>JBBBVU010000006.1:26560169-26583223 GCA_037177055.1 Atherinosoma microstoma | reverse complement strand
CCAGACAATGTTTTTCCATCTTCTATTGTCCAGTTCTGGTGAGTCTGTGTGAATTGTAGCCTCAGTTTCCTGTTCTTACCTGACTGGAGGGGCACCCGTTGTGTTTTTTTTTCCTGCTGTAGCCAATCTGCTTCAAGATTGGACGTGTTGTGTGTTCAGAGATGTTATTCTGCACACCTTGGTTGGAACCAGTGCTTATTTTAGTCACTGTTACCTTTTTTTATCATCTCCAACCAGTCTGCCCATTCTCCTCTGACCTCTTACAACAAGACATTTTGGTCCAGACAACTGCTGCTCACTGGATATTTTCTCCTTTTCAGACCATTCTCTGTAAACCCTAGAGATGGTTGTGTGTAAAAAAAATCAACCAGTAAATACTCAGACCAACAACCATTCCACGTTCAGAGTCACTTAAATCCCCTTTCTTCCTCATTCTGATGCTCAGTTTGAACTTCAGTAAGTCATCTTGACCATGTCTACATGACTAAATGCATCCATTTTCTGCCATGTGATTGGCTGATTAGATATTTGTGCTAACAAGCAGTTGAACAGGTGTTCCTTATAAAGTGACCAGTATATTCACAGTCTTGTATTTGCATTTGGGAAAGAAGTGTTGTAGCATCCTCTACTATGAGATGCTTTTCCAGAAAGTCAGATTTTTGGGAAATTGAAAGTGTCAAAGGATTCCATCAATCTGTGGACTTACATTACATACTTACCCAAGTCATCAAAGATGATAATTATTTCACAGAGATATTTGGAGTAAGTGGCCACAGCGTGCACCTGTTCACATTATATTCCTGCCTTTTCTTTTTGTGAAGTTCACCGTCCACTTTTAAAAGAAATGTTCGTCCAGCATAATAGTTAGCTGAGCCTCGTGTAATAGTCCGTGTTTAAAGGTTCGGCGTTCATTGTAATAGTTGGCAGAAGCTTGTGTAATAGTTCATGTTTTGTGTGTGAGCAGGCTCTCAGGTAACAGAGGCCCTGCATATGGAATGAGATGGTAATGAGGAGGAGGAGGAGGAGGAGGGGAGCCTTATCGCTACAGGGCCAAATTCCGACAGTGAATTGCGTAGTTGTAACAAAAGTAACAGAGCGTCCATTCAGCCTGCACTAATCCAGATGGGAAAGTCAAACAGCAGAAAGTCCACGGCACAAACTCATTTCATCACTTTATTAATTTAGATATTGCCTCCTCGCTCCTGTGGGGAGAAAAAAAAAAAGGAAAAAAAAGAAGAGCCCCTCTGAAATGACCAACATCGGTGAGGCGTTTTGCTCTACATGGTTCCCCCACTTCGTCTCCTGTCGTTATCTGTTTAATTCATCCTACCAATCTTGGCTGTCTTTACCCACTAAATTTCCCTTTGACACGCATGCCTTGCTTCGCATAATCCTCACTCGGGGGCAGAATTAAAAATGGAAAAAGAGGAGGGAATAGGACAGGTGGCTGGAGAATCCTTGAAATAATGTTCAATGCCAGTCCCAGGAATGATTTGACCAGATCTGAACTTTTGGTTTGAGGGGGGGTGATAGGGAGAGAGTCACCCTCCCCCTTCCCCTCCCTTCAGCTCACCCTTTATTTTTGGAACGAAGAGGTAAGAAAAGGGTGACAGGTGGAAAATGTGCAGAGCCTGAGAAGTCTCTTAAGAGCCGGGTCGAAGAGTCAGTTCTAAACTGTGGTAGCAGAATGACTTCAGGGGAAAAACTGCAGCAAGGAAGATGAAAATGTCAAAGTGTCACTCTCCAGAGGTCTGATATGAAAAGTTTTCTCTGTCTACTGGAGACGGAGAATTAGAACAGCCCACTTGTTTCTTTTTTCCCCCTCCGTCTGTATCTGTTATTGACCTGAAGGGAGCGTTTTTCTCCACCATGAATATGGCAGATACCTTATCTTAAACTGCTGTTTGTGGCAGCTCGACAGCCTTTCTCTGCTATTGGAATCAGCTTTATCTGGCCAATCAGTGCTGACATGCATTGTCGGAGCAGAGCTGGATAACATCAAGCTGCAGTTCTTTGGGTAGCAACACGTCGTATCAAAGCGCAGGTGAAATGGGTTATTTTACACATGAAAAGTGCATGTTTATGATGGCGCTTGGATAGGATGTGTGCAGTAATAATGGCAGCAAAGATGTGCTGAAGCCTGCCGGTGGGAAATTGCAATTTCCTGAGGCGAGCACTGCTGCCTTGTGCTGTCATTTCTGAGCATTATTGAGCTGCAGTGCTAACATGATCGGTCAAATAAGTAGATAATGGACTGAAAATAGGAAATTAGTGTTGTGATAAGTGAACAGTTGCCTAAAATACTCATTACGTGACGAGTCCTGTACCATGTTGACTGTAATGCATACTCCGCTAACAAATAAAGTCTATAAGTTTAGTTTAACTTAACTTTTCTTAATAAGCAATCAGCACATTTTGAAGCTTAAATTAAACCTAAAAAGTTAATGTTTATAAAACTAAAATTTCAGATTCTGATTCCTTTGCTTTATGCAGTTATAAATGTTCAAGCCAAAGACATTGCTGTGACTAAGTTCCGCTATTTTCTGCCTTTCTGCACACAAAAAAATATCCTAATTAGTGAAATAACTCACATTTAAGGTGATTGATTGGCAGATTATTGTAGGTATTGATGAGCAGACTGCTGCAAGTCTGGCCCAGATCAGGCTGAAACGGGGACGAGGTGGTGTAGGGGGACAGATCTACAGCGTGCTGGCTTGGTGTAAGGGAAGGCTGCGCGGCACAGCGATGGCGGCAGCAGGCGTACGGCACTATTGATTGGGCTCCACAGGCTGAGACCAGCCAATTCAGAGCACCAGTGAGCTGAGACCGATTGGGCCTCCTGAGTTACAAAATCCCACGGCTCTTCTTCTCTCATCTGTCAAAAAAAAAAAAAAAAAGGAGAGGGGTGTTTCTCGTTTCTTAAGCAAATTCTCCTTACAATTCTTAGAGGAGAAAGTTTGAGATTATTTTTGGGGCATTTGGAAAAACCTTTGAGCTTTGTTTTGTGATAGAAAAATTTAGAGCAAGATAGATTATTCAGGATTATTAATGGGCACCTGTTAAAAACGAGCTCTACAGACCATAATCCTGCTTCTGTTGCAGCAGAACCCATTTATTTTTCTTAGAAATCTAAAAGAAATTCAGTGCATGCCATTATATACATTTAAAACAAAGCTACTTACTGGAATTAAGCATTTAGAACAATGTGAACTTCCAGAAAGAATTTCCTGTTTCCAAGTTATTGAAATCTGACAACGTAACCATTGTCTCCTTGTGTCATGCATGTGTTTGATTTCTTTTCCCAGGTATAAGAAGCTGCTGCCGTCACTCCAGACCAGGCAGTTGTCAGCAGCTATGGGACTGAGCCGCATGCTGCTCATCATGGGGGTGATTGAACCGACAATAAAAGGCGAAAATGTCTCGGAGGAAGTCATCCAACGGCAGGTCAGACTTGTGCACGCAAACAGGCTGCAACAATTCCTCAATAAAATAAAAAATATTTCATTCTAACAGGTCAGAGGTGCACGTAAACGTAGCTTGTCATCATGGTAGAAAAGGTTAGCTGAATAAATGTCTCCGTTTCTGTAGCATAATGAAAATAAAAAGGAAACAGTGATGTGTTGTCAACTCTTTAAACGACTTTCCTCCCATGCTTCCCGCGCAGCCACAGGATGGTGCTAGTGCGAGAATAATCACGCCGCCTCCTCAGCAGAGATGAGAGTGGGTGATGATTGTCTTCATACCGTCAGAGACTGTGCATTTGGCATGATATGACACCGCACGTCATTTTTAAATAAATGGAAACAGAACCGGCTTCCCGGTGCCGACGTGATGGAGCAAACGCTCCCGCAGTAATGTAAAGCTTAGCCCTTTGACAGGTCACATGATTTGTGAGGAAACGGCTGTTAATATAAGCTGTAGGTGTTTTGTGTGTTGCAGATGAGGTTTTTCCTCCAGGGGAGGGGAAGGGGGGGGTATTTTTTCCACATTCAAATCTGCTGTGAATCACACACACAGTTGTGGCACTTGTGCCTGTCAGGAAGTCCTGTAGTCATTTTTCACCTCCTATTGAAAACATCCCAGGTAGAGAAGGAGTAATGGATTCTGATGAACAACAGGCAGTATCTTTAAAAAAAAAGCTCTATACACAGTCACATCAGTTTTACAGAGAAATAAACCGGCTTATATTCATGTTGTGGATGTTTCAGACAACAACCGGGAGGCTGTTTGTGTTTCAATTTTTTGCATTTACAGAAACACAACTTACCCTTTCATGGCCCTTTATGAACACGCTGTGACATTTTTCTGCAGCTGTCTTGGCCGTTCGGCCATGTCTGCTCGGGGATGGATGTGAACAGTTCGTTAAGACGCCTTGTTCTGAGCTGCCAGCCACCCACGATTTGATGGCAGCAGTGATGAGGGACCTATTTCAGCTTTTCAAGTATTACAGTTGTTGCCAAGGAGATAAGGACATCATTGTGCTTGAATTCTCCAAGGACAGAAAAAAGGTTTTGTCGACAGGCTAGCGAAGGTTATAATGTACACACACACACACACACACACACACACACACACACATGCACACTCGCCGGCAGACCGAGCTCAATAGAGCATGCAGTCCATTTCTCAAGGGCATGTTCTGTAACCACTGCTTAATTGAACTGGAGCTGAATTGTTTGCTACAATGTTAACGGCACCAAAGCTATCTGGTCTCATCGCATGTGGATGATGGATACAGTTAAAGGGAAATTCTGTTCAATTTGAGACTTGGATTGTGCAGCTTGGTGAACTCTCCCAGCTCTGAGCTAGTGGGTCAGAATGTGATTTCAGATGCGATATCAGTGTTTCCGCTCCACTGAAAGAGCTCGACTCTGCCTTGACTGCATTAGAATAGCCCCCCTATAGTAAGAGTTAATTTTCCGCACCTTTTTAGATACACTTGTGCAAATCGTAGATGGAATTAAAGAGGTATAGAAGGATGTCTTTTGCATTGAGCATTAAATTGTGTTTGTGTTGTAAAGATTGTCGCTTTCAGTCTCATCTAAACAGTTTTTGGAGACACTGCAGGGATCTGGAGTGTCTGCAGATAAACACAAGCCATTGTTTATTTGGGTGCACATGAAATGGACCCAAACCTGTCAGTACTGCATGTGCTGATATGGAATTGCAGCTGCGTGAAATCGGGTGAAAGGCTGGCTCGCTGTGACTGTGGAGTAGGTTAATTAACATGTCTGCCAGTTGACTAACAGAATAAATCTTTTATTGGGGTTTGCGCTGATTATCAGACACACACTCAGAGAATTATCTTGAGTAACTAAAACAGTGAGTCTTATAAAAGATGCTACAGCCTTCAAAGAGCCTCAATGTACAGCCAGATGTTTAAAGAAATGTCTTTACCTAACCACTTCTCTTTAACCTTGGAAAACGTTATGTTCTGGTTGCAAGGACTTGTGGGATAAAAAGATCTCCTTTCCTTTCATAAAGGATGCTTCTGTGTTTCTTCGGCTAAAGGAGGCAATTAAAGGAACTTCTAAGATTTTGCTTTTGAGTGTTTTAGAAATTTCTTCCAGGTCTTTTCACAAAGTTGAGAAGATTCTTAAACAAAAAAAACAAAAAAGATTTTAAAACATCTCTAGCTTCAGCCTCTTTTGGTGCCTCTGCTCACCTTTGCTTCTTCCCCCCATCTTCCTCTCTCACTCCAGCATCAGTTCCTTGCACAGTCTCACTTCATCCCCTCCCTCTTTCACTCCTTTGTGGGTCTCCATCTCCTTATCTGACCTTTTACTTGCCTGTCCCTCTTCATCCAATGCACAATCTGCTATTGTAGAAGTATGCCAGTATTCTGCTAGCAAATACTTACAACCCTTGTACTAGTAAACAACACAGTACAACCATCCCAATTAGTAAAGATGAAATTGGGACATCCTTTTAAATGAATGCCTTTGGAATCTAAACAACAAGTATGTGTTGTTCTCATTGGTGCTCCTCCTCCCCCAGCTGGTCAGGGATCTGCTGCATTTTGCAGCAACATGGAGAGTTATTACTATTATTTCACTAAAGCTCACATTCCACAACAAACTGAACTAAAGAATATATTTCTGGTTGCAGTCCAGCTGTTTGTAATATGCAGAAGGATTGCACAGATGCATTTAATGTGGTTACAGAGCAGCTGCGTTTTCACCTGTACACACACTGATGGCTGGGATGGTAAATAAGTAGATGGCGCTGTTTATTTACAGGGTGACCATTAAGGAAACATTTTTTAAAATGGTGCAGAAGTGAGTGAGACAAGCCAAAACAAGGTGCCAGGGAAAGTTTAAGAAATGATGGAAGGTCATAGATGATACTGGGTTGCACGTCATAAAGCAACATAAATTCTTTGATGGCAGGCATATCAGCTTATTTACATGAAATCATAATTAAGCAGGACTTGGTACTCCCCTCCCAAACATGGAGAACAAAAAAACAAACTGTTTTCCAAAGGTCACTTGGCCGTTGAGGGCCAGAAGGGCAGATGCTCCGCCACCTTTAACGACCACCTCGTCTGCATATTCATGGTCTTGGAGAAAATAAAGTAACACACTCAAAGCTATCATACTTGGAGCAACCTACTGTACCGTCTAACACAAAAAAACAAAGATCGTTTTTGTTTAATCTTCACTGTTTGCAGCTTACTGTAAAAACCATTTATTAAACCTGAGGTCCCCCAATTGGGGAACGTTGAGAACAGATGGTGCCAAACTTGGAGGCCTCGCTCGAACAGTCTGTGCTACAACCTCTAATTTAGTCCACTTATTGTACAATGATCTGATAGAGGTTCAGAGCTACAGCTGCATCATTCCAGAGACATATTCATATCCATCCTGAAAGTAGTTGTATTTTTATTTAGTTTTTATTGCCCAGCCTAAAACTTTTTTCACTTGAGCTACAAGCCAACTTCATTTGTTCTTCCCCAGAAACACATATACTGATATTAACACATTTTAACACATCTGACAAGTGTTCCCTTCTCTTTGAATCCAAACGTATACAAATAGGCCTTGTGCTTGCAGAGATATGTGCGTTCATTTACGGATGTGCAAGTAGAGGCTTCAAAATAGGCACAGGGCTCAAAGCATCTGCACTTTTTTAAAAGCTTTTTAACAGTAATGTTGATAGAAAGATGTTATCCTGCAGTGTTTATTGCTTCAGGTTTTTAAGTTTGTAATTCCAAAAGAAAAATGTTCAATATTGAAAAAAAAAATGGAGAAGACTTTATGTTGAGCAGAACTTCAGACGTTTTATTTCTATTCAGATGTTTAGCTCGTGACATTAGTGTTCATTTGTAAAAAACAAATGCTTTTGTTCAGTTAAGGAATAAGGAAAGAGTTGGATGTGGGATTTAGATGAGACTTAAAAGCATTTTCTATTTTATCCCCATTTTGTCCTCATCATTTTCTATCCCACTTAGCAAAACAATACACAAAAAAAGAGATAAATAAGTTTTCTGTGATTTTTGGCAAATTACGGAAACAGTAAATTGAGGGGAAAAATGATAGAATCGCTGTTATTTGCATCTCTACAACAAGTACCTGCACAAGTCTAAATATGCAAAAGGAATCTGCACTTAGAAGAAGATTGGTTGCAGTACTTCACGAGTTGTTGCACCTTGTTTATTGGCAGCAAACACGGCCTCAACAAGAGCTGCCGGTGCAAAAAAAAAAGAGAGGGATTAGAAAACTCCTTCAAGAAGGAATTTCAACACAAAGTGTGGCAGAAGTGTGTTCTCTGTCAGCTATGTTTAACATTTACAGCAGGGAAAAATAAAATGGACCAAATGATGAAACATAAGGAAGACATCAAAGGTTCAGAATTGAAAACTAAAATCAATATGCTTTAAATATAGATAATGGAAACAGAGAAAAAAAAAGAATGAAAAACAAACGGTTGAAAACCAGGAGTCATGGTTTGTGATGGAAATGGAAGAAACCAACAGAGAGAAATTTAAATTTTGGCAGCTCAACAGAAGAAAACAAAAATAAATTCAATTTAGTTCAATTCAGCTTTGTTTGTATGGTAAGGCAAGGCAAAGTCATATAAGGGTCCTTCTTTTACAGTCCAGTTCAATCCAATTTATTGTTGTCAAATTACGTATAATCCAACTATTGAGCTGAATGAAAGTTCATTTCAAACAAAACCAAAATTTAGAAAATAAACATCATAAAATATTGCAAACACAATTGTCTACAAATGCAACAGTAAAAATGTTTTTTTTTATTTTATTTACCCTAGAGTGGCATACCCCTTGTTGCTCTTAACAAAAAATAACTTTACATAACCTCTTCATGTTCAACACTGTAACCTGCTCACACACTCAGTCAGAATAAAACAACAACAAATATATACATCAAGAATAATGCGACCAACCTTAGAAAACACAATGTTCATCTTCCTCAAGTTGATATTTTTCAAAAACCTTTTGTTTATAATTCTTCTTAAATTGTGACATTTCTACTTGGTTGGATATTTTTATCTAATCTGTTCCATAAAGTCCCCCCACAAGCAGAAATATACATAATTTATCGTCCCTCTCTCTCTCCTGGAATGGTTTATGTTGTCAGGTAGTAAAGTATTTTTTGCTTTCTATAATATTTGCAATGTGTTATATTTCACCAAATCCACAAATTTGAACACCTTTGACTCAAGAGTTTGTTAGTATGATCTTGGCCGCTACATTATGTACTATTCTTATTGCTTTCTTTTGATATGTGCATATTGGCTGTTGGGGGCTTTTGTAAGTGTTACCCCGTACCTTAATACATTAAATGAAATATGGCAACAGAAGTGAAGAAGTTCGTCAGATGATCCATGTACAGGCTACACTGTAAGCCTCAGTATTGGTGGCAAGTGTTCTCAGCGCAAAGCAAAAGATTTCATTGTCCAAACTTTAGGATTTTTCTGGTTGATGCTCCCAATTTATTAGAAGAATATGTGACACACCCAGCTCAATACCCTCCAAACTCAATACTTTCCAAGTGGCTAAATAGATAAACCAAAAAAGGAGACCATAAATGGCTCCTACAATCCACATTCGTCCAAATTAAAACAACTGCATTCATATAAGCCAATGATAAAAGATAGTGACCTAGCTAAGGAAACCAACAGATTGTATTTAATTCAGTCCTCCATACTGAGTATGCACAGTGCGACTGTGGAGAGGAAAAAACTCAATTGTAACAGGAAGGAAAAGCTCCAGCAGAACCAGGAAGGGTGGCCATCTGTCTGGACAGGTTAGGAGTCAAAAGGACCACATTAGACAAGGATAGACCCAGTCAAGCTTAGGACAAGATATGACTCATCATATTTTCTTGTCTTTTTTTTTTTTTCATAGTTCAAATCTCTGTTTTTGATTCATCATCGTTTGTCCATTGGTACTTTCAGAAATGTGCCCATGTTTTGTTTAGCCTTGCTGTCATAACTCTGGGCCCCCGCTAGGGGTCCTGCCCTTCAGTTTGGGAACCACTGGTCCAATGTAACACATTAGAATGGCTGCTTGAAGAAAGCAAACAAAATGTCCTCCATCTTTGATATGTGCGTGATGTCAGGTAAAGGACCAGGAGAGATGGCAGTCATTACCTGACAATTTGGAGCCTTTTCTCCTTCCTTCTGTCCAAAGGAAAGTTGGTGAAGCTGAGGTAATTTTTCAGGATAACGCATCTCTCCAAAGAGCAAAGAGCTCAGTGATGCGAGCAGGAAACAGTCCTGATCTCATTGGATTGAAGGTGCTCCACATTGAGGCTCCATCCTGTAAAGCTGTGCAAAGCAAGTTGTGAGCTGACTGATGAAGAATGTAGATTTTCATTAGTGAAGCTCATGCTTCAAAGAATCCAAGCTGTTACATCCGATGAGCTGTAGCAATATACAGGAAGTGATTTTTTTTCTTTCCTCCTTTTGTTTTTGCTTTTTTGATTCCATGATATTTTATATTTCATGGAATTTTTGCAGATATGTTCAAGGTATGTTTCCTAAAGTCAGAATATAGAAAATGGTACAGAAAATAAAGCATCTTAATCAATTGTTAAAGTTTTTAGAACTTTTTTTTTGTTCAATGCTCACTCTCATTATATGAGAACTTAATGTGTATTAATTGAAATGAATATAATAATTATTATTTGTTGTTGCTTTTCTCCTGAAATGAGTGTCCTCATAAATACTAAGGTGAGAGCAGAGCAGGTAAAAAGGCTTTTTAAATATGCCGCTCCTGCTGCCTGGAACGACCTGCAGGAGGACCTGGGGTCCAAGGAGCTGCTCTCTCCCTACATGCTTTCAAAGATATCTTTAATTTATGGACGAAATGGTAAATCAGAGTGTAGACGCTTTGATTACCAAGTTGTTGAAGACTTTTTTAGCTTTGATAGTGTTTTATGTTTTTGCTTTCAGTGTCATGTGTATGTTTTCGTGTGGTTTAAATAGTTGTACTTTCTCTTGTTTGTGCTGCTGCTAGCTTATAAAATAGATTTTTTTTAAATCTCAACAAGTCCATTTAGATAAATTTTAAAAATAAAAAACAAAATTGAATTTGATTTTTTTCCTGTGTCTCTGCTTCTGATAGAAGTACCTACTCAGTAACCCTGCCCACCTGAGCAGCGCTGTAGATGAGCACTACTTTATGAATGAGAGTGCAACTCAAGTAAGGTATTGTAAACTTACATCAAAACATTTGTCATTGCATCAAAAACTAAATAAAAAAATCGCACACTAGTCATCTTTTGTGTGTTTGGTTTTTTTTTGTGTGTTTTTTTTAGAGATATCACAAAGTTTAAACCCCTCTCCAGCATGATATCGGTGAGCATGCTCACTGGGGATTCCTTTGATGAGCAGATACCAGAACACTTAAACCAAGTGAGTGTGTTTACTGGAGTTGCAAACATTAAGTCTGGTACAGACGGAACAATGCTCTAGTAACATGGATAATCATATTCTCCCCCCCTTCTCTTCCTCTTGCACCAGATGGTGGCTAAACTTCAAAAGAGGTTTCTGAAGGAATGCTACCCATCAGCCAATCACATTCACATAAAAGGAGCAGACCGGCGAATGATCTACAAGAAGCCATCTGCCATCAGCCAGCACCTGAGGAAGCTCGTCAACCAGCGACAAGCCAAGCAGCAGAGCCAGTGACCCGTGGCCAAAATGGAAGCCGGGGCCGAGAAACACCTGAATATGTTTTAAAATATTCAATCAAATGTTCGACTTTTGGGTTCGAGACGTTCTGTTTCCTGCAAAGGTTCATCAAGAAGTCAATTTGAGGACGTTTTTGCACGACTCTGCCTCGTTGGGAGCTTTTTAATTGAAGATAACTTGGGGGTATTCAGTATGATGAAATATTTTCTGTCTTAGATTCATCTTATCTTTCAAGTTGTTATTTCAGGCTCCTCACCTGATTGGCCAGTGCCAAAAGAATTAATACATTATTCCTTATCATTGTAAAAGGCCACACACACTCACACACGTCACCGCTCAACTCAACGCTTTTATCTCAGTCTTAATATTCTGCCACGAGCAAAGGTACGTTCACTTCTTCCTGCTTCATTGCATCAGATTCATTTGTTACTCGCATAAAATTGACTTACATCCCAACCAGACATGAACGCTTGCCGTTCATGCAAACAAATTATCTAATCTTTTGTTTTTGTTTTTAAAAAAAGCTAATGTTGTACTTTTGGGTTAAAAATGGAAATAAAGACCAGAGACCTGCCGGTTTATCCTGAGGATTTAAGTTTAATTATGACACCACATCAAAATAAAAATTTCCAACAGATCTGGAATTTAATTCCATCCATATACATGCATAGCAACAACGTTTTAAGAAACATTTTCTCCCATAATCAGGACATTGGAATGATCATTTTACATCAGTATCCCCCACTGACCTCCCACCCAGCTTGTTCATCAGCAATAAACTTAAATTCTTGTACAGCTTCTTCTTCTTTTGTTTTTTTTCTCCTTTTTTTTTCCCATATGGGGTTACAAATAATTATATGCACAGTCCCCATTTCATAATACTGCTTTCAGTAATGTTCCCTCATTTACAAAGTATTGCATTGAGAGCAAATTTCAAAAAGGGAGAACAAAGTGTATCATCAAACAGAAATACAAGTACTATACAAGAATGTCGTCATCCTCATGAAAACATCCACATCTGAGTTGAAGAAAAGAGACAGGGACAAACAGCCACATATGTATGCAAAGCCATGTATATATGCCAAAATGTGAGATGCAGGTTTGTGCCCGGTGATCACCCCCAAACGGTGATTTGTAAGGCCGGAGAGTCCATTAGTAGCAATCTGCAGGAGACATTTTGAGCATACAGAAACTGGTACAGCAAATAAGAATACACAAGTGCCTCAGTAGCTATTTTTGTGTCTAAAATGCATCTCGTTTTTGTATTGTCTATTGTTTCATTGAGCCTACATTACAGTGTAAACAATATGTGTGCTACACAAGAATGACTATACAATAACATTACAAACAACTCTGATATAAATTTCATTTTGAATTTAAATTAAGATCACTACTCCTATTAATACTGATTGTAAAATAAATTAATGTGAACGTGGCACCAATATTATTCTTGATTCATTTTCCCTTTCTTTCTTTTTTTTTCCTTTTTTTTTTTAACCAATGGTTTTGCATTTTTAAGTCTTAAAACGATGAAAGAAGAAGCTTCTCTTGATTGTCCACAAGCAGCGTTGGGCACTGCATGATGCACTATTCCAGACACAACAGTGTACCAAAACAAAGGAAGGAAAAAAAGGAGTAAAAGTCAGGAGGAAATGTCTAAGGAGGAGAAGAAGACGAGTGTTTCTTGTTCTCAACTTATTTTACATGCTCTGCCGCATGTGACGAACAGTAAAACTTCTTATGGGTAATAAAGTTTGATAGGTTGTTGAACTGGATGTCACAGAGGCGGCAGTATTTGCCGCTTCCGGAGCCGTTCACGCCTTTGTTGGCGGCGGGCGGCGCCTCCTCGCTCGGGGACTTGGAAGAGGGCGACATGTTCTCGTTGGAGTCGGCCTGATTTTCGGCGGCCCACGTGGGTGACGGATTGGAGGGCTGGCTGTCTGGCTGGGGCTGGTTCTCCTGCTGCGGAGGGGCTGTGCCTGAACGCTCCTCCGGCTTGTGCCCCCCGTTGACGATGACCATGCCCCTGTTTTTGGGCAGGAGGGGAAGGGGTTCTTTGCCAGGGTGGGGGCAGCCATTAGCAGCAGGCTGGGGAGCCTGGTCTCTAGTTGCTCCTGTCTCTCCTCCTCCAGCACCCCCTCCTCCACCATTAACGCTCTGCTCCTGCTCGCCAGCCTCTCCCTGCATCGCTGGTCCCCCACTCACGTAATCGGTTGGCTTTATCCCAAAGTACGGCGATATTTGCTCGGGACCTTTCACCTTTTTTATTGCTCCAGGATAAAGGCAGTGGGGCAGAAACGTATTCTTGTTCTCGTCTTTTGATGGGATGAGCTGGGGCTCAGTAAAAGTCTTGAGTCCTGGCACAGGTCCCAGATGAGGGGGGAACATGCCTCCATTCTGCACCATCACCTTCCCGTTGCCATTCTTCTCACATTTGCCAGGGCTCTTATCGAAGCCGTCATCAGGGTTGTTATTGGTTTCACTCTTCACATCTGGGAACATGGGAGGCTCCAGGGTGCCGATGTCGTTGTGTTGCTGCTGTTGTGGCTGCTGTTGTTGAGCGGTAGCAGCAGCGGCGGCAGCAGCAGCAGCTGTCGCAGGGCAAAAGTTCTGCTTGTGTGCCAGGTAGTTCTCCACTTTGTTAAAACTTATCTTACACACTGCACATTCGTGATAGTCCAAAAGTCTTTTGGGAGAGCTACACGTCTTGTCAGAGACTGGCGAACATTTTTTGCTGAGATCAATGGGTGCATCCAGCTCCTGCTGCTCCACTGTGTTGCATTTGGGAGCCAAAATAGGTTTTGTGACAGTCAGAGAGGCCTCCAGGTGTTTGGGTACCATACCTGGGAAGATATCGCAGCGGGGATGGAAGCGGTCTGCTAGGCTTTCCACGGCCTCTTGAGATGTACAAGGGTTCATAGGAGGAACTCCCAGGAAACCTGGCTGACCCATAGGGGGCCTCTGATGGTCCTGATCGGGGAGACACATCTCGTACATCTTCCTGCGCTTGCGGGTCCTCATGGTTCTCTGCATGGAGGGCACCTTGTTGGCGGACATGCGTTTCATGGGGGGGTCGTGACGAGTGGCGCAGTAGTACTGCTTGTGGACCATGTAGGTCTCATGACGGCTGAAGGTGATGTTGCAGGCTTCGCAAGTTGTCTTGTTCGGATCATTATCGCTCTCCACCAACCCCGTCGTGGGGCTTTTCCCATCCATTTGCTTGCCGTTGAGCCTGTCCTCCGCCCCGGTCGGGGTGGAGACCTTCTTCACCTGTCCCGTTAGATCCTTATCAGGGCCTTTCGCCCCAGCATTGATCATGTCCAACACGTTGGAGTTGAGGCAAGCAGACTGCATGAGGTGGCTGTCAGCCTCTGTTGCGTGGCAGCCAGCCAACATGCTAACAGAACTGTGACCACTGTTGGGGCTTACTGCCTCTGGGACCTTATCTGATAGGGCAGAAAAGTCCGGAGACTTTGCCATGTGCTGCCAGCGACTGTTACAATAGTGCTTTTTATGGACCAAGTAGTTGTCCAGGTTGCTGAAGGTGATATTGCATTCAAAACAGGTGGCCCCTTTGGGCATAAGAGGGCTGTAGATGACAGGGGGGTAGCTGTTCCCTCCATGGCGCAGCCTCCGATGAACTAGCTCTGACATTTTCGCCAGAATCTCTGAAGCCTGTGGGACTACTGAAATGTCTTGGGAGAAAGCAAACTGAGACAAGAAGGGGCCCATGGGAAACGTAGGCATGTTATGTTGCACAGGGGAGGACGCCAGCCGAGGGCTGGAGGGCTCAGACTTGATTCTAGTGTAAGAAAAACTGGCTTTGCTGCCTGGGTGGGCCTCTCCCTTCTGAGCAGACAGCATGGGCTTCTTCTCAGCCTTGTCAGCCTCTCCGTCTGTGCTGGTCTCCTTGGTGAGGGCCCCTTTGGGACTTCCCAGCAGAGCATCCTTCCTGTTGGCCAGATCAGCTCGGGCCTGCTGCTGCTGCTGCTGGAGGCTCTCCTCAGGCCCCCTGGGGGAGTGCTCAGTGCCGTCGCCTTCCCTGTGAAGTTTGCTGCCGTGCCCATGTAAGTCCTGATGCTGTAAGAGTTCCCTGTGGCTCTGGAAGCTGATATGGCAGTGATTGCATCTGAAGGCCGCCTGTGACAGGTGAGACATGATGTGATGCTGGAATGTAATAAGAGAATCTGCCGTGTAGTTACAGATTGTGCATTTCAAGCTGGTGCCAGGAGGGAGGCTCTCTTCCATTTTGACACCTGTGAGGGAGATAAAAGGGAGAAATGCTCAGAATCTCGCCTCCCACTTCTCCTTTAGAGTTAACTGTAGAAACCATCAAACGCTCATGCATTATGCCAAGCTTATTCACATCCACAAGATATTTTTTTTTTTTTGCTCAAGGATAAACTGTCAACTAGGCTAGCTGACAGCAGGATATGTATATTTCTCAATCGAAATGACACATTTCTTCAAATGTTTGTAAAAATCTGTCACATTTTAAAGCAGCTATCATTTAAAATTCAAAGCAACCATCTGCAAGAGCTGATAATATAAAAACTATGAAGATATGATCTTTTTTTTTTTTTACTTTTAAACCCATGATGACGCCGCTTACCGCTGTGTGAGGTGCTTAAGTGCATTTCCAGGGCCCTGGCTCCAGAGAAGCTCTTGTTGCACTGTGGGAACGGGCAGAGACTGGGGGTCTGGTGGGGTCCATTGTCACTGTCCTCCACCACCGTCTCCGGTTCCCTCTGCCGCCCGCTGCAGTAATACATGAGATGGGCCTGCAGGTTCCTCTCGCTCCGAAACCAGATTCCACATGCCTTGCAGGGGAAGATGTCCTCTGAAGGGACACAGAAGGAAACAAAGGAGACATGATATTAGCAAACAAATCCAAGTATAAAAATGAAAAGCTTGCACATGTGAATACACGCAGACACTCTCCTCTTCTATACTTCTCCAGTTCTGACTCTCAAAGCCTGCATTAAAAGGCTTTTCCCACCAAATCCTCAGCAGCAGCCTATCACAGCGCTGCTACCACTGGGTTGGTGCCCTTTCTCAAGGGCAAACAAGAAACACTGGACCATCTGCTTACAGAAGCCTCCCTGTTGAGCTGAACCCAGATAGCCCTCGCTAAGTAAACAAACACACTATTTGCATGAGGCGTGTATTTTGCAATTAACACGTTAGTTTGAGCCTCGGTGTGTTTATGTGAACCCAAAACTTGAAGGTCGACGGCTCTTATCTCCAACGCAGAGACTCATCTGGGTTAATCTACGCCCGCCGGAGACAACGCCCCTTGTTAAGCAGGTGACTGAGTGCAGGCTGCCGACCGGCCGTTTGTGTGTGTGAGACAGTAAAGGGGGGGGGGGGAGAGAGAGAGAGAAAACTGCAGGTCTAAAGAGAAGCATTCCAGGTTTGTGTGCACGGACACTCACTGTTGACGATGGCAGTCGGGAGGATGGAAGCCATGGCGGCCTGCTGGGGCAGGAGCTGGATGCTGTCCAGCAGCCTGGCGGGGTACATGCCCTCGCTCAGGGACATGTGGTTCATCGCCTGCAGACGCGAGTCAAAGTCCACCGCGAACGCCACCAACTCCTCGCCCTCCATCATGTTCTTGGTGGTGGTGCACCACAGTTGGCCACCTGGATGAAGCACAGATAGAGGAGACTTTTAGATGCTTGCTGAGAGACAGAGAGGGAAGGATTTTGATGCATGTTTATATCTTATTCTGCCCTTATACGTCAGGTAGACAAGATATTTGTGTGCACATCAGATGGCATTCTCAAAGACTCAATACTTCAGTGGCCAATGCCTTTTCTAGAGGTAGAGTCTACCTCAGCTGGGCCCAGAGTGCTGCTGTCAGCTGCAACACCAAGACAGGTCCTCCACATTATTAGATTGTTGTGTTTTGGGATTAAGCATTCCTCTGAAATCTTCTGAACATATTCATTAAGTCAGAGAAAGAGGGAAAGGAGGGGGGGGGGGAGTGAGGAAAGAAGGAAGGAGGGGGTAAAGGGAGACAGTGAAGGTTTTAGCTTAGATAATATTTATCTCAGCACATGACAGGCTTTTCAGCTGCACTTCATTTTCCATTGAAGAGATTAAAGTTTTTAATATGACTATTTACAGAAATCTGGCTCGGGAGATAACAACAAACTATGATACGCTGCCGCTAAATGGCAGAATTAGGACATTGTTTCTGAGGAAAGCTGGACAATTAATTAAAGCACGCTGTTAGCTTTCAAAGATGTGCAAACATACCGACAGAGTGTCA
This sequence comes from Atherinosoma microstoma, assembly GCA_037177055.1. Taxonomy (NCBI): domain Eukaryota; kingdom Metazoa; phylum Chordata; class Actinopteri; order Atheriniformes; family Atherinidae; genus Atherinosoma; species Atherinosoma microstoma. The sequence goes on along the minus strand of JBBBVU010000006.1, from coordinate 26,565,789 downwards.
GGCTGAGAGGGGACATGTGATTTGAGGCCTTGCTGATGTGGAATAAAGAGTCCTGAGGAGGGGATGTGAAGACAGGGGGACACTGCTAGAAAGCCCCCCCCCCCGCCCTCCCCCTAGACATACACACACATGTGGAGCACTGATTACTCATGTTTACACAAAATGTGTGAATCACCAGGTTTAAAGCTGCATGATGAAGGCGTTCTGTATGAAAACAACCATAGGAAGCTGCAGTTTAGAGACCAAGCCGTCATGTCTTCCCACTCCCATGCATTAGTGTGATATTCCCCAATTATATCAATTAAAAAACAATAGTTCAGATTCTGCATCGGTGTTCTAATTAAAACCTTTTCCTATCTGCTGGTTACACACTGAAAATTAGAGCAGCACAAACGTGTCAGAATGGTGAAACGGTATTATAAAATATGCTATCTTTCAAAGTCCCATTTGTGTGCAGACTTCCTCCCCACAAGTGTGCATGTGTGCCTGCACGAGCATGTGCACGTAGGCGCCACTTTAAAGAGCAGCGCCTATCTGTCGGCCAATCTGCTGTGACGAGACGCACACTTCAGGCCGCTCTACTTCATCGTTTTGATTCTGTCATACCACACACTGCCTGGAGAGGCCCTTTGAATTTTTATCTCCTAATTAAAATAACAAAACTCCTCTCCACTGTCTGCCCAAGTTACCATCAAGGTAGATACAAACTGCCACTGACAATGGCGAGGAATATATCGCAACCACAGCCACAAAAGTTTTCTTCCTCTCTATGGGTCTCTTACAGTAGTTCAGAAGCACTCGGCTTACAAAGAGAATTATGAACTAGGCCGTGGCGCTCTGATACAAATCTGTTTTGTTTGGATCAATCCAAATCAAAGATACTGTATATGCTCCCTTCAGCTGAAAAAAGAGAGAGAAAAAAAGGCAGATTATGTGAAGTCTGAAGAAAACGAGTGCATTTTGACAGCAAAATATGAACTCAGATTGCATCCCTGCAGCCAAGAATGCTGCAGATCCATCTGTTGTGTGCAAGAATGCTAGAAGTGACTTTCAGGACTGCATGTCCTAGTTTTACTGAGCTGCACAAAACACTGAGGCAGCACTCTGCTTGTTACACAGTCACTCATTCGACCTAAACAGGATAGTGCAATGCACGTGCCCAGGCTGCAGGAGTGTCGCTGAAATTAGAATCAGAATCAGGTTTGCAGCCATTTTCACAGCAACTTTGCACACGCAATTACTATTTACTTCAGATTGAGATGGTAACATAGACGCATCAACATCCGTACATATTGATTTCCCAGAAGAACTTAATTGTGTGGCCACTTCTGCAGGTGTCAAGTGGGCATCAGACAAAAAAACTAATATTCTTAGAAGGAGTTCAATTTTATTTAAAAGATTGGTCATGGCTACTTGCCTCTGACAGCCTTTTCATGACAGATGATTTAAATCACACGTGAGCCACTGCTGACAATGGCATGATAGGCATGAATGAGGACGGGGGAAAGTGTGTGGGGAGGGGTGGGGAGGGTCAAGAGTTAGAACGAACCACCAGAAGCGTTTAAGTTGTGAAACTGGGGGAAAAGGCTGAGAAAAGTGCAGCTTGTGATTTGCACTTGTTTGCCTGCTAACTGTCTGCAGTGTGAGCTGCCTTTGTGCAGTGGCCAATGCAGTTGGAATGAAGGCTATTGTCTAAATCCTCCTGCAGAGCACCTGATAAAAGAATAAAGAACTATGACATATTCTAAAAACAATGGAGGAATTAAGGGGAGACAATAGGCCAGCTGCCTCATTAAAACAATCAAAAACGGCATCCTGTACGTAGTCCAGATAATTAAAAACCATTGCTTCCTACCGCCTCTCAATACCATATCCACCAGCTCACTGAGGCCCTGAGACTATGGCTCTGCTGGCTGAATGCCCTCCTTCCTCTCTTCTCTTTGATTAATGGTTTATTTGAACACGCAGCTGAAGATGAACATATGAAGGAATTCATGAAACAAAATTATAATGCGAACCCTTTCCCCCCGCTATAAGTACTCATAAACTAATCAAACGTCTCAGGATGAATCGCGGAGGACTGGGGGGCGTGCGTCTCCTCCCCTTTGCCTAAAGCCCCGGGAGATTTCAAAGTGCAGGCATCACAGGGCATTTTTTAATTTTCTCACTTTAAATGACTTTATAAGAAAATGGATGGGTACTGTATCTGTGTTTGTATGGGGGAGGCTGGGCGAAGAGAGTATGAGATACTTGAGCAATTTTTTTGCTTATTTTTTTTTTCTCCTGCAAACCGCTCCCACCACCATATCTTAATGAAGCTGCAAACAAATCTCTCATGCCTCGTGCAAAAAGCTGAGAGACAACAAAGCAGCAGAAATAACAGAAGGGCCCGGATAATTAAACTGGCCCGAAGACAGGTATTCAAATGTTGGTGTGTAAACAGCACAACTCTTTAATAGTTTAGCTGTAAAATGCGTAGTTAAGCACATCAGCACTCGCCTCTCCCATCTGTCCAAACACATTACCGTTGCAGAGGCCATTACAGCTCTGGAGTACAGTCTCTCTGCACCGCAGTCACATATTATGGGAGGGGTGGAATGGGGCTTTTGGGGATGCTAACACTGCCCGATTGGCATTATCTGAATGCATCATGGGGTCATGCATTATAAAGCACCACTGTGCACTCTGAGTCAGTCAGGTATACTCATATGGAGCTACTCATGACCCCATTTTTTTTCTTTTAGCAGTTTGAAGAGCAAAAGTTTCAAATATGTGATTCGAGATTCAGTGTGAAACTCAAATTTCTCTTTATCAAGCTGAATACTGATGTGGAAGTTTCCTCTTTTTTTTCTTCTCTTAAATCTGTCTCTGTCTGTTCTGCACTAACTGCTGGTCTTAATTGTGAAGTGAGGCCAGCGGCGCCTGAAGCCACAGAGAGGGTTGTAATTAAAGACCTCTACTCTTCTTGTCTTCAAATCAGCTCCAGCTACTCCTGGTCAAATGGGAACAAGCTGCTCGCACCTACGAATATCAAGTAGCTGCATGCTGTTAACAGTCACCTCTCTTTCTTTAACACAGAAGGAGGAAATCTGGACTTGACACCATCCAGAACTTCCTGGTCGCCTTCTTTGGATTTTGTGTGAGTGCTACGTCACAAAAGATGGATGGATGGCAGCAACTTTACTGACAAACAACGGTGACAAATGATAAACAAATCAGTCTCATGAGTGCTGCTAAATATTTGGATTGTTTCTGGATCATCTGGGTTGAACACATAAGGATGACTCATGGCTGTCAAACCTGCTGTCACAATCCTGAGCTGCACTGAGCAAGCAGCAGAAAGGAAAACGCTGAGTTAGACCCGAGCAGAACATCATTCATGGAGTCAAACAAGCTTACTATTATTGACGGTACACTAAACTAGAATTAGCTGACTCTAGTATTATTTCACGAAGGCTCTGACACAGATTGGGTCTCTCCCTCTCTTTCCTCCTCCTACTCCAGCTCATTTTTTCCTCTCAACCACAGGGAGGCACTCTTCTCTTGCTCAAGCTGCAGCTCGTGGATGAAGCAGACGCCAGTCTGTCCCCCCCGTACGTCTTCACAGGTAAGGCTGTTTAAAGATTTCAGCCTCACGAGAAATGCAAAGGAAGTCTCCTGACCTCATTTTTCCTTTCATCTTTGCCTGGAAATGATGTAAAATGTTAAATAATCTTTTGTCTTCTTTTTTTTTTTGTGTGTGCAAAATGCAGAGATGTTGGATGCAAAGCAATCTTTAAAATGAATAAATGTGTTTACAGAGTCTTGACTTGCCCTCCACAAAAACTCTACCCCTCAAAGATTTTTCATATTTTGCATTTAAAGGTCCAGACTAATTTTAGTATCAAGTGTTTGTTTTTTTGCAAATGGAGTTGGTACCGAGAGCTCATGGCCTTGAGCGAATGGCACGCGGGTCAGAATCCACAAATTAACAAGTCCTCCCAGGGGAGCCTCGTACACGCTGCTCCCTCTACTGTATACATTCACAGGCAACAAAGACATGAAAAAGCAGAACAGCAGCCACACTGAACAATGTCATTCGACACCCATTTATGAACCTTTTGAAGACGTAAAAAAAAAAAAAAAAAACACAGCTGGGATAAAATGATGCAAAGATGTGATTCAGCAAATGTTTTAGTGAGTGAAAATTAAACGTTTCACTTTGAAATGAAAAGACGTTTCTGTGGCTGGTCTCTGGAGACTAATGCAGCTTCTCTCTCAGAACGATAGCGGCTGGAAGGAGGATGCTTGCCTGGTAATGGTGTTGTAATCATTCAGAGGGGGGAAGAAAATAGAAATGTGTATTAGCAGCTATTTTTGCTCCATTAGAACGAGAATTTCAATTATAAAATGTTTTTTTTTCTTAATTAGACGAGGAATAAGCTACAAGTCAAACGTTATCTGCTTATTGATGATTTTCTTTTTTTTTAAAGATGTAAAAAAAAAAAAGTGAAGATGTTTTCTTTTTCTCCCTTGAAGAGTTAATGAGTTTAGAGGATTTGATGCTCTTCGTATTGCAGGTTAACACAGTTTGGAGTTATGTGCTGTCAGTCTGAAACAATACGAGCCACATTCCTACAGTACAAAGCTGCTTTTCCTCATTAGATGCCACACACTCGGCTCCTCCCTGCCCACAGTAAAGTGGAGGAGACTATTAAAGGAAAGCCCTGACTGGCTCTTCTCCTCCTCTCCTCTCCTCCTCGGCTCTGCTTTATCCTTTATTTGGACAGGTTTGTCCCATTGAGCTCTCTATTAGCTCTCCTTCTCTGCGGGTAGTGCTGCCTGTGTCCTGGTTGCGGCCAGTCGACATGTGTTTACTGCGGCCCCCGCTGAGGTGGCAGGCTGGTTGGGGGCCCGTCCTGACCAAGCCCTGCTAATGGGACCAGAAGACCCCTCGTGACAGGACACCGCAGCAAAGCATTACCCCTCCCCTCTCTTACAGCTGTGGCCCCGTGGCCCATGTACCCCCCCCCCCTACCCATCATGCCTCGGTGGGAGCAGGTGAACGGCGCCGAGCCAATGGCGGCGGTGCTGGGTTTTCCTGAGAGAGCAGCGCGCCGCCACCATGCGCCTCAGTGGTTCCTCCAACATGGCTCCGGCCCTGCACCACATGGGCTGGCTGGCCAGTCGATGCGTGTGTGTGTGTGTGTGGGTGTAGCGAGTGTGTGTTTTCGGGGGGTGTATGGTGAATGCCAGCCCTAATGCAAATGCTTGCCGTTTAAAAAATGGAAGGCTCTCTCCTCCTCTGTCTCTCCTCTTTGGAAAGGTCTGTTTTGGCCTTCTGGTGCTGGCACTTATTTTTTTTCCTCTCCAGAAGGACAGAGAGCCAGAAAGATTGAAAGATGCACCTGTCATCCATTTTGGTATTTGAAATTTATTGATCTTGACACTGGGAAATAAACTGACAAAGTTATGTGCATTTCTTTAAGAATATTTACCGATTTGTGCTTTAAAGGTGGTCATTTCTTATTGATGACCGGGCTTATTTAGTATTCACACAGAAATAGACACACACACACACACACACACACACACACACACACACACACACACACACACACACACACACACACACACACAC
>JBBBVU010000006.1:26546024-26560069 GCA_037177055.1 Atherinosoma microstoma | reverse complement strand
ACACACACACACACACACACACACACACACACACACACACACACACACACACACACACACACACACACACACAGATGCCTCTGATGCATCATCCCAGCATGGCCTTTGTCTTTGCACCCTTGTAATTCTACATATTGCTTAAAGTATGTGCTAATTAAATTTTTTGTCAGTTTGCGAGAGAAATAAATAATCTGAAGCTAAAAGGCCTAATTGCGTTCGTCACATTGTGTCTCGGTGGCTGGTGCATCGGGAGCACAGCCGCTGCCCTTGCTCATTGCCATTCTGTCGTCCTGGCAAGCCCCCGCGCTGCCCCAGGTATCACCACGCGGCCATCTGGAGCCGACATCTGTCTCTCTATTGATCACAAGGGTTTAGCACTTGATCAAACAGACTGCGACAGGAAATTGCTCTTTTCCCCACAGAAAAGGCCAATCGCCTGCGTGAGGGTAATAGAGTGGAACTGAGATGCGGCACCGGCGCGGTGGGCAGGCGGGCACATTCAGGCAGTGGCATGGCGCCGCTGTGGAGGCTGCAGGGATGGCGTCGTGGGCGTCACGTTAAAGAGATCGGGCTTTTAACATCTCTGCTACAGCAACAGCAGTACAGCACATAAAAAAAATAAAATAAAAAAAAGCAGATTTAATTTTCCAGTCTGAGCTGACTTCATCACCTCTGATTAAAAAAAATTCAGGTAACTGTTTAACCCAGCAGTTGTTTCAAAGTGTAAAAAAAAAAAAAAGGCTGGAGGCAAGTGAAATAACCTACATAGTGTGAATATGCCAGATGGTGGGAAATGAATGTTTTCTTCCATTAAAAAAAGAAAAAGAAAAAACCTTTTTCTCTTCATAATTACCACCAAGGCCGTCAGTTATCATCACAATAAAAATGCACAATAGGGAGGACATTTTTAACATTTAGAAACAATGTATGTTTAATTTGTAACTGAACACCTGGGCGGAAGGTTTCACTAGTGGGAAAAATCCTCGACAAGACTGCAGTTGTGTCTCGCTCACTGTATCCCCAGTGGAGTTCCACACACCATTAGTGCCTGAGGTGAACAGCTCCTGAATGTGTGTTACAGTATGTTAGCTGAAGCCGTGGTCCACATCTAAAAATTTGGCTCCTCTCTGCTTGGGCATGCTTTCGAGGCACTCACTGTAACAACATGTTTAGCAAGTATGGACAATTTGATACTGAAGGTGACATTTATTTCGCATTGTTGAAAATATTTAATTGTTCCTGCAGAGAGCGAGATATGCTTCCCCCTTGCCTACAGTGCTGGGATTGTCCTTTTGGAATATGATGCAAATTTGGGATGAAGCAACTAATTCCTCCCTTGCACCCCTGTACAACACCCCCCCCCCGAACCTCAATCCTCCGCCAGCCTCCATCCTCCCCAGACATGAGGATTCTGATTAATCGTGTGACCGCCCCTCGTTTTGCATTTTACACAATCTCACGGCGCCACGGTGAGATGTGTGAGGTGTTTCGCCACTTTTGGCAAGCTGAAAAGATGTAGCCCAAGGAAGAACAAGTCGAAAGTATGAAGGGGGAAAAAAAAAAAAAAAATATGACCAGGGGACGTGATAAAAAATTATCAGCCAGTGTGTTTTCCTGTTTGGTTTTAATCTACATTTAATTAAATTCTTATCTGCTGTGTGCTTATGGCTGCATTTGAATGGCGAGGCTGCATTCATTATGAATGGTAAAATTGAACTCGGTACATTGTGTGTGGCCCAATAAAGAAACAAGACTCTTATTGGAGTGCACGCACAAGCTCCGACAGACATGCGGAAAAAATAAGTCAATTAAGATCGGTCTTTAAATTACTGCTGTATCAAAACAAGGGGCGGGAGCATGCTCCATAATAGAATCCTGACAGGAGAGAGAGCACAGCTGACTGTTTTTAATATACAACCCATTTGATACAGCCAATTGTATTAGCCTGTTTATGGAATACACACTGTTGATGCACGCTAGATTTACTACTCTGTCATGATAGTTCGCAGAGGTGGGAAGAGAGAAAAAAAAAAGTTGACTTCTACGAATCTGGAGGTCAAATGAAAAATGGCGTCAGCACTGTAATAAGAGTTCCTCATAAAGATCCTGCTAGTTTATCAGAGCGTTAGAGGCCAACAGCAAAGGTCAACAGCAGAACATGTTGACAATACGCAGCGGGTACCGAAGAGTTAAATCCAAGCGAGTGGAGGGGAAGAAGGAGAAGAAGAAGATTCGGCTCCAAAATTGTAATTCTATTGACAAAAGACACAGCTTATAATGGGCGGGCGGCACTTCATAAGCTAAGAACAATATCCCATAGGCAGCGCCCGGAAAAACGTTGAAAAAGACCCTGAGCTAATACTACAAAGTTGGGCCCCGCAAAATCCCTAAATCTTCCCTTTTGCTTATTCCAAGCAGCGTGGGGGGAGAGAGAAGCTCCCCGCTGCCTGCCCATGTTTACAGAGCCGTTCTCATCTCTAGGCCTTGCTCATCCACGGCACTGACACGCGGTGTCGACATGATTAGGGGGTCTGCTTTTGCATAGGGCCCGCGTGTGTGCGCGGGAGGGGAGGGGGGGAGTAGGTGGGTGGTGGGAGGGTAGAGGATCGGCAGATGAATGACTTTGGTGCATCGGAGAGGGATCACAGCAGATAATCGCTCCCGACTGCTGCGCCACAGCTCTCAGATCTGGTCTTTAAAATAATGTTCGGAGTCAAGTCTCTCCAAAGCTTTTTCACAGGTTATCTGGCGCATTTTATGTTTGCTGTTTAAATCTTAACAGGACACAAGCAGCAAGGGAGAGCAAATATGTCTGGAGTCGGAGGAAGCGGAGTGGAAATGTTATTGCGAGGGGTGAAGATTAGCTGTAGCAGGGGCTGAGGAGATGAAACTCCTCTCTATTTGAACAGCTTTCATTGCTTGAGAAAAACTTGGAATGTTTGAATTTAACCTTGGGAGACTGGATTCCTGCAAGGAAACGTGGAAGAAAAGGGGGGGGGGGATCTGACCTCTTGATCAAAGTGACATCAATCAAAGGCATTTACTCAAACACAGGACAAACACCAAATCTACTTAAGTGTGTTTAAATACAGACCACCACGTGCAGCCAGACAGTGGGAATACGATACAACATAAATTCCAATATCATAAATATTGCTATCACACTAACAGAGACGCCATAAAGCACGGCTGCCCATGTCTGGGACTATAAACCTCTGGCGTTACTCATCAGGAATACACACACATGCACAATTTACTGCACTAGATCGCCCCTTTGTTTATCTTTTAAATAAGCACACTTTATCACCTTCCTGCATAAGCAAATTGCATGCAGTGTGTGTTGTTTTAACATGTGATATGCTGTCCAGAAGATTCATTTCTCCCAACGAATTCAATTGTCTTCGCAATATCCTGCTGCCATAGGCATCAGGCCCCATCACCTGTTCGTTATCACTGGCCGTCCTGTTTGGGAGCTCTTGAAACGGTGCCATGGCATTGACTCTCAGTTAACAGCAGGTCTCTGAACTTCTCACGGTTGATGGCGGAGGCTGGAAAATTACGCTAACAGCTAATTAACATCATAAAGAGCGTTTAAACGGACGGACGACACCTGCAACCTTCATTTGCACATGCTAACACAGAATTACCTGTGTTTTTATTTTTGCAGATAACACATGCATTTATTTTAAAGCGCTGTGTGGAACATTCATTTTTCTGTGGCTGCCATCCTTTTTACTTAAAAAAAAAAGAAAGAAGAAGAACTGGAAGAAGAAAAAAAAGCCACCGGGCCAAAAATAATAATTGTCAAAACAGAGAGCTGGCAGACTTTTTTTCACTCTCTGAGTTTGTGTGCATCCCTAGAAAAAAAAGTGCACTGCCATATTCTGCGCCTGAAATAACACATTCCATTTCTAATTTCTATTTGAATATAAAATATTTCCAGGCAGCAGACATGGACCTTCGGTTACTGGTCCGAATAACAAAGTGCTGCCTGTCAGTCGGAGACACTTTGCTGGCTGGCTGAACTAAGCTGGTTTAGACTGACGAGTCCTCAACGGTGGCAGCCTCAGCTTCCTCTGGCAGGCCTCTGGAGCCCTTCCTCACTTGGTCCTCGCATCCTCAGAGTCTCTCCCTGCTGGTGATGGCCGCGATCCAGTCAAGTACCTGAGTCTTTTCCTTTAAAGGTCTGCGGCAGGCTAACTTCTAAAAAAGACGGTAATGCACTCGCACCTCATTACAGAGCCACATTATGGACTACAGCGGTAATACGGCTTTAATCTTCTCCAAATCGTTATAAATGTCAAGCTGGGGCCAGGGACTTCCCAGTCTACTGCACCAATGGCTTAGCCTGCTATCCCCGCTTTTCCGTATTAGCTGTAGCCAGAGTATTACACCCACTGCCAGATCCCCTGAAACTTTCAAACCTTTTGTTCCAACATTCAATGCACCATTAAAATAGCCTTTGAAATAGTGTCTTTCTCCCCCTCCCTGAAAAAAAGAAGAAGCCCCAAACAGCAAAATATGAAAACAGTTGATACCCCCAACCCGCCACATACAGCGCCCCGTACCTCCCCCTTCTTTTCCTCAGCCTCTCCTAATGAGACGCAACATCCCTGTCTCTCCACTGAAGGATCCAGACTTTCTGTGTGATAGAGAGACTGCGGCTGTTTATTAATAATGAATTTGGATGTTTGCGTGTGGAATGTTATCAGCGCGCACACAATCCCACCAATAGTTTGCCCTGATGGGGTAGCTGGGTTCCTCATTAGCAGAACATATTTAATCCAGAAGTTTCTTATCAAATGTCACACCTGCATCTCTAAATGGCATTTTCACATTCATTCGCCTGTATTTGGGAGATGAGGCTCCAAGGTGCTTTGCAGAGATTAAGAAGGAGAGAGAGTGCAAGCTTATTTTATCATTTAGCGGGTCTGGAAGGAATCCAAGGAGTTTTTGTCTTGTTGTTGTAATTAGAAAGCCTTTTAAGTGATAACGCCTGCATAGGAATATGAATATGTAGCGATCAGGCCAGTAGTCCTCCTCCCCCAGCCTCACCCATCCTCCTCATCTCTTTCTTTCTGTGTCTCTCTTTCCCTCTCTCTTGCTTGGTTTTTTTTTTTTCTGTAAATTGTTGAATGCTGAGTTTTTGTTCTTCGTACAGCAAGGATTAACTCCGAGGCTTCAGAAGTTTTAATGAAAGACTTGAAAGTACACGCTTTTTCTTGTTTCTCACCGCAACTGTGTTTCTTTTTCCCCTGCAAGAGCAGACATGACATAAGTGCAATTTTTTTTCGGGGGGGGGTTACACCCAAGACATGAAGGATGGACTTCACTTTCCTTAAGGACATATTTAACAGCAGCAGGACTTGACAAAAAGCCTCACTATGGTAATAAAACAAAACCTATCAAGAATCAAAAGGATGCTTTAATAAAAATTTACTACTCAGCTATTGAGTGCACAGAATAAGAATAGCCTGACAATCCTTTGTAGAGGGGAGTTTAGCATTTTCTGAAATGTTAAAGAGGAAAAAACTCAAATGTTTAACATTTCCTGCTACAATGCTCCTCTCCAGCAGGTCTCTCAGTACTGGCATTTAGGCCCTGTGTATACCCAGAAAAGCTGCTGCTAACCATCAGCCCAGAGATAAGTTCAAAACTGAGAAGTATTGATCCGGTAATAGTGGTTCACGCTTTGACTCTGACACCTTAACCCTGCAGACATAATGTCATAGCCTCTTATCCTTTCCTCTTAACACAACCTTCCTATCTCCCACAAGCTGTCACCTCTAGTAATACGCTTCTCAAAAGCTCCCCTAAATCACTGAAATCATTGCACTTTCAGACATTATTTATTTTCCCACCTCTTAAAAGTGAAGCGTGATTTACAGTTTTGGTAAAAGGTTGCGTTTTCTCTTTTTTCTCCTTCCTCCGTGACCCACTCTGGGCCCGCTCTCTTAAGATAATTCCATTTCTTTCGTTGTAAGAGCCGCTACTTTGCAATTACCGTTCGGTCTGTGTAATTGTGTTACGGCGCATGACAAATACACTCGAGCTAGGCCCCTGCATGGTGATCCCAGATGCATGCCGGTTTAGACGTTTTCATTAATTGAAAGCGTCACTGTGTAACAGTGCACTATTACACTCTGGCAGGTATGAATGAAGTCTAATACAGCTTAATTACTGAGCAGCTAAATATCTATTGTAGGGATTCTGAATGTGGGGCTTTTTATCTGTTGCGAATCACAAGTTTGAAGCGCTGGAGGGTGAGAGTGATAATTAGTGAGCATTTCAGCATCCAGAATTCTCATAGAAAAATGCCTCAATCAATCCAAACCTGTTTCTCGTATTAAAAGAATGCAAATAATCAGATGTTTTGTCCAAACTTCTTTTTGATCAATTCACACACAAAAAAGCGGCTTGGCCATGGCTGGAGGACGCCAAACGTTGACATTATATGCAAATTGTGTTTATTATCTTGCAGGCAGCACAGATCCTGCCTTGGTTTGGGCTGGTGCAGCCCAAAGCAACTTCCAAGCTAGGTTTATGCACCAGGGTTTCTAATTAGCTCTCTGAGGGCCGCGTTCAGCGCGCCACTTTCCACAATAGCCGTTAGGAAGTTGAACACTAACTTGGAGGGCTCCATATGTTGCCCAGGAGGCCTTAGAGACAGACTGATCCTGCGTGTTCACATTAGGAGACACTATGTTCACTCCTTTTTTCCATTCTTCCGTGGATGGAGAGGGAATAGCTGCCAAACCGATGATTGGTGTTCATCGCTAGTTTTCTACCATGTCTTTAGGCTGTGTTCAGTCAAAAAACAGAATTTTATGTATGATGCCCTCCCTGCATGAGAAATAATCTCAAACTAAGATAATCAGGCAGCTTTCATGGACAGAAAGACAATTATAGTGCAGGTCACAGAGAAGAGAAAGCAACGGATGATGACTGATATTCGAATCCTCAGTCCCAAGTGTGATTAAGTTCAGACAATAAGAGGCACTTTTTGATATTTAACTAACCAAAATCTCTTCCAGACCTTGGCAATATGCAGTACAGAGACCTGAACATGAACATAAAACCAGATATGATGACAAGTGAAAACATTGCAAAACCATCTGTCAAACTCTGTCAAATCATGATGCAAACACTTGAATGTATTATTGCTCATGCATATTATTAGTAAACCCAAGTCTCATCAGAAGATGTTTAAAAGGTAAGTCCTCATTTGTAAAACATGCAGTAGTTGTGTCAAGATGTTTCCTGTTGGGCAGCGTTCATGTGACGTGTTACTAAACATGTAAACCTTCTTCACAGTTTTGTTGCTGATCCAGTTTCAAACCATGGGCGGGAGCATGGTATAAGGGTAAGTTTACTTTCAGGAGCAAATGAAAGAAATGCAGTAAGTGTACGATTGTTGTTTGCATCCCTTTAGTAAGTTTAGTAAGTTTCATTTCCAGGAAACTGGATCGGGAAATTGAAATTCAAACCTGCAAATGCCAGCCAAGGAAACCTATCGCTTTATCATATGAGAAAACTGACCTTTTCTCCTATGATAAAAATGTTCCAAATGATTAGTTTAAAATACCCGAAGGACTATATTTCATGCTGCTAGCTCATTATTAATGATCACATAGCTCTGACTCGCAACTGTCCAGTTAAAGGTTCAACTACATCCATTTAAAGTCAGCGCTCCTCAGCCAATCCTCATCTCCAGGTACTCTGCAAGCTTCCATTTCAAAGCTCTGATAATCTTAGATCTCCTTCAAGTGCTGATTTCCAGTAAAGAAAACCCCCGTTCACCCTCCCTCTCTGTTCTCTCTTTTCTGAATTGGCATCTCAGTTTTCTTCCTTTCACTCTCCATCAGTGTGGGTTCTGCTTTTGACCCCAGCGGCATAAAAGAAAAAAGGAAAGGGAGAAAAAAGAAGAAGAGAGATGTGCCTCATTAACTGAGGCATCACGCTGGCTTTTCCAACTTATTGTCTCTCACACCTTATCCGTCCCTTCATCTTAAACTTGGAATAAATTAGCAGGATAATAATCACGCGTGTGCCATTAGTCACAAATGAAGTGGTTAATGCAGAAAAGAGGGAAGATAAGGCTGAGATCTGATGCTGATTCATAAATGGGAAGGCAGATTGTTGTTAAACGGCACACAGCCCGTGCAAATTGGGTGTTGACATTGTGTGGCAACGTTACTACAAAATTAGCCGGTACTCCCCCCCCCTCACACTTTCTGATCATAACCTCTGAGAAAACGGCAGGGAAAGGGACATTATTGTGGGGACGCCATTCCCTTTTAACAAATACTTCAGGAGCCACTGATGCTGCCTTTACTTCCATCATGTATTTGCTTTTAATTCAAACATTCACTTGTGACATCTTAAACTATTTCTCTATTGAGAATAAAGGCATTACCTGCTTAATGACAGACCTGAATAAATAGAGAATGGATGGGGATGGGGTCTTGATAAGAAAATCCAGTGTTTGTTCAAGTTGAGGCTACTGCTGGCTCAGGAATGTCTTTTGTTCTCAGGTGAAGCTTGGCTTGTATCCTATGTTTAGTCATGGCCTTACAACTTAATACTTCTAATATTTGATAGTATATGTAAATTGAGCCAAAATTGGATTTTCAGAGGAGACTCTTTTAGCTAAACTTGGAAAGAAGAATGAGGAAGATAACCTAATTTACTGCAGAGGACAATTATCATGGAAAAAAGCGAGGCGAGTGACACATCGTAGGCCGAGGTAGCATCAGTCCTCTCTGAAGAAGACAAACTGGTAGATTGAAGGTCTCTTGAATCCAGGCTGTTGCTGGGGGTAGGGGAGCTCTTGTAATTTGCAGAACTGAATCCATGGAGCGGGCATAAGGGAATAAGTTGGAAAGAGAAGAAGACAGAGAACAAACCTGGCAGGCACGTTGAGGCCATGCCAGTCCTGCCTGCGCCACGCGGTGTGGCAGGGGGGCAGTGCCAGGAAATGTGGCAAGAGGAGGAAAGATCAAACAACAAGGGCTGCAGATCTCCACCAATCTGCTCTGTATTAATGTCAGAGCCAAGGAGCAGCTGAACCAGACGTGATCCACAATGTGTGACAGCGATGTATGTGTGCGCGTGCCTGTGTGTCTATATGACCACTCGCAGCAAACTGGACCCAATTCATAATGGCCTGGCGGTAGGAGAGAAAGCTCAAAACTGACATAGTGTGGAACAATTTTTTTCCAACTTGTCCCCACACAAACTTGAGGATAGCAAACGCTGGTTAGTTTGCACTCAGATTGCACCTTTTAACTTATTTTCTGGTGCAGCTCTGATACAGAATCAGCATGGAAGTTTTCATGCAGGAGTATTTTTGCATTTGCCTCTCGATGTCAGACACACTGTAGCCCATGATGGAGTGGTGGGAACCTGGTGCCTGCACTGACACGCCTCTCAGCTCCAGTGGGCTGCACACCCGGGCATGCATCCTGCTCCAAAAACTTGTTCTGTATAGCCGCAATAAAGCAAGCAGACGGCAAATGAGCTCAGCGCTGCCATCGCTCCCTCCCAGACAGATGGCAAAATTAGACAATATGCTTTCCAAAATTACACTGAAATCACGTGGCTGCGTGTCTGTCTGCACGGCCGCCTGTCTGTCCACTCTCGCGCCCATCCGTCCGTCCCGCATGGCGTGGCATAGCACCCGTCTCTGCTCGGGTGTGGTGCCTGAGCGAGGAGGAGCGGCGGCGTTGTTGGAGATGATGAGGATGCCGGAGCCAGCCTCATTGCTGTTGATTGATATCGGAGCGCTGCGACGGGATGTAGGGCCAGCAGGAGCATCAGCGGACTAGACGGGGAAGGGGGTGGGGGGGTGTTACATGGGCAGCGGGGATTGTTGAGGGAGGGGTGGCAGGGGAATGAGCCTGTTCTATGACAATGCATGATGAACAGCCGGCTATTTGGAGTGCATCTGCAGGAGCCAGTTTGTAGCGCAGAGTCCTTAGAGAGATGTGGGAGGAGAGCAAATGTTTGAGGAGCAGACTCTGCAACTGCTGAATCTCCCAGCACTTTGTGTATTTTTGGAGTGACACGGAGCATCTTATGACAATATTAGCCTCTATGCCTCCTCGTCTTCTTGAATAGATATTTGAACCGGAGGTTGATAATGGTATCTTCCTGATATGGGAGTCTGTGCAGCAGAGAGAGGTCTACTGTTTCAGAGGAATCTCTTTAGAAAATCTTATCTGAGGGAAATTCCGTTATTCCTCTGCTATTTGCAATATGAGATAGCAATGCAGAAGTTGGCAGCGTGACTATTTTGTCATGTAAATAATTCAGCAGAGAAAACCCTCTTCATGGTTCTGCATTTATAGTCTTTAATGTAAATATGTTAAAGACTTATTTGATTGTCTCTTTCATGTGCAGAAGTATAGGATCATCCCATCAAATAAACTAGAACAGAGTGATTCAAATGAACTTTTTTTAAGCATGAAAATCACCAAATGTTCCCATGCACTGATTAAAGTATCAATTTAAAAGAGAAAAACATTCTCTAATGAACTAAATATACGTAAACATAGCTATTACTGGGATGAAAGCGGAGCTGCAGATGGCGGGATCGTCGGGTTCTGGACTGAGTGGTGCAAACAGTAGCCAGGCAAAGTGAATTAATATGAGAAAGTTGCACACTGGTTGAAAGAGTTGGGACTTTCTGAAGAGACTAATGGTATATATTCAGTAGAACGATCACAACCACAGACTGCTCATTGCTGGCTTTGATTGGCCTCCTGCTCTGTCGCTTGGGAGAAACCTCGGCCCCCTCAGTGACGGCTCTGTCTCAGACTTTGTGCTCCGGTTCAAGCAATTACGCCCAGCTACATGTTTTCATATGGGAAATAGATGAGGGAGGGGAGGGTGCTGTTGGATGGAGAGAAGGGGGTGCCGTGTGAAGAAGTCATTTTGGCGCTGCATTCTTCAGTTCCGGTCATGCTCTGTACCGACGCAAATTAAAACCTCCCCAGTAGCCTATGTAAATATGCTGCCTACCGCGCTGCGCTTTAATGAGCCATGATATGAAAGACATCTAAAACCAACGGAAAATAACTGGCCACTTAAAGGTGGGGAGCGTCTGATAGGTGACAGGTAGAGCCAGTTTAAGACAGTGTTGGAAGGTAGGGGTGGAATGGGGGGGGGGGTTCGGTGTTGGGTTTGCAGGATGATGGGGGCAGACCAGTTTTGGCATTCAGAAATAATCTGGAGCTGTGAGCTGCAAGCCAGGGGAGAGTAACCAGCTTTTTAGCCTCAGGCGTTTCACTGAATTCTGGGTGGTGGAGAGGGGGGGGGGGCAGCAGGTGGAGAATGTGAATGTGGGTACCTGGCGTGTGCTTCACTTTTTTAACGGGATGGTATGTTGTTAGGAAGTGAAAAGAGACAGCTACTACGTCTCCCGCCTTGAGACACAGCTCATTGTCACCAACTTAAAAAATGTACATAATTTCCCCCGCGCACACACCGACAGACACACTCAGCACCTCGATCCTCTAATAACCCGTCTTTTAAAAAACCTTACAAGGATTACCTATCTGCAAATCTGCTTTGTATGCAGAATGTGACGGGGGAATGGAAATGAGCAACTGTTCAAGATGGCGCCCACCAAAAAGGGGGACCACATCTGCACAAACCGATTAATCCGAAACATTCAGAGGAATCTCAAGTCATTTACAATATCACAGAATCCATAATCAAGATTCACTGCCAGAGCCCGGGTCTGAGGCACAGAGTCAATGCCCAGTTCAATAAGGGCTGATGGAATGTATAATTTCATGACAGATGCATGCATTCACAGGGGAATGCTGGCCCATTTTAACATTCACCGGTGGGTAAAAAAAAATAAAAATACAACAACTTACCCCAGAAAGGAAATACACACCCAGTTTTTAACAAGCAACAGGAGGGAGAAGCAAATGAAATATGTAAAATGTTTGTTCACTGATAGCAGATTATTCATAAAATGCTAATTTTAGTATTGAACACAAATATATGAGCATTGCTTGCAATAGCAACATAACGATTTAGCTATTTAGAAACACGGATGTAAATATGCATCTCTAATTGGTCAAATCCCTGTGTATTCACAGCACTAATTAGGATCATGTTTATTGTAAAGATTATAGGCTTATTTGTTCTAACAGGTGGCGTACTGAGAAGACACATTAGAGACAAGCCACTGTGGTCCTGCATGGACTCACATTGGGAGGAGACCAATTTAACATGAGGCAACTTGAATGCATTGCATTTTAAAATGTGAAAATGGGGCGAACAGATATGTAGATTTTAAAAAAAAATATCTGTGGCATGAATTGTTGGTTTGAACCTTGCCAAGCCATGCTAAATCCAGTCTTTAAAGCCACACAGCAAGCTATAAAGGTAGGAGCTGGCTGATAGGCTGGGGAGATCCATTGTTGTTGGGCCATCTGACAGTCTAACTCGTGAGGAAGGGGGAAACAGAGGAACAGACCAGTGGGGTGCCTTATGAATTTAGACTAAGTTGAGATTCAACATTTGGCCAAAACACACTCTCTCCTGTGAACTGTCAACAAATGCAAACCAAACCCAACAAGAACCGTGCTGGTGAAAGAAAAAAAAAGACATTTTTGCCAGTGCTTCTTTGTAATCTGTCATGGGGATTTACACGGGGACCGCTTTGACGACATGTGCCAGAATTGCTCAGGGTTAATGAAAGCAAGAATATAGCATTAAAGATGCAGTAATCACTATTTTTGTATTCCCAATAAAACCTGACTGTGTGTTCTGTGACGGCCGTTGCTTAAAGTGCTAAAACTTCAGAGAACAATCGCCCAATTCTGCAACTCTCCTCGGCTTTACAGGGTTGTTTTTACAGCCACTTTTAGCATGTTTCACTTTTGCAGCCTGTAACTGCAGCTTCTGCTGATATACTCATTGTATGCCAACAGAGTAAAACCAGAACGCAGACAAAGTTAGCGTGGTGCAAAAAGCAACAAGACATTCAGATGTTTTCTTCAGCTTGCAAACAATCCAATAAAATCATCAAAGGTTACATGCAATATCCAAACACACAGTTGGTGACTAACTAGTCAATGTAGCGGCCATTTTTGTTGCTAATTATTCAGCTATTTTCCTCAGAGTGCTTCAATTCAAGAGCTAATGATCCTGTTGTAAAATCCTGAACGGCTACAAGCCCAATATCTAATGAAAAAGTAGCATTTTTAGCAGATAAGTCAACATACATTTGTCTTTACTTTTCACAAAAGTGCTAAGGTATTGATAAAATCCTCTTAAGACTACTATAATATGTCACAGCTGGCAATGAAAAGGACCAAATCTGAGCTAAAATAGATGATAAATCCATGTTTTTCTAATTTCGGATTTCACAATGTGATGCAGTATCCAACTATTTGCGAGCCAGTACAGTTTAGAGAAGCTTATTAAACAAGTTCGGGTGTTTTTCTTTAGTGTATAAACAGATAAATGAAGTGGTAAAAAGACAATAAAAGAGATCAATTTTTAAATAACCCCTCTTCTAATCATAAATACACTAATCTAAACAGTTCACTTTCAAAATCTTTATGGTGTGGCTGCAAAACAAAGATGCTGAGGCTCAGCCGTTGGACCAGGTTGGGTAAGTCTCTACCTCAGGTAGCAGAGTGGCTTTACAAGGAGCCATCTCTGGCCCTGGCAACTTTGTGTGACCTTGTGGGACTGAATAACACAGTAAAATTGATTCAGCTTCTGTAATAAAAGAGCACACACATTATCAGCATTCTAATTATAATTAATACAAGCAGCAGCGGTGGACCCATTATTTACGATGGGGGCCCATGGTAAGCAAACACAATAATAATCTGCTCCATATTTTTATTGATATGTTGATGAATGGCTCTCTTTCACACGAAACACCAATGGAACGTCGCAGCGGCCGATCAAAAACGAGTGCTGATTATTTCATTGTCAGTTTCTTTCACCCCCACCCCCCCCACCCCCACCCCCCCACCCCTTGCCTTTCCTCCAGCCTCTCCTCTTCAAGCTTT
>JBBBVU010000006.1:26527638-26535435 GCA_037177055.1 Atherinosoma microstoma | reverse complement strand
CTCTCTCTCTCTCTCTCTCTCTCTCTCTCTCTCTCTCTCTCTCTCTCTCTCTCTCTCTCTCTCTCTCTCTCTTTCTCACAGACACACATACCGTGCACACACAGTGACCCTCCTCAAGTCTGATGAAATAGCCCCTCTACCAAAAAAAGCAAAGCAGAAAAAAAAAAAGGCAAAAAAAAAGCTGTGGATGTGCAGAAAGGCCCCTCTCTCCAGCTCCAAGCTTTTGTCTCTGATTATCCCTGCACACACACACACATACACACTTCATCTCAACCTGCTCCTGGATCTTAAATTCATGTGTGTGTGACTCTGACCAATGGCATCCAACAGCAGAGCTTTATCCTGAAGCACACTGACAATGCTTTTCACACCTACTTACCACAGCAGAGATGGGGGTGGTGGGCTGGATCATGCCCAGGCCTAAAAGCAGGCTAAGGGCTTTTAGAAGACACACACACACACACACACTGAATGGACTCTTTAATTACTGATTCAAGATCTTGCAGTAGATTAAAAAGAAGTCGCGGAGGCTTATTTTTTCATATCCGCAGAATTTTTCAATGAATATAAAACGGTCATTGATTATGCTGTTAAGGGAGGAAAGTTAAGAAGGGAAATATAAAGTACATATAATCACATTAACTTGCAGTGATTAATGTAATAAAATGTGATCTCCCCTCCTCCCCCAGCAGTATTGAACACATGCAATACTGAGGAAGACATGCCCAGATATTAAGAAGAAGCTCCTTAAAACCCACTTATCCAGCTCTGTGTGCAAAGACATCTGCAACTTATGCAGATAGCTCATAAAAGATTGATCAGCTGAAGGAGAGGGGACAATTATGGATGGAAAAAAGGGGGAAGAAACTCCACAATTCAGTTGATTGCATGTGTCCTACCTCCCAGTGACATAACCAGCCCTCCTGCATGATCAATACCAAAGCATTTCTTTTCATTGATTATACAATTATACAGAAGTTAAATCTGTGTCGTGCCCTCATGTAGAAGGAACAAGTGATGTAGCCAGTCACAATTTTTTCTTCTTCTTCCTTTTTTTTTTGGAAATGTAGTGCTTAAAGTGAGCTCAGTGTAGTTCAGGTACTTCACTCAGATGATTATAATGCCATGAGGGTGCAATACATCACTCTTATTAGCCACACCGGAGCACAATGGTATCATAATTAATGGTCGCAGCAGGATTGAACGCTGCCCTGACATGGAAAAGTGGGCCTACTTAAGCTCTACAAGGCATTTAAATATGCAGAGTGAATGGCACAACCCAAACCCTCCTGCTCTAAGGACAGCCCACGCTCATTAGCCCGACACCCTCCGTGGCATTGATACAAGGACGACTGGCAATACTCTACACACAACACAAATCCCAAGCACATACTCCGGAAAATAAAAATAAAAAATGTGCAGAGAGTAAGGCTGCAAAATAAAATCACAAATTCTGTGCATGAAAGAAAAACAAAGTCTTGTCCCTCATCAGTGCCCATCACGTCTCTAACGTTTCCTCCCTGCATTGTGGGTTTTGTCTCAAAGGCTGAATGCAGATGGACATATATGTGTCAGCAGCCAACGTGCAAGCTTCCTGTAATGGCGTTTGGTCTGTGTGTTGGTGTGTGTGCTTGCAGTGGATGTGGGTGCTGAGGCAGAGTGTGGTGTCTGGTGCATGTGCTATACTGTCTAGCACAGCACGGCGGGAGAACAATGCACATAAAAGGCTGACGGAGGAAGAGTCTGGAGCTGACGTCTTTTACACGGCTCTGAATGGAGCAGCAGAAAAGTGCCTCTGTCTGTGTGTGTGTGTGTGTGTGTGTGTGTGTAGTTTGCATGAGTGGGATGCAAAAAAAAAAAAGGGAAAAAAAGAAGCAAAAAACACCTCTTGAATATAAAGACAGAAGCAAGGGAAAATAATATGTGTGAGTATGTGTTCCCATCTTGGTCATGTGTTCATAAATGCCTCTTGGATGCATGTGTGGGATGGTTAAGTCCTCTCAGATTACTGGATGATTTGGATTTTCTGTCCTTAACCTACTACACACTCTCCTTCTTCTCTTTACAACTTCTAAAATCGCTATTGTGGCAGTTCAGCTCCTCAACGCCTGCCAAATGCCTAAACCAGCAGCTCCTCTGCACCCGGCTCACTCCAGCCTGACCGTACCCAGTTATCGTGTAGCTCAGTGCAATCAATTATTGTTGCAGTGGAATCATTAATAATTTCCTAATGAAAACGATTCTGTTGATCTCTGTTGTCTTTTAATTAAACATAATTAGTCGGCTGCTCGGAGCTGTGGTGGGAACCCCTTTAGGGTACAATTTTGTTTTAATACACTGATAATGAAATTTTTACATTTTGTCAGTTGTTTAGTTATTATTCAGTCACACTATTTCGCCATGTTCCCAGATAACAGATAATAACCCCGCACCTCCTATTCGCCGCAGTCATTTTTAAAAGAAGAGGGTTGAAATGAACAATTAAATTTTGAACTGTAAGAGTCTCCTCCTCTCATGTTGCCAGGGAGCAGCGCAGGAAGCAGTGCATCTCTGTGCTTTCATTGCTCATTGAAAGACAAAAAAAAAGAAGAAGAAGCAAATAATAAAAATAATAACACCTGCATCTGTCCGCGCAGGTCAAGGTGATTCAATATGCCTCAGAGGTCTACAGCAGCAGATCAGTGGAAAGAGCAAATGAAGGCATAAAAAAGAAATCTGATAGTGAGGACTTACAGGATATGAAATAATACAAAGACACAGAGAGTTAGCTAATTCTGCACTGCCCGGGTTTATGTAAAACGGCCTAGTTACATTGGTCAATTTCTGCACGAACAATGGGCTCAGTTGCTCGGGAGACTTATTGGACATGCTATATCTGAATGTGGTCTGGCTTAAGAGGCTTACAGTTGAAAAGTTTAGGTGACCTCTGAATAATGCCCCATAATGTGGTCACGCTGAATGTGTATAGTTTCAATGGGCTCAGATATCAGGTAACAATAGGGTAAGCACAATGAAGGCGCACACTAAGAATGAATTGAGTCATGCATTGTATTTTAGCCCTTAAAAATGTCCAATTTAAAAAAAAAAAAAAAAACCCAGTTGGCTCTGATCTGAATGTGCCTGTTTTCAATGGTGTACTCTGCAGGAAGGGAAGAGGTTTCATTAAAAGGGAAGACTTTCTATAGAAAAGTGCAGAGTATTTTTCTTTTAGGAAGCTTTTTAACAACATATTATTCTAAATTGGCTCTAATAACAGAAACTAAAATTCCTCCAATCAGGCAGGTTTGCAGCAGTGGAACAGTCTCCACCTCTAACTTATTCAACTAGCAGATGTTTGATGAAAAAAAAAAACAGAAAATAAAAATCTAAATGTGTCTGAATTTGTTTCCTCTATTCAATCTTTCCTACTTCCCAGCCACATTGTTTATCACTGTGTTGTTTATCTGTGGAGAAAATTCTCCACTGGTTCCTCTCTCCGTCTTCCTGTCTGTCACTCTCTCCCTCTCTCCGCGCTCTCCGGTGTTACTGTAACATATAATTACTCTGCAGACTTGCTGCCTGTTTCTATAACTTCAGCGCTTCAAAGAGACTGTCGGAGTGTAGAGGGACGCATTGTGGGAGTTCCAGGTGGATTTCTCGATAATGAGTTAGCACGGTAGTAGAGCTGAGAGTTTTAGTAATGGCTGGCTGCTAAGGCTCTTCGTGGGAGTTTAATGTAAAACAAACAGGGCCATGCTGACAGCCTGGGAAAAACAGATATTGCACTTTTCTTACTTCCACTTCAGGGCTCTTGCTCCCTCTCACTGTAAGAAAGGGAATTCTAAGAATAATTTATATTCATGAAAAGGCTCTGTGAATCCCAATTTGAGACATTTAAATGACTCAGACATTACTCATGGTCTTTAACTTCCCTTTTTCTTTTTCTTCAATGCTTTTTGTTTTCATGGATGGAAAACAAACTGGAGAATTGTTTTTTTTAATTAAATTAAATTAAATATAAAAAACTATATTGATGACCAAGAGCATCCTGTGTATTACTTAGCTGCTTGTTACACACTCTACTGCATCATACAACCCTGTCTTCTCTACAAAACACAGTATTTCCCAACTTTCCTGACAAGTTTCAGGGATAGAGGATGAGCAGAAATCACAGGACAGAACGCCCATCACTCAGCTACAGCTACTCAAACCAATCACCATTCCTTACTTAGAGATACTCCCCCATAGATTCACACTGGCAAGCATCCAAAGTGAACCGCTACTATCTTTGCAGGCAGCCTTAAAGAAAGCCGAGACCACTGAAACGTGAGCCAAAACATATTCCTCAGGCATACTGTGCATTGAGATATTCACTGTTTTCCATAAATAACGCATCTTAGGGAGCAATGAAGCGACCAACAGAGGGGAAACAGCGCCGGGGTTAAGATATAAACAATCTGGGCTTCTACTTTTTTCAAGGTAGGAAGTAAGTTCCGTTGGACTTTCCGAGAAGCCTTTTTCCCTTGACTTCATCCACGCCACTTTAGATACGATGACCACAATTCCAGCACAGCTTCAAAACTCCAGCAAAGAGTTCAAATTCAATATTGAATGTGACAAAGATTTGACAGTTTCGGCACGCTGGCACTCAATTTCAATGTCACCTCCAGAGGGGTGCACAGACTTGTAGATTGGAATATTTTAAAGAAGCCGATGAAGAAGAATGAGTGGCATAAATCAGCCTGGATGCAAGAGTCACACGGCTGGACGGCATCAAACGCTTCAACCACTTTCTGAACTTACTCCAAGTCCATGTGCAAAAAAAAAAAAAGTAGCCACGAGCAAAATGTGGAACAATTTTTTTTTTTTGCAAGAGAAAAACCAAAAGGAACCGGCATCCAACCAATTTATCCAACGCACTTTGGCGAAGTTTCTAGAAAGCTGTTTGAGTCAAGTATTGGATTACACATCTGGAATTTCTAATATATGTTGGTGTCATAATAATATTAAATCCTGCATGTTGTGATTTAATTTAAAAACTCAAGTTAAAGAGGTGAATCATGATGGAACATAGAATAAAAAAAAGTGTACTCATGATGCCAAATTTTTGGATTTAGCAATTGTCTCCCAGCTTCTTTGAGATGACAAGAGATATTAAACTTCTGCTCTGAGATTTAAATTAATTCATCCCATTCAAACATTTCCTCCATTATCATTTATTATCAGTTGGCAAGCATGAACTGATTCTTGTGGAGGATTTAGAGTAATGAACTCACACAGTACAACACAGAGCAATTCTCACAAGGGGTCGCCTGGAGATGTTATTGTGTTTAATTTAATAAGGTCAAGTCAGAAGTGACAAACAAAGGAAATGCCAGCAACACCCAGCTGAGGTGATGATGCAGATGCTATCTCCTGGATACGTATAGGAAGACTGGCAGAGAATACTTGCTTGACTTAAAAAAGAAAAAAAAATCCTGTTATTGGCCTTTTTTTGTTTCTTATAGTCAGTCTCTGTGCAAAAAGATTAGAAGATTTTAAAGAAGTGCATAATCTTCTTTAACAGCTTATCAAAACTTTAATGATTTGGTGATAAAGAGCACAAAGTTAAGTAGCCGGTTAAGAGGATAACTCCCCAGTGCAGTCTAGTGATTAGTAGATGAGAATTGGGAGACCGAAAATCCGGGTTGCAAATCCCACTCCTGCCACTTATTCACTTTGAGGGAGAAGAAGCTCCATTTCAGCTTTGGGGGTATTGTCACGGGGTAATCATTTTTGAAAAGTGATAAATGGATCCTCCTCCCTCCCCTCTTTTTTTCCCCCTCTTTTGCCCTTTGGAATCCAAAAAAACCACAACTTTATTTACGTATTTATTTTGCTCTGTCTCTTTGGTTAACGCCCGTCAAGACCCAATTACAGCTGCGAGGAGGCTGCTGCTTTCATGGGAAGTGATGCTCCAGACTGTGGTGTCATTGCTGTATACAGTTCATGCATCTTCCCAAATAAACCGAAATCTCCACTGATCTGCAACGGGAGCTTTTTAATGAGGGTTTGCTTGACACAATGCTCCAGACTGAGGAATTTATCTTCATGACTGTGGGTCATCAAAGTTTTTTGTGCTTGTTCGTGTCACTTTTAACAAAAAACAGCATGGATTTTCTGAGAGATGCTGGTCCCCCCCCCATACGAATATTCATGTAAATCCTCCTCTAGTGGGAGTAACATGAGTACCACTGATGTGGTAAAGATATGCGAGTGAATTTTAGCTGAGTTAGTGAGAGAGCAAATGAAGTACAGTGGCAAACCCATCTCCTCTTATGCTTTCCTTGCTATCTATCCTGAGATAGGGATTCACTTAGTTTAATAAAGAGGGGGAAAAAAGGCCATTAATTACCTTGTGAAATCTAAAGACCATTAACTTTGTGTGTCAAGTGGTGTTTCTCAGTTCCTAATCAGAGTTTTAGTGATATAAATTACCTTTTGATATGGCGTGAGGGAGTGTGTTGTTTTTTTTTGCATCCCTGTAAATGTGTAGATGCAAATATTAGTGAGTGTTTGTGACTTTGAGAAGTGAGAAAGAAAAGTGGAAAACAGTGAAAACAAAACAAAACAGGAGAGGAGTGGATGGATTGTGGCGTGGCGTTCTGCGCTGAGCACAGATAACAGGATGCTGGAGCTGCTTGCTTACCTTTGCTGTACACCACGCAGTTGTTTTTGTTGTCTTCCGCTCCCTGCCAAGTCACATCCAGCAGCCACCTGGGGCCGGCGCTCAGCACCACCGGGACCGTGCTCTTCGTCTTCTGGTCGAGGACAGATAACAAACACTAATCATTTGCTTATTTTGGTGATTAAAGAAATATTAATAACCACTGAGTTACGCTCTTCCGCGTCTCTGAATGGCCATAAAGAGACAATTTCAGAAACTAAACAGCATGCAGCTCAAGTCCAGCACAGTCCCAGTTGTTGTTGAGAAGATTTAAAAATCAGAGCTGGTTTTTTTCTCTGTGTGTGTGTGTGTATTCGTGTGCGTGTATGACGGCCTACAGACAAAGACTTCCAGTGGCGGTTGGAGTGAAGACAAATGGGTGCAAGAGCCTGCATTGTATCAAAAAAGAGGAACTGAATCCAGCCATCCAGCATCTGATTGTGCAGATTACAAGGAATACCCCAGGTGTCTAGTAATCATAAAAAAAAAGAAAAGAAAGAAAATAAATAGGATGGTGACTTTCAGAGAGAAGGAAGTGAGTGTTCTGCAGTGAACTTTGGGCACATTGTGCCTCCCTATCACCAGGATCTCACTATTTCCTGAAACAAGCGGGGAAGAATTTAAAGAATCAGTATCCATTTCAAAGGGCGATTGAGGTTACAGTTTTTATAATATGCCGGAAAAATTATTCTGAATGTGTAAGGTCATTTTTCTTCTCGGTCAGAGGTCAAATGTGGATTTTTATTCTTCTTCTTCTGAAAAAAAAAGATAAATAAATAAAAAGGGAGATAGAGAGCACCAGCCTCTGTAGTAGATTCACGTGGTGCAGTGCCAGCAGATTTGCTTTGTTTATCCACACATGGTTTTTATTTTTATTTATATCTCTTTTAAAAATGGTGTGTTGGTGGTGTTGTGTTGTTGAGGATGGGGGTGGTTGATAGTCATATCTTAGGCAGCTGTGTACAGTGGTGTATTACTCAAAGCCACAGTGTCAGTATTTTCAGGCCATTCCTTTTGAACCATGTAGCCCCACCTCCCCCACCCTTTATTAGGATGTTACAGAAATAGTTTAGCCAAGAGAAAATGGGTTGGGTTTGCAATCTTGACATTTC
>JBBBVU010000006.1:26500138-26522638 GCA_037177055.1 Atherinosoma microstoma | reverse complement strand
TGGCCCCTGGGGGTCAAGGTGCCAGGTGGCGTATTCTCTGGACAGATCCTCCCTTTTTCCTCTGTTAGGAATAAACATGCAGACACAGGATTTCTTCAAAGAGGAAGAAATGGCAGCTCAGGAGTCAATCAGTCAATGAGGTCACAACAAATCCCTCCTCTCATAACCACACATGGAAGACTAGGATCAGTCAGAGGCAGTAAATAAAGACAAACAATAAAAAAAAAAAAAAAGGCATGATGCTTGAATAAAGCCCCTGACTTAAGATAAACCACGGTGGCCCCCTTTAGGTATTGGATTTTAATATTCTTTTGAACTCCCTGCTCTTCACTGCTGGAGTTATAAATTTCATGATGCATTAGAATGGCATCTACTGTATGTGATTTTATATTTCAGGAGGCTCTCTGATCCTGTGCTCCCCAACCAGTTCAGAAACTGAGCTCTAAATATATCGAAGTGTTCAAAATAGTAATTATAACAAACACAGTAGGAAATACAAGACATCAAAAAATCACTGGAGGTTAGGAAGAAAGAGAAGAAACATATGAAAGAGTATAATGGACCAAACAAAGGTATGTGATTAGCACCACCTCAACGTCCTGCTGCACTGCTCAGGGGTTTGATCCCTGCGTGCACAGAAGAAAAATGGAGTGTTACCAAATCCACTGTAAAAGACCAACATATTTACACCAAGTTAAGTAAATAAGATAAAGATGGTGAACTTGCCCCTCACTAAACGCATTAGACTTGAACTCTCTTATCAGAGGCTCAGCACGCGGACTGTTTAAAGATGGGTTTCCCGAGCTGGAAATGGTCTTTGTTACCCAATTAGTTTGCTGACGACCCTGTGGTATAATATTCCTGCTTTGACAGACTCATACACATCCATTTAATGAGGCGCTGCTGGACCACCAGGGAGAGAATGGACACTGTCCAGACCTTCATCTCCCCTTTAGGACCTATCAACGTTCTTATCTTTAATGCAAACCTTCTTCTTTTGGTTTTTTGTTTGTTGTTTTTTTTTTGTCAGAAGGTTGGAATTTTTCTGCTTGGTTGGTCATCCATCCGGAGTCCTTTTGACTGGGTTTTTGTCTTTGGTAGGCTCGGAGCCAACTAGGCTTAAGATCAGAAGGCTAAGGCCAGGACAGGGGACAGGGAGGATTTATCAAGGTCCACCAGCAGGGGTCCGCATCCCTGTAGGGTGGCCGCCCCTCTTCAAAGAGGCAACCAAGAGCCTGTCTAAATTTGTAATAGTGACCACTCATATTTGGCTGTAAGTAACATGATTTAAAGTTTCTCAATAAAAAGCTGAAACGGAAACTTCTCTAAAAAAGAGATGACAAGGAGAACAATTTCTCCTGGATTGGTCAGCGATCAGCAAGCCTTCCAAACTTACTTTGCACTGGAATACCAAGAGGACTATCAGGGGCGTGCAAATGAAAACAAGCCAGGATTATCTTCAGCACTTCTCAAGAAACTTGTTTCAATATAGTATCGCAAATTACAGCCACGACAGTGACAGATGGCAAAGCAGCTGGCACCACTCAGCTTTGTTTCACTTTTTCTTTATTTTGGCTTCTTCCTCCTTCTTGTTCCTCCTCTTCTGCCTTTGCAGCATTTGAGATCTGATGTGTACAGAAGTGAAGGATAACCGTTCATTAGGGAAGCCATATTGCGCACAGTAATACAAGGTGATATGTGCGGAGCCGGGGACTTCGGAGCTTAACTGTCAGACTATCGTTCTGCAAAGACTGAGGCTGAGCTTCGGTTATTTGTTGCCTCCTAAAGCCGAGCAGATCACAGGTGAGGAAGCATCTCTCCAAATCTCCTACCAGCAGTCATTCAAATTCATAAAACTCTGGAGATAAGTGCGTAAGTGATAGTGTGTGACTTATGCTATCCTGAATGGAACACTTGTTCATGAATGTTAATGTTCATATCAAGCTGTTCGTGGATGCTTACAACATATAGCAACCATAAGCATGCAGATACATCTCCTCAGTGTGACAGTTTGTTATCCCAGATGGGTCTCCGGAAGACAGCAGTCATCCAGGGAGCTGTGAAAGGTGGGGGGGGGGGGGGGACGGAGACACCCAGCTCACCCTTAGAGCCCTACGGGTGTGAACACTGGATCCCCACCACCCCTTACCCCAGCATCTGAAGCCTCACCGGGGCCTTCAGTCATCACTGGTCCCTGCTGCAGCTGCAGCTGAACAGGGAGCTGGAGGATGACGACTGCCTGCCAATCTATTAGACTTACGGTGGAGTATGGTGGTGGAGACATGCCATCTGATTCCCACCTCAGCTACATTTCTGTTTAAAAACTTACTGAATGAAAGCACTTCATCCCTCCAAGTCATTCGCAGCAGGAATTAAACAACTAAACAGGGATGTTCTTGAACATTTTTAGCAGATAGTTGCACATTTGCACCTAAAAAAAGGAAATTTTGCTGCACATAGAAAACAGGGGGATAGCACAAGTTGAAGAAAAATTTAGAGGCATACTTTATATGTATTAGATAGACTGATGTATTATATGTACTGATGTATTATATGTGATGTATACGTCATAATCATCATGAAATTTTAAGTATGTACATTCCAGAGGCCACTGTTTTAAATGCATTGTAATATAATCAATCACAAATTAAATAGTTTGAACTAGATGCATCCTTGACTAACAGTTAAATGGTAATATGCAAGATGCATCAGTAATAATAGACAAATATTGCATCAATGTGTGACTCATGATTCTGCAACCATAAGTGGCAAATAATTAATCTTTTCTTCTACTTGATTCATGTTATTAATGGAGGCTGTGTAGCTTTTACTGGGGATGGGCAAAATTAATCTATGAACGATTAACCGATCATTAAGAGTTTAATCGAGGGCATCATTTTTTAATCGATTAAACTAATGCATCTTTAGACTGCTGTTGAAGTTGTATGTGAGCGCATATTTTCCAGTGTACCCACTGAATGAATCCTGTTTAACTGCCACAAGAGTCGTTAATCTTGTAATAAAGATCTCAATGAGGAAATGAGGGTTTTTTTCTACTTTCACTGCATTTTAATAAAACCTATAAATACAAAATTTTGATATAAAAAATATTAATATTAATGATTAATCGAAAATCAATTGTTAATTTTTTCCTATTGATCGATTAAGATGATTTAATCGAATGGCCATCCATAGCTTTTACTGTACTTTTTAGTGAACTGAAGGCTCTGCATACTTCTGCTGCCATTCATCATTGTATCATCGATGATCCAAGTCTATTAAGTACTAATGTTCCACTGAGGTGACTGCTTACAATTGCAGGGAGTGAAAAGTACAATATTTCCCCCTAAAATGCAGAAAGTAAGTAGGATTAATGAGACATTTTGACCCAGTAGTGTTCCTTTCAACACTGACTGTAATTATTTCCAGATGTAAAAATGCTGATCAAAAACTGGGGGTGTGATATTTTTCTTATTTTTGGCAACACTTCCAACTCAAAACGTGTCATGAATTATGCTGCGAACAATCACCTCCTTTGTGTTTGTGCTTGGATGTAGTGACTGTACCCTGGGCATGTTTGAGGAAACTGTGCAGCCATTACTGTAAAGTGAACACAAAGCAAATCAGTGAGTCCAGCTCTGCTTATCAGGGGGCCTGCCATATCAGTTTGGGTAGTTGTGTTGTGATGTAAGGACAGCAAAATGTCAGGTTCACTTGTAGATCAAGTCAACCATGTATTATCTCTCAAACAGTGGAGCTCAGCTGTGGCTGTAATAGCTCTGACTAGCTGACTGGACTGAGTGCTTCACGGCTAATGTGGGCGGCTATGAGTTCCAGATATGCTCGCTAAACTTTGAGGCTGGAATAACATAAAAAAAGCAAAAATCAAGTGTGTTCTTTTCAATCTGATTATCTGACTCAAAAAAATAAAACAAGAAATGTTGATTTGTATGTTAAAAAGCCCAGATTTGTTTGGATGTTTCCTCCTTCCATTTAAGGACATGAAAAACCATCGATAATGCCATCGATAAATATATGGATGACACCAAGCAATGAAAAGCAGGCCAGCTAATTACCATTTTACCCATCTGAAGAGACCCCAGCTCTGATACTGGTTTAAACCCAAGAAATAATTGATGCATGCAATCACAAATTGGTTCTCCGCCTAAAATTTGGGCCCATTATTTCATTAGATGAAGCCACGTTCTCGCTGCCAAAATTATTTGTGCGTCCAACACAGAAATTCAAATCCTGTTAGTTCTGATAATGTTGGACATTTTCAAGCCATATCCAAGGCAGTGTGACTTTCAGATGGAAAGCAAAGGCCACCTTTAAATGCAAACATAAAGGGAAATGTTTAGACCTCAGCTTTTTTTTTTTTTCCTTCTCTTTTTTAGTTAAATGGATTGTTTGTTTGTGTGCATGCATATTTGATGTTGTGTGCATGTGCATGCGTGATTTAGCAGCTATGCTACAGAGAGGTCCTATCCTGGGGTGCCTTCTTGCATATGTAATTGGATGTTACTGTAAATAATTGCCTGGGCATGTGCCAGTGTGATGATGGCGATGATTTGTGTGTGTGCGTCGGTTCATGTGTGATTGTGTATGCGTGCATCGTTCTGTATGTTTGTGTGAGTCTGTATGTATGTATGTGTGTACTTGCGTGTGTGTGCGAGCGCATCTGCCCCATCCGTACTCCACTCTCAAGTCCCACTGATTCTCCTTTCCAGCCATGTTGAATCCTCTTTTCCTTATCAGGCGAGCCCAGGCCTGCATCAGGCTCTCCTTGCTATGACAGAGGCTACAACAATAGGCCTGCGATACCGCTGCTTAGCGCTGCGTTTCGGAGGGGAAACCTGCCACGGGCGCAGATTAACTACAACACACACACACACAAAATAGATTGCAGCCTCCAAAACAAAACATTTTTCAGAATGCCTCCTCTTGATTAATGAAGCAATGACAAGAAGAAAAATATAATTTCTGAAACAGAAAAATCCGCCACCACTTGTTAAAGTTTAGGGGTAGCTAACAATAAACATAGTGGAGGGAGAGGGTGGGCAAAAGGGGTGAGATAAATGGCTTGAGTGATGGTCTGAATAATTTCTGGAGCAGTTTTTGGTTGCACAGGCCCATATTCCTACCCTTGTACTAAATTACACAATAATCACACTCCATCGGCTGACAGCCTCTGCCTCTCTCTCTGTCCCAGGTGAAAATTAGGACAGTATCTTGACATTTTCGCTCTTCTGTAGTCTACAAGCTAAAGCTCTCTGTTCACAGCCAAAAGCAGCACACTGTCTGCGCTCATGCCCTCCCACACACCAGCATGCTCACAAACACTAAGACCTGAAACACACACTTAAGCGCTTGTAGACTCAAAGACGTGGACACATGGTGCATATGTATTAACATGAGAATATCTACTGCATGCTACGAAGGAATTCAAGGCCCTGTTTTAGTCTGAGATTGAGTGATTTGAAATAATTAATTTAGGCTTGATTTCATAACAGAATTGGGGGAAAAAAATGAATGAACAAATAACATTTTCAATAGGCATGGAAATATGATGTTTACTTTAAGGTGTTCAGACTATGAGAACACTAAAATGTTTTACTTAATTAGTCAACATGCTTATGGACATATTATTTCTTTGTAACCTGCAGGTTTTCAGGTCATTGCCTTTAATGGAGGCCCCATCTCATCTGTTTTAATCATAAACCTGTGCGTGTTGGGCAAATACAGCAATATTAAGATAGAAAAAAAGATTTGGGAAAAAAATGCCTGAGAGATATTAATCTGGAATTAAGAGAGTTTTATGTGTTTCAATTACTGTGTAATTGCACTAAAAGGGCCTCAAAACACATAACAACCAGAATTCTATTGAATCCAGACTCATTACAGTTGCACCTTGACTAAGCCCCAGTAATTAGCACTGGTAAGGCATTGTACAAGAGGCGGCAACACCCTCATCAACACACATTTACAACACTGCACTAAATCTGCTGCTCATTAATAGCTCACCTCCCAATCAATTATTAACACCTACAATGGGAGCCAGGCACACCGGGGCCAGGCGTGTTACTCCAGGCAAACCATGGGCCGCCTTCTCCTCCTGGTTCTGTCCAGCATAGGTAATTACCGCCTTTAAAGACACCTGCTACTCAATAGCTTCGACCCAGGCTGTTAATTTAGCCCCCCGATCGCAGACATTTATGTCTGAGTGTCACTATTAATTTGCGTTAATTTGAGAGGGAGTGTGAGGAAGCCGGGGCAGAGGCGTCGTCGGCAGCCCGGCTGAATGTGCTCGTCGCTCACCTGCGCTGGGGCTCCGGCTGTAATTGGAGTCTAATGGTCTGATTGATCAGTGTGAGAAGTGAGGGATGAGACGGCACGCTGGCAGCTCCATCAGTCACACAGGGAGGCGAGAGGAAGAGGAGCAGAGAGGGGAAAGTGGCTAACCACAGTAGCAATAAACCAATGCTATTTTCAATCCCTTTCACATGATTTCTTTTTGTCTTTTTGTCTGTTATTTGCTTTGACTTCGCCTCTCTTGTCTTCCTTTGCTTTACAAAGTGCTCTGACCTGGACCAATTACTCTGTTTTCACTTCACACGACTTGCTCCTCTGCTTAGGCTGAAACTTGAGCCCTTTACTGAAACTCTTCTATTATCTTTTTGGAAAAGATCAAAATAGTCACACACTTGGATGGAATACAGAAGGATGACGAGCATATAAAACTACCTCAGTAAGGCCAGGCATATGCGGCTGACAGTGCAACATGATTGTGCTAACAGGTCTGCAGCAGCAATAACTACGACTCCTGTCCCCCATGCCAAGCTGAGCCCCTGGGGTCTACAGACCTGCCACGGAGACCCATCAGCTGTGAAATCTGCTTTCCTCTTTGATAAACGGTGGAGATGTGACCCTATCTCTGTCCTGCAGATGCCCAGATTTCCTGTCATGCTTTTTCCCTTCTGTTTTTTCATGCTCTTTCTCTCTCCGACTCACTCTATCTCTTCTCATTCTCTCTTTTTCAAGCTTTACACCTCTCTTTCAAAGCCTGCCCGGACAACTGCACGAAACGCTCCACTCGCCGTTCTTTCCCAGCATCATCCATCACTCCGCTTCGCCACTGAGGTCTGTCGTCCACCAGCGGCCAAACCCATAGGCCACAACGGACACCAACCCCCCGTATGCTGCCTCCAGGGACAAGTCCCCCCCCCCCTTCCTCCTTATACCCTTATAACTCCAGACTTCTACTCCCTAGAGTCCAGTCAAACCCAACACAATTTTCTCCTGAATGGCTCTGTGTGTGCCAAAGTGCTTCTCCTGTCCAGTTTAATGTGAACGCTGCTTAAATTCTCCATAATTTCATTATTTACAATAAGCCACTTTAAGGAGTCATTCCACTTTAGTCCCTATCTGGGCGTCATGCCAGGGATTGAGAAACGGACCTGTGCACCGTACGCGGCGGCTCAACAAAAATAGCTTGACCTCTAAAAAGTCCCATCTTAAATGATGTGTCTGGATGGAGGGATAAAATACGTTTGATTTCAGAGAGGGCATATCAATATCTCACCAGTGGGTCATGTGTTTCAAGCCTGAGAGAGGTGTCACTCCTGCCACGTACCTGGCTGCCTTCGGGTAATTCATTCACCTTTATGGTTTCAAAAAATCTAAGAGAGTAAAAGGAGATTTAATAGTCTACGGAGGTCACACTTCATAAGAATGACTGAGAGTGCCTCCTAGCAGAGGTAGAGACCCCTGAAGCAATGAGCCTTTATTTCTACCTCAAACGCTCTCTACTGCCTTCTGACCCAGCTCTGCGGCACTGACCACATGGACATGTATTAAAACTAGCCAGGCTTTCTTCTTCTCCTTCTCTCTCACCTTGCTCTCCTCACTCACACATTTGTTATTCCAACTTTTCCCTCTCCAGGTGAGGCGTCCCGGTTCATTCTCGTCTTGATTAGTCAGTATTTGAAGATTTGCACACCTCCCTCAACCTCCCACTGAAATAACTGAGATAAATACTGCACTATATTAGGGATTTTTGCCAAAGGCTGCATGTTTAACAAGGCAGCAGCTTGATAACTACAGGCTTGATTATAAAAGAAAGAAGTAAAACTATGCCACTGTAAACTAGAGGATTCCCTCGTGGTGCGCAAAATATTAAATTGTGAAGTTTCTGGCTTATTCAGCGTCTAAGAAACAAAGTAAAAAGTTACACTGAACATTAAAAGGAGGCTCAGTTAAACAAAACATGCCAGTTGGGTTGACCTAGCCTTTAATAAGACATAGTGGGAACCTGCTAACAGCCTGAACACGGCTTGAGAGATGAAACTTGAGAGTGGAGAAGGGCAAGCAGCAAAGCATTGAGAGGGACCCCTGGAGAATAGACACACACGAGACCCTTAAAGGCAGAGCTTCTTCCTCTGCTTCTAATTGCGAGGGAGGTTTGGCATATTCTGTGACTCCTCCACAGCCTATTACAGGTGATGACCAGCACCTGCTCAGTTAGAGAAAAAAAGGAAAGAAAACAGCGATAAATTCCTCAGAGGGTAGTTAGTTCAGAACTTATCACTCTCGCCAAGAGCAACAATCAGTTCTTGCATCTCATTCAGCAGGTATTGTGATGAACTCATTCAATTTGTATCTATTGAAAATATTCAAGCAAACACAATCCAAAAAAGATTGTCTTGAATCAAAGCCTCTCTGGGGAATTCATGTGCAGATTGCTGGAAAAATAGATTGGGGGGGGGGTATTACTTTGGAAGGAAACTTGAGGTGTTGCTCTGTCAAATCACTTTTCCACCCAAGGATAACTGGCTTTACTCAGAGAGAAGCCATATTTCATGGCTATAATACAGCCTGAGTTATTTAAAGCCACTGATGACTTCAAAACCACAAGGAGAGCTTAGAAAACAGTCAAAACTGCCCTGGAAATGATTTAATAAAGTTATGCATTTAAGGAATCTGGAAAAAAAGGAAGCCTCCGAGTCTGAAATCCTCACGGACTTTTCCTTATGTGTCTTAACAGGATGAATGCGAGGCTGCTTATGACTTTAATGGGAATTTCTTAATTAATCCAAATGCAGAATGGAAGATCAAACCCATGAAGGACTTGTCACTCCACCAGAGCAGCGGGTCAGCACAAGCCTCTGCTGGGATCTTTGAAACCAGACATATAAAGCTGCTGTGTGCAGGGTAACGTCAAAAATAATGAATTGTGACTTCATTCAATTGAAGCGTGGCTCAAGCTCTAAATCCACCAATTAAAATGTTTTGTCTTATAATATGCAGATTAAATAGTTAAAACAAATGCACTTCAAAAGCCTAATGTTCGGATTCAGTTGGATCCTCAGAGATTTACCTCAGTAGGTCCGAAAGTCATGGAGGCTGCTATTAATATGGTTTTGATGTTGGACTTTCTAGCAATCATGTTAACATGGCTACTGTAGAGGAAAGGTTGCTTAATTCTTTCTTCCACTTGCATATTTAATCACTTATCTTCTTGCTTACAACACATTATAAAGCATGCAAATAAAATGTGTTGTGATGCCTTCAATGCAAAACTGTCAAACTGATGTCTGCATCGAAATTTGTCTCAAATAAACCTGGATTACCTAGACTAACTTGTTATTGGCTACTTTAATTCCTTAATTTCAACACTCTTTGATTATTACAATGCTTTTTAAAAAATCTGCTTTGATCATAGATGTTGAGAATTTAATCATGAAGTTTAAAATCAAGGGTTCATAAAGTGTTGAGATCTTCAGGTCACCCCAAATTTCTCTGAGATCCTTGAAACAAACAACAGCATGTGTGACTAAATGAGACAATGACTCAGGTCCTATTTACTTACCTGAGACTGGATGTCTTTCTAAATAACCTCACGAAGCAAAATTTATTGCACTGTGACTTCAGATCCCTCTTTTTAATTTGTTTTCCTGTTGATCTTTCATTGAAAAGATACAGTTGGTCAGTAGTTAACCAAAATGAGGACATACCAGTGCAGTGGTGTCAGTGCTCATCTCGATCTTCCCTTCGAAGGGGCCCCATGTTGTCCCCACAGGGAGCTGCTGCCGGCTGTGAATCCGACGCTCGCCATCTTTAAGGAATGCATCCAGCTCTCCTGAAAACATATCAGAATGCAAAGTTGTCAGTGACGGTGCTCTACAAAACACACAAGTTCCACATGAAATCACAGTGACATTTATTCATTGTCCTTTTCCCTCACACTTACATGTGTGATCTTATTGTTGAGTCGAAGCCCTGCTACAGCGAGACATTTTCAAAATGGATAAGCAAATCAAACCAGCATCCATCTGATGGTGTTCCTCAGACTCCTGGTGCGCTAACCTTACTTGAAAGGTGTCTTGTGTAGAGATAATCTCTGTGAGACATTGCAGGCTCACTGGTGAGAGCAGCTAGTGGCAGGCCTATTTCTGTTGTTCCAGGAAGGCAGGGCCCTTGTTAGTGCTCTGCAGAGCTCCAGTTAATTAACAGCGAGACCGGATAGCACTGTTAGTACTAGGTGCTCACCTCCCTGACACCCGCAGCTATCTTATCGCTTAGATTCAGTGTACTTTTTGGGATGGTGATTAATCAAAGAGTTATGATAAACCTCATGACAGGCTGTGACTTAGTTTACAGAGAAGGATGTTTCCCTTGCCTGTGAGTGTGTATGTGTGTCACAAAGGGAATCTTTGCAGCTCTCAGCTGTAGACTTTCGACCGGTTGCCTTGACAACACGAGAAAGTCTTGTCTGAGGAAGTGATTCAGAGCTCTACAACCAAAAGTCCAATCTTTCATAAACTTTTTAGAGACAAAAAGTTCAGCTAACTGAAAAAATACTGTTTTATCTAGAGTGAGTCATGTTTGAGGACTCCACTGGATGTGACTGGACTCAAATTTGGGAAGTCAAAGATATGTGTTAGCTAAGATATGTGTTAGGACTACTTCTCTTCCAGCATAAAACAAACCTGCTAATAAAAAAGTCCAGCAAGCAATGCTAACACACATCATTATTATGCTAACACATAGGCTACATGTTGCTAGCATTGTGTCTTTTTCATGTTTGTTAACAGGTGACTTTGGGAAGTCAAAGTTATGACTTATGACAAAGTAAAGACTATTCTGTTATCACACTTCAGCATAAAACAAACCTGCTGAAAATAATGCTAACACATATGATTACTATGCTAACGAAGGCTACACACATTGCTAGCATTGTGTCTTTTAATGTGTTTGCTAACATAAGAGGGGCCATCTTTGGGAAGTTT
Organism: Atherinosoma microstoma; assembly: GCA_037177055.1. Classification (NCBI taxonomy): domain Eukaryota; kingdom Metazoa; phylum Chordata; class Actinopteri; order Atheriniformes; family Atherinidae; genus Atherinosoma; species Atherinosoma microstoma. The sequence goes on along the minus strand of JBBBVU010000006.1, from coordinate 26,511,350 downwards.
TATGTCTTATGCATTCTAGTTGTCTTTGGAACTCGTAATTCTGACATAATCTTGCCGGAAATGACGAAGCGATCTCGAAATTCCAAGCTGGGAACTCGTTATGTGCAGAGGACAACAAAGGACTACCACTTGTAGTCTTTTGTCTTTATCAAAACTCTTTATAATACATTTAGTCTCTGTTAAGTTTCTAGAACAACAGCGGGTTGTTGTTCTCAATAGTTAGCCTATGTTGTAACGGCAGGCTTGTTTGAGAATAATCGCATAAATATGTGTGGTTTATTGTTTGATTATCAATAAAACTGGCTGGAGTTCTCATACTGCACGTTTTTACAATGGGTCTGTGATTTTCTAGTTTTATACAGCATTTGCAGACGCTCACAAATTGGCTGTTTTGGTGTAACGGGAACACCAACAAACTGGTAATGACGTCACTTACTCTCCCCAGCTCGGAATTCTGAGACAACTGGAATGCACCATTAGTTGTAGAACATAATTTCTGTTCTGCTATGAATCTTTAGCATAAAACATACCCTGCTAAAAAAAAAGAAAAAAGATGCTATTTTAGCTCTGTATTGCAGCATTATTATGCAAACAAAAGCTACACATGCGAGCATTGTGGCTTTTAACCTGTTTGTTAACATGTGAAAGAACGAAGAATTCAGGGCATTGGCTTTATGCTGAATGGTGTGCAGTGATCACTGAACTTTCGGACGTGTTTGTGGTACAATGACCTATTCAGCTCTAGTCTACTCTGTAAATATCAACCGTGTATCTGCAGTGCGCTATTCTGCTTGTCAGTTGTGTTGGTATGGAAATGTGTGCTTATGTGCTGCTTTGCATGTATAAACATGATCAAGCCTGCTTCTAATGTTACCATCCGCTACAAATGATGCCCCAATGATCATATACTCATCAATGCTGGTCATCCCTGTAACAATGAAAAGGTAAATATCAGCCATCATAAAAACCGGCTCATCAGACTAAATCTCTAAATGCCGATTGAAAAAATATGTGAAACACCCGCACATGGTCTAAACATTTATCTATATTTTAGAATGATTACATAGCTTTGCAAATGCCCTAAAAATGAAACATTCCTTGCAGCTTTATCTTATCCTTACCCTCCCTCTGCATTCTCTGCCCCCCTCCCTTGCTCCTGCAGTTGCATGCTGTCTTCATGGTGCTGCAGTGGAAGGTGGGTAAGCTCATTACAGAGAAATAATTAAACATTGGTGCACAGCTGGCCGTCATCACTGAGAGCAACAGCCACCGCTTGATGCATTCTGTTTGTCCTCAGATAAGACCCACGGCCTTTAACCGCTTGGATGCAACTTCCTGTTTAGCCCCGCTTGACACACAGCTCCAGCCTTCCCTAGCCAAAAACTCCTGATTCCTTTTCTTTTCTTCTTTCTGTTCAGGGTTACACTTTTGCAATAAAAAAAAGGGGGAAACTGGTAGTGTAGATGCGGGTGGGAGGGGGTGGTAAAGAGGGTACGATTCAATTTGTGCGGTTTGCGGTCCACCATGTTTAGGTGCCAGTTGTGTGCATCTCATACCAAATGTTGCCTGAGGACCTTGGCTCACAGATGGCTTGTCACATCTGTTGCAGATAGCAGTGGAAGATCTCTACAAAAAACACCATGGATGAATAATGAGTTCCCTTTGCGGACTGTCTGCATGTTCTTTATGAGAATTTACAGGTTTATTCATGTTTACAAAATGTATGTGTGTGTATGTATAGATGTAGTGACTTATGTGTTTAGTTACCAACTTGTAATTACAGCTACACAATATCTTGATATCTAGTTTTATACGAGACCCCAAATCCCAACTCCATTACCTATTCCCATTTCAAACAAATTAAGAACAAATACAAAAGCCACAGTGTTTAACCCATCAAATTGCAAACAGCAGACTGAAAAAAAAAGGAAAGCTTATAACAGGCTATTAGGCGATTTAACAAATCCAGCGCCTGTGTTCTCTCTTCAGCGTTCCTCATCATCCAATGCTTAAATACCACACTTTTGGCAATGGGGTCCATGATGTGGCCCAAGAGCTATACCCCCCTTCGCTGAATCCCAACCAAAACCTCTCCACCACCTTCACCCTCTACCATCCCCACCCCCCCTAAACCACCAGCACCTCCTACCCTTCACCCCTCCCTCGATAAGATCATCATCTGTCGCTAGAGTCTAGGGTTTGTTCCTGCACTCCACAGATACTTGGCAGACCAATGAATGTCCCTTTGTGTGGAGAGATCCTCCTCAGATAACACCCAAGATGCTCCACGATGGCATCTGTTTGTTTTTTCTTTTTCATGTGTGCATGTGTGTCCCGTCTTTCTTTTCTGTTATGGTGCAAAGAAACAGGGACCCGAGTCCCTCTCCCTTCAATGTCATACGACTGAAAGCTAATGAGTTTCTCAGTGGCAGGATGCCAGTCTGCTACAATTCAAAAAATAAATGCTGTGAACCACTGACAGACAGAGAGATGAACTACTACTTTATACTTTTGAATGATATTATTAGATATAATGAAGCACCGTTCAACAATCCCTTTACTTGTAATTTTCTCGTTTCATTTCCAATTACATTGGTAGAATCATCTTATTTCACAAAGTATACTCAACATTAGCTTCTAGCCAATCCTTATTAAAGCTATACGATGTTTACTTTCAGACCTATTATGTCATGTTTTGTACCTCTACACAGTACAATCAAAAGGAGAAATCATAACAGTGCCGTTGTTGTGCAGCACATAACCAGTAGGCCTACAGTATCGAGTAATGTGAAATTATGAAAACTGTTTTGGTTTGATTTAGGAGGTAAAAGCAACTATTCCTCTGCTCTATTCTTTAAAATTTAAAAACACTTCCACCAGGAATGTTTGTATTAATGTACATCTTGAGTAGATCAACATTTTTCTTTAATAATCTGTGGTCTAGAAGACATAGATTATGAAAGGTAACATTAGCTCAACAGAGCCTAAGCATTTCTAAAGCAACTGGATTTCCTTGAGGGGGTTTTCAACATGAATTTAACTTCTCCAACTAGTTGAAAGAACTCAACTTAAGGCAAAGATATTGCCTGCAGGTCTAAAAGAAATACTCTAATTACCAATCCTGTCTTTGTTTTACTTCACCTTTTCTCAGATACCACGAGTATGTGAACAATAAGGGTGGATGCTGAAGGAAAACGAAGAATTGGAGAGTGCAGACAAGAGGGAAAATGTGCTTGAGCTTCACACAGCAGACGATCCCTCTTGATATCAAGCAGTGCTTTTGAATCAAAGCAAATAAATTACTGCTGTTCAAAAGTTCAATAACCTGTGTGTGGCAATTCACAGATGTCCTACTGAATCCCAGTCATCTCCACTGATAGGCCGTGCTATAGAGCCAGCAAATGGGCTATAAATTAATATACCGTGAGAGAGGCATATTGGGTGAAATGAAAAGCACTGTATCGGTTCAACAAAAGGTGCCACATCTTTAAAGCAGATATGTGATATGAAATTTTACAGCTGAAGGAGAAATGTCACCAAGCTTTGATAAGAGAGCGATGAACTTTCTCCCCCTCCTACCCAAACTGCTATTATCAGGTCTCAGTGAGCAAAATGCATCATTTATAACCTGCAGCCCACACTATTATCTTTGAGAAAGGCACTTGTTTTAATACAGTGGAGGACCCCCACACCAGCAGCCCCACCTCATCTCCCTCCCTCACCCTCACCCTCTCCTCACCCACCTCTACCCCCCAACCTAGCGGCCTAGACGTGGCTGCATTTGGCCCTGAGCAGCGGGAAGAACCGGGGAGACCGTTTGTTGGAGAGCAAGTTTCCAGGCAACCATATGAGTTTGGCTATATGAGGAGGGAGGGAGGGAGGGTTAGGGGAGAGGGAAGAGGCAGATACTTGGTGGGGGGAATTCACCCCTTCAGGTCAGACTTGTTTTCAGGCAGTAGACGGCTTGGGGGGAAAGAGTTAAACAAGCCAAAGGGATTAGGGCATTTTAGCTGTGACACTCCACAGAAGCTAAGCAGGGGGTTGTGGGGGTTGTGGAGTCCTTCAGATGGAAGAGCCTCTTGGTGCAAACATACCCACAAATATATAAATTGTTAAAAAAAACAATAGAATAAATTAAGGTATATCAATCTGATCTCTTGACAGATATTGGAGGAGATCTCTAAGAACAATCCAATTAATGACTCATGCCCACATTTTGTTCCACTACAGCACTGCAATGTTAGTGAGCTAGAGTCATAATTATATCCATATCCCTCATAACATAGGGCATTATTTAGGTTTCCCCCTCAGTTCACAAGACTGCTTAGGCATATTGCTAGAGAAGTAGAGTTTTACAAAAAGCTGCTAAACCTCTAAGTCTGGAGTACTCTGCATAACTTATTTAGATAATTACCGTAACTTTAACTATGACCTTTTTTGGATTAAGGTGATAAGAATATGCTATTTATATATCAGGAACTGGGTTAAAATCATAATGTTGTTGCTAACTTACACAGTGACAGTGGCAGTATAGCATATAGGTAGCTAGGTCCGCTGAAGTTTTGCTAAAGGTCCAAATAAGCATGGTTTATAGTAAGCTAGGCAACTAACACACATGACTAATGGAGAAAACAAGTGTTAAGAGTTAAAGTAAAGATTGTTTTTGGTAGCCTATATGAGCATACTTTAGCTTTTAGCATATATTAGCAATTAGCTGGACAGTTTACAAAGACACTTGGTAGATGTTTCTGTTGGACAGAGCAAAGCTAGCCTGCTAATCTCAAAGCTAATCTAAGTTAACCAGCAACAGAAGCTATTTTAAAATGTCAAATGGTACACTGAAACTGAAACTGTGCTTGGATAGAATAATATCCCAAGATTGCACCAGTCATGTCTTTCAAAAAGTTAAAGTATAGAACAGGGAACTGTTAGAGTAGTGATAATGCAAGCGCACCCACATTCACAGACAAAAAAACTTCAGTCCTGCAGTACACTAGCAACACAGACACTGTTGTTTGATGTCAATGGACAATTGAAATATAGCTGACAAGCACTCCATCTCATCAAAAGCCAGGAGAAGTTAGCAGCAGGCTGGCAGACAACAATCTCTGAGACATCCATCTTTACCAAAGCAGAGCAATTTCTATTGATAGCATGTAAAGGCAGATGGCAAAACTTAAAAAATGACTGTCCTCAAGCAGAGATATCACTGACAACATCTAGAGGACACACAGCAGCCCTGCTGGAATCTGATTGTTTTAAATGCTATTCTTTAAAATTTCAAAACCATCAAAAGCACATTACTCTACTTGAGCGTGACAGGAGGAATGAGTGATGGTCAGTAGATGTGCAATGGGACTGCATGCCTTTAAGACAGGTGGATAACAAAACTTGAACTTGAGATGTGCAAAGAAGTTTGTATTTTGTATGAAAGACTTAAATCTGGAACGATTAAAAGTAGAAACTTGGCTGAAAATGATCAGCGTGCAGCAATAGCCTATGTGTAAATGAGCTCAATCTTAACAACAAAAACAAGTAAACGTTGCTACCTTCTTGATGCTCCGCAGTTAATTCTGGAAGTGACTATTTTTAAAGTACACTTGAATCTCCTCCCAAGTCAATTACAAGGCTGCAACTTCCCCTGGGTAACAGGGAATTCTGTTTTTTTTTCCTGGGTGACCTAGTTGTCTTTTGTGAGTAGGTTTTAGCCAGAGCAGTTTGACAGTTAACAGATAAGATGGATTAAGCTTTTTTTTTTCATCCAGTTTTGATGTGAACAGCGTAAAAGCGGGTTAAATCATTGAGTTTCAGGAGTATTTTTAAATGCCTGGAGATAGTACGATAAAGGAGCTAAACCTAAGACTTGGGGGCCGGGAAGGTCAAGGTTGTGGCTTTGTAGAGAACGGCAACCTGGTGACGGGGGCCAGCTTTCGCCTCCCTCGGAGCGGGCTGAGCGGCGGAGCCGAGCCCACCTCTCATCGCCACCAGAAAAGATACACGAAAGGAGTGAAACAAAATCCAGTGAGAGCTCGACGGGCAGCGTCAAAGAGCAGGACACCCTGGCCTTGTGTGGGTGAGTGAGTGTGTGAGTGGATCTGAGCTGTGTGTGTATGTGTGTATGTGTGTGTGTGTGTGTGGGGGGGTGCTGTTTAGTTCATGGGTGCTTTTGTATGCATGTATGTGTGGATGTGATGAGTGTGTTCGTGTGCCTGCCTATGTGTGTGTTTTTAGTGTTTTTAACACTATAAAATATAATTCCATAATTATGTTTTGATTATTTGTGAGGACTAAAATAAAACAGCAATTAATCTTCTGATGTAAGACAGAGAATAGAGGTAGGAGCACAAATTAAACAACCCAGTTTACTGAGCCATCTCTTCCCACCTCCACCCCCCAAAACTGATCAGAGGCGCGCTTAACATGCGCATAGGAGCTGACAGCCGTACAGTCACGTGACGCCGCTCAGCCAATCCTGAATTCATCTGAATTTTTAAGCCGAGCAGTGATGAAGCCACTTGAGTGAAAGAAAAGGTGAAGGGGCGGCTGAAATAACAAACAAATCAGAGGGATTCGACGGGTCAAATGCTGCGTGTAACGTGTTTACTTATCACATGTCACATCTGGTCAACACTGAGAGGTTTTTGGTTCAAAACATTTCTGAGAGGACATATTTAGACACATTTTGTGGATGTCTATTCCCCCACTGCTCCTCATGTCGGTGACAGGGGAGAGTAATCCTATACACAGGCTGCTATTGTGAAATGAGAAACTAGCCTCCTTCCCTGCCAGAGACCAGATGCACCTCTCTCCCTCTCCCTCTCTCTCTCTCTCTGTCCTAATCTGTAAACGACTTAAAGGAGCCTTATCTCCGGGCTCTTCTGCTTCATTTCATGCTTGATTTACTTTAATTTGTCTGATAGGGCACAAGGATTTGGAAATGGCCCATCTTTCGGTGGAAAATGTTCTGATTTTTCTCCGGCATTGTTATGTGGAGGTTTTTGACTTTTCTCTCCCCCTTTCTCATTCCTCCTCCTCTTTCTCCATCTCCATCTCTCTTCCTCTCTCCCTGCCTCCCTTTTCTCTCTCCATCATCTCCCTTTTTTCTTTTGAGGTGGGGGGTGGGGGGGTGGATCTTGCTCCAGTGCAACAGTCTGTTTGAGTGCATTTAGATTCAAGCTAACGCAGCACAAACAAGTTTTCCATGAGGTGTGATTTTCTGATGGGAGACGGCGACACTGGAGTCGTGTTTGCCTTTCAGATCCACACTGGGCGCAGAGCAGCCGAGTGCTTCAAACCACAAAGATCTTATGTTTAAGTTAAGAGGCGACTGGCCCCTCCAGTTTAGCAAGTGGGTGAGCGGCTGGTGCTGATAAAGTTGCTCCCACAATGAGGGACAGGGACAAGCGACATGTCTGCAGATGCCTCGAATTCTTTTTCCGCTGGCAGAAGTGAAGTACTCGCATGGCTGTCTGGCTGCTCCACTCACCAAGACGTTTTGCCTACTTCTATTTAGTGACTGAATGACAGTAGAGGCAGTGAGCTATGATTAGAGAGAAGCCCATATCTTCCCAGATCCTGAATAATCTCCATCCCCTCCCACCAATGAGCAAGGCACAGAGGCGGCACAAAAAGCCAGAGAAAGAGAGACAAGTAAAATAGGCAGAGCTGTCCTGTGTGTACAGAGATGTCATACGGTTCCACTGGCCTCTTCTACACACTGAGTGTGGACACTGAGAGGAAAAAGAAAAATTCAAATCATTCACCTTGAGTCGGTCTGACTAATCGGAGCCGAGGTAGACATAATCAAAGAGAATTTTACATTCAGATCTGTCTAGAAGAAAGGGGAGGAGGATAAAAAGAAAAAAAAAACTCATTCACAACTGATGGGTACATGATGGGCTTTGCAGAAATCAAAAAAGAAGGGAAAAAAAAGAATCAATTTCCCACTCACACTGACAGGAAACGTCACTAACTAACCCCACCCCCAACACAATGTGCACAAATAAGTGGTTAACCATACACACACATACACAAACCCATAGAGGAAGTAACAGGGAGGACATTGAAATTCATCTCACAGCCTGAATTTACTTAACTGCGGGTGTGCGTGCGGTGATAAACGGAGTGATGATCCGGCAACACGTCTTTATCCATGCTTTGCTTTAATTAACGGCGGCTTGTTTGTTGAAAAGATGATTAATATGCCAATGAAAATTGCATAATTGAATACCACAACACTCGCACAATCAGGGAGGAACATGCCATTTTTTATGAACTTTTCAGTATCCTTATTATTACTATTATTTGGTATTTTAATTCACTTGACAATCAGGCCCCCCCAATCCTACCCCACCTCCCCTCCCGCCCAATAGATAGGCAAAAGAAAAAAAGATGGTGGGATTGGTGTGGCCGCCACCAGTGGGAGGCATTCACAAGCAGGGAGTATTGCTCTGATATCAATACCTATCATTGTCAAGACTTTATACGAGTGTGTGTTTGGGTGTGACAGAGTGGGGGGTGGGGGGGGGTGGCGGTAAATTCTGTGATGACATCAAACTGAAAGAAAGCAAAACTGCACATGGGCCCAGGAAACTAGGAGTTATCTGAGTTACCTGCTCACGAAATTTTAGCAAAAAAGCTAATTCAAGCGTAAAAGTAACTCCAAACTAAAGTCCCCCACCTTAAAAGTTTTATTTAAAAAAGGCCACAAGAAATTGAAGAATTCCACATGTGAGTAAGTTTCAGTCGAGCAATTCAGTTTACCCAGTATTATAACCTCTAGCACAGCTTGAACGAGTCTCCATGTTAATGCTAAATACACACATCAAATATTCAGCCAATTACAATGATACCTCTTAGAAAAACGTGCTGCAGCGACAGTGCCTGGGAGGGTGAAGCGCTGCTAAACAAACATGTTGGAGGGAGCTAAAGAAAGATGCAACGGGTGTCAAGTCCCCCCGGAGGCAGGAACACCACCAGCGGTATGGCGCTTTAAGACACTTGTATTTAGCAAAAGCTCTTTTCTTTTCCAGGACTTGTGAAACAGTAATTATAGTAAAAAAGATGCCTTTGTAAGTGGACATAAATTTGGTTAAAATGTGGATCAAATGGTCGGAAACGAATTATCTTATTAATGCAGAGTGCCACATCCCACATATACACAAAAAAAACCCAAACTGAAAATAGTGACATCTTCTTCAGATGATAAGAACAGTGATTGCATTTTTGCCCTATTTTAGATTATATAACTAACAACCATGAAGTTCCCTCATAAAGCCTCTTAGTATAGCGGATCAGTGACTAAATTTGCATTAAGGCGATGCAGCACAGGAGTACAGTGATTTGTCTAATCTCTTGTTGCATATTTCATCATTCACCAGTGTGTGTGTGTGTATGTGTGTAAAGGGAAAGGTGATTTCTCTGCACACAGGTGATGCGCACAATGTAAAGACTTCATCCACAATCTCTTAAGAAACAAATGTATTTGGGGAAAAGGCGGACAATGTTTACACTTAGCCCTTTGATTGCATTTTAATTGTACATCACCCAGAGCCCGGAACTCACAGAGCGGCTGATGATGGGCTTTCATCATCAGTATCAGCAATCACAGTGTCATTCATGTTTTGTGAGACTTGTCAGAAGACTTTTGAATAAACCCCTGGAGGAGCGAGATAAAACCTTCCTTTTTCTGCGGAGGAATTGCCATGATGCACGTCCAAATTTCTTGATTACAAGACGAAGGAGGAGGATGGGGGGGGGGAATAAAAAAATAAAACCTTGAATAAAAGCCTGCGCTGAAAGTTTTCAGTTTGCTGATAGAACAGTCAAGTGTGTCTATAAGTCTACTTAAAACGCTTAGGTATCAGTAGAGACAGCTGCGACACCCTCGTCTTATGATTCTGTCGAGACAGTACGCTATCAAACCTTTCATAACATTCCCAAGCTACATTTCCGGTGACAAAAGCTTTGCAAAAGCCTCCTGAAGGATTCATCTATATCCTAATATTTCCAATCCAATTTAACTGGAGCAGCCGGAGTGGTCTGAGCACTAGTTTACCAATCTTTGCTTTCCAAGACTCTATGTGCTGAAGGCTTGAGGGGTTCAATCAATGGTGCTTTGATCTCAGCTGGAACCATAATTATTTAACATTGTTACCAGGATTTCTCTAATCCATCCTACCATTAAATCCCTTTTACACCCTCATCTTCTGCAGCCTAATCTGCATCTGGGTGCTCCGTTTGTCTCTCTCCCTCATTTTGGCTCACCCCTCCTTCCTTGACGACACCCTGACTTAATAATGGACTTGAGTGCAGAGTTAGAAATATTTCTTATTTACTGAGAGCCCCCTGACAGCCGAACTTTTCTCATGTAGACTGTTGCTAAGCAAAAAAAAATTAAATACGTTTTTGTACTTTTTTGCAGATTTGACTTCCTGTCAGTTTTGGGGCCAAATGGTGAAAAAATGCCCAAAAATCTGGACAGTTACAGACTGAACTGTTTATTATAATTTAAGCTGATTAACGATGAGCTTAATTGTTGGGATAAACTTTAATATTCCACCTTCAATTTGGTGGTTTTTGAATTTCCCAAATAAGTTTGTCCACATGAACCAAGGGAATGTTGAAGTTCAGGTGACTGGTAGCCGAGAGGTTTAATCCCATCTGTTTATTTCAGTGATCACTTTGACTCCCAACATAAAGGGCTCCACTGTCCTTTTGCAAATATTTGCATGTCTGTGTTTTAGCTCGATATAAATAGCAGCACGAGCAACCGCAAACATTTGTCCAGGCACCTGCCACAGTATCGTGGCCATCTGGTCCTCCAATTCTCCTAGCTTGACATATGTGCATTAAACCTGAAATGGTTATTGTTTTTTTTTCCTTTTCTTTGGAGAGTGGAAGAAAACGGATTGGCCACGGACCCTTCTGGGTTGGCTGGAGTCAAAAATGAGACTCGAGACTTTTTACATCTGAGTGAAGCTGCGTTTTCAGCATGTGCATGTTTGGTGTCTTGAAAGGGGAAAGAAGAGGGGGGGGGGTGAAAAGAAAAAATGGATGCCATATTTCAGGTTGATGAGTGGGTAATTTGTGTGTGTGTGTGTGTGTTGGGGGGGGGGGGGGAGTCTTTTTTTTAGCTCCCTTGGACTGTCAGGCAAATCCAAATGACCCCCCCCCCAAATAACCCCTCCCCCACCCTGGATCCTGTCCACCT
>JBBBVU010000006.1:26465069-26500038 GCA_037177055.1 Atherinosoma microstoma | reverse complement strand
CCCCCCCCCCCCCCCCCCCCCCCCCCCCCCCCCCCCCCCCCCCCCCCCCCCCCCCCCCCCCCCCCCCCCCCATTCTTTTCTTGAGCTCCATTGGACTGTCAGGTAAATTCAGATGGCCACTCCCTCAGATGACCCCTGCCTCACCCTGGATGCTGCCCAGCTGGCATTAGGATCTGAGCACGCTGGGCCATCAGGGACAGCCAAAAGAAGAGATTTATGCATAAGATGACCATATTTCTTCTGTTTCTACCCTGCCACGCATTACCACCATCTGCGCCTCTTTCTTAGGCAGGTCTTACATCTTAATCTTAGTTTTAGAGTATGAAAAGGAACTTTTTCCTTGCAACAGAAAAATACTAAATTGAATAAAACAAACAATATCTTGGTAAACTGTATCAGTTTAGTTAACACAAAACACTTGCATGCTGCTTCTAGGATACTCTGGGTCAGAGAGGCTTCCCGGCAACCAAACAGTGGACTTCCATAAAAATGCTGCTGCGCCGGAGATATCCTTACTCTTAATGTCAGGTCAAATCCCCCAAACACTGGCATCCAAACCAAAGGCATCTTTTCCTGCTGCCTATCTGCTCGGTAAATGCCTACTCCTTTCAAGCTCCATGCCCCCAGTTTGTAACGCAAGCTTTTTTGATTAAAATGTGTCTCAAATAACTGTGCCGGTATCAACAGGGTTATTTTTTTGGATGTTTGAGGGCTGTTCCAGAGTCACTGAATATATTCTGCTCCTCTTTTCACGAGCTGTGTAATGCTCAGTGTGATATTAGAATAATTGTCATGTCATCCCAGTCTTCAGAATACAAAATAACCATTTAATGTTTTAGTAAGCTTCAGTAACCTGTAATGCCAATGTTTCTGAACCTTTCAAAGATATGCACCACCAATGCACAATATCAGTGTCATTATCATTGTAGAGGCAAGAAAACAAGTGAATCCCTTATTAATCAGCTTAAAGTTCACATTAACAGGTTGAAAGGGTGGCAGCACTGCAATAAGTTGTTGGGATTTTCCTCCTAGAGACCAGGGTTTGAGCCCAGTGTGAGACAAGTTATTTTTCATCGACTTTACTCATAGAACCTCTAGTTCAAATAGTTCAAGAGTACCAGAACTCTCTTCAAACATCTGGATCTTTTTCCGGGGACTGGAGCCAGATTCAGAATTTGAACTGGGGCCGGTTTTATCAAGGAGCTTCAGCCGCCGGATGCGGGGCTACATGCTACCTAGAAATAGCTGGATCTTTTTCTAACTTAAATGAGTAACAAGTCCAACCCAATTTCAAAATGCATTAAAGTTGTGGAAGCATAAAAGAAATCTTCCACTGAATCCCCCAAAAAGTGTAAAAAAAACCCAACCTGAAAATACAATTTATATGCCTTTGCTAGGATACATTGACTTTCGCTTTATACCTATTTAAGGATTTACCACAAGACTGAGCTGCAATGTTAAGCCGTAAAGTTTTTGGTGTGTTAAATGAGTTGCAAAAAAGATGCGTCTTGAGTAATGACTCGTAAACTAAAATTGATGCTCAAATTTGGTTGATTGTCCCTTTAACAATGTACCACACTACAGCTGCCCATGACAGTTTATTTGTCGTGTCCTGATGCAAAAAGTAGTTGTAAATGCCAAAAGTCCTGATTAAAATTTATCTTAAAAGACATTGCATGTACCATTTGCTCATGTGTATGTACTTAATTACAAATACAGTATTTACAGTTATAAACTAAGTCCAATCAGTCAATCCACATCTTAACAAACCAAGAATGCTTGAATTGGAGCCGTTTCTACAGTGATTAACACAATCCCCTTGTTTACATCAGTGATTTAACACATGCATGCATGGAACAGAGAGCTCTATACACTTATGACACGTTTAGTCTAAATAGCAGAGATCACAATTACAGGATTCTCAACGAAACCCTGGATTTTCATGGTTTTCATAAGGGGGAGTGGTGTACATGAGCGAGCATTTAGATAAGGCTGTGAACAAGTTCATTAGCACAGTTAGCTAGCTAACACACCATTCCCAATTAGCCTAGAGGAGAGCAAGTGGGAGAGAATGAGAGCGACTGAGTCAGATTCCTATCTGAAAACGAATAGAATAGCATGACACGCTATCTCTCAAATCAGCGACTGATTGTGAAACACCCGTGACGAGAAATGAACACGAGACAGAAGATCAGTGTGCAGATTTGCTTAAGGACATACTTGTAGAGACGAGGGGAGAGAAAGGGAACTCGCTGGGTGTTCCACATCAGAGACGCAGCACTCTGAACAACAGAGAAGAGCCAGCTATCAGATTAATAGTGACTCATTCAGAGACGCTCTTCTGCAGTTCGTCACAGAAAGACAATCAGAGAACAGGAGGCGATCGCGGACGACGCTTGACATGACTTTACTAAAGTGGAGATGAAATGCACGGAGAAAAAAAAATAATAAAGAAAAAAAAAAGTTCAATTACAGGATGTAGATTGTAAAGGCCTTTGTTGTTACTCAGCAAAAGGGAAACGGTATGGAGGTGCTTCAATAGACTCACCAAAGCAGGTGGGCATGTTCCGAGTCGGCCCACCTCATTAAAAGGCTTCACTCTCTTTTTCTGCAATGGCCATTACACATCCTATTCAGATGCAGACGCGCGGTGATTAAAATTTATCTGTTGGTGATCATAATCACAGCTGCTTAAACTTAAGCCAAAGAATAACAAAGAACTTCTGAATGCTGAACTATCTGAACATTTACAAAGAGATTAAAGGGTAGACAGTCTCCAACTAAATAAATTTGCTTTTAATCGCTTCGAACGGGAAGTCATGTCATTTCAAATGTGTGTATCTGATTGTCTGATTCCCTCCTTTATTCAAATTATAACATGCCCATCTGACTTTTCCAGCACAATGGGAAAAATTAAAAAGGGAAATGACCTTTCATGGCAGCCATGATGAGAGAGAGAATGGCATTATTATGCACCAAGATTAATTTTTATGCCCACTCTGTGCTGCCCATTGAGAAAACACAGTAGTGGCATGAATGCTTGAGTGTACGCCGCTTTCTAATTGGTTAGTGCATCATACAGGTGTCAAAAAAACAAGCTGCTAAGTTATGACTATTTGCAAATAGGCAACAACATATACACTTTACAACTTCATGCAGGGCTTCATGCATTTTTACCAAATGCAAAACCACTGATGTTGTTTACAGGCTGCAGCGCTCATGTGGATGTTTGTGAGAAATGCAAACCATGCAGTGGCACTACATCACATGCAAGTAGGGTATGATGATCCAAGTATTCTAAAAAATGTGGTATATGGGGTTATTGAGAATGATATCAGAGGAGGTCATGATCTAAAAAGACAGCTGTTACAATAAATCTTTTGTATTATACAGCTGAAAGCAACAGCACATCCTGAACTCTAGGCTAAAACTGATTTTTCTTCTTTTTTGTGATATTTCAAAATATGCAGATCAAGGGAGATTATATCCAAAATTCACTTTTACCCCCCCCTCCTTCTATTAATTTGGATGCTATTTCCTTGTTTGCAGACCAGTAAGCTTAAACACTGATGAATGGATGGTTTGTCAGTTAGCTCATTGGTGGAATACAACACAGAAATGCAATGACCCGGTTGACTGCAATGCATTGGTCAGTTGTTTTTATTTTTGCCATGTAAATGAAAGTATTTCAAATGTTTTTGCATAACCTGTTTGGGTATTTTCTGTAGGTTGCATGCAACCCGACCTTGTACCATATTTTTGGTTTTATGCAGCAGTGTTCAGATAACTTGAAGCCATTAGTGCTTTAGTTTCGTACACTAACTATGGATCATGTCTAACGTCACGTTCTTTGCAGTTCAGCTATTTTCCCTATATGCAAGATGCTTTACTTCCAAAAAAAACCTCCAGTCTTCCCTCTCATCCTCTGATCTGCCTGTCCAGCAGTGTGTTTCTGAGCCCCTAATTCTCACTCTCATGTCTAAGTGGAAAGGGGGAAGCATAATTACAGTCAGTCATACATCTAGTCATACTACATCCATCCCTGCTTTTCAGAGCAGTATTTTTAAGCTCAGCATATTCTCGCCCAAAAGATTTTTTTCTTCTTCCTTTTTTTTTTCAGCATGTGATGCCTTCTTTTTGTCATGGCCCCCATAGTTCTGAGCTGACCCCCTCAGCCCTGTCTCCTGACTGATCACAGTGATGGTTTATTACTGTCGTCGCAGCGCTCTTATCTTTAGCCAGCAATGCTCATTTCCTTCCCCAGATTTAAATGCAAATGTGAAATTTAATGATAAATGCATTATCTGATAGGTGTGATAACACTGATTCACTGTCAGTATAAAATACACACCCCGGGGGGCTTTGAGCTAGCAAGCACAACTTGCCCAAATCCACTTTTTTCTCCCTTTCTATCTTGCCTTTTCTCCCCCCCCCCCTTTTTTTGTGTCAAACTCATGTACCTGCAATAAATTCTTGGGGTCATTTTATGCATTAAAGGGAGTGATATTTTGTGTGTTCAGCAGTGTGTGTTGGGGCTATTGCTGAGCCGTAATTGCTGTGCAACTATCTTGTTCAGTGTATTATCCATCACTTTGAGGAAGTTATTGTTGTAAACTCCTCAGAAAAGCTGCATCGACAGTTGGTTGTTTATGTTACTGTTAACTCAACATCCGCTCTGAATACATTTAAAGTGACTTGTAACATAATATACCAACTTCTGACTCATTTCTCAGTCTTCTGTTAACAAATGATGCAACATTCATTGCAGTTAAGCAACAGTAAACCAATCACATGACTTTGTGAGAGTCTCTCTTGTAAAGGCTAGTGAAGGGCTCTCTTACTTGGACCATCCCATTCCTCCGGCCCCACAGCAGTATGCCTGCTCTTCTCGCCTTGACCCTCCATCTCCGCCTCTCCTGATTCTCGATTGCCGTCTTCCTCTCCTGCAAGGCAGAAAAAGAGAAAAGAACAAAAACCCTAAGTCCAACAAAGCACAGACGACTCCAAATTTAACATCCATAGGCCTAATTAAATTAAGCACTGCATTATGGACTGCTCTGCCCCTTCAAAGTGTAGATTCTTATGGACTTTGGATAGTTTCCCGGGACGAATCATTTAGTTTTAGAACCCCTTCCTGTAATATGTGAACCATTGTGTATGTATAGTTTTGTATATGTACATTTGCGGTGAGCTCACCGGGCCCAGCTGCACACTTTTGTGTACAAGGAGTTCCCATGAGGGTTTGCGGGGACAGGAGGAAGTCCCATGGAACAGGAAGGAAAGCAATGTGTGGGAGAGAGGTGGCTATTTATTACCGTTTGATCTATTGTGGAGCGAGCTAAAATGTGTGTTATAGGATGTAGGGCTGATTTACAGTGTCGAGGCTCACGCAGGCCATACTATGGGATATTTGGGTATCTCACTCCAGGACATAAGTGCTTAAAGACCTAGTTATACAGAATCCGCCTCGGTGTGTGTAGCGGTAACAACGACGGGAGCTCTTGTTGAGCCCTCTTTGATGCACTTACAGTAAAATAAAATCTACTTTTGCATGTCAACAGTAAGCACAGTTTGCATTTAAAGTTTATAGGGACATAAATCAGTGCTTAGTAGGTGCCCCCAGTGTGATGCTCTAAATAAATCCAATGTGGCTGACACAGTGGTTGCACAGTATGTTTCCAAACTCGGGCAAGTTAAGAGCAAACCTGCTCGGGGCATGTAGTGGTTGGTTGAAGGTTTGTAGAGGAACATTTCTCTCACTTTTGTCACCACATCTTTTTCATCCCTTTGATGTTTGAAACCCAATAGTGAACGGTCAAGGGCAGGCCAGGATTACCACGATGGATTATTACACTTCATACACTCTACAAGGGAAAAAAAAGAAGGGAGGGATATGCAGATTTGCATGTGAATATATATATAAGGATGGCAAAAACAATACATTGCTGGAATCTGGCTCGTATAGAGCAGAATTAAAACATACCCATCACCAAAGATGATGCTCTTCCTCTTTGGTTGTTTACCATATCTGTATCTGATTTTCACCCCACAGCTTCCACATATGAAAAAAAAAACAAAATTTCTTAGTTATCACATTCTGTGACAACTGCCACAGGACACACACTACTTCACTCCTGCGCTGTCCATCCTCAGTTAGGTTAATCTCCAGATCAAGCACACACACCATGCTTATTTAGCTTTTTTTCTGACATGGCTCACTTCAAAGAAGCCAGCAAACATTGCCAAAAGGATGTCAGCTTTCTGCCTCTCCCTCTAGAATAGGAGATACATATGGAGGAAAAGAAGTGATACTGAAGGGAAGTCTTCAGAAATGTCCTACTTACAGTACATGAGGTCATTATGACCCAGTTTTGCTTATGCAAGTGTCTGCTTGGGCTGGCAATTTTCCCTCTACTCCTCTTCACTCCCAGTATATTATCAAGGAGCCCACTCAACTAAATTCCCCCCACTATTTATTGTTGGGCCTGGAGAACCTCTTTAGCATACCAGGCTCGTATTATGATGAGGATAACAAAGGCGTGTATCAACAGTTCCTTCCAATGGAGCGGAGTTTAAAAAAAGCTGGCGAGATAACATTAAAGGCACTACCTTGATCTCAGGCGAACATGTTAAGCCCTGTAACGAAACGTATTGGAAGTGTTTAATTACAGCCCGGGAAATGAAGCTACAAGATGATTCCTTAATTAAGCAGTGATTAAGGATTTTCTGCCTTCTATCTAACACAGTTTGCAGTGCATTTTAAACACAATCGCCCAGGCAACCTCACAGGGAACAATGTCACAGGGCTTTGATGAAGTTTCCTGCACAAATGTCAGTTGGAAAAGAAAAAAAAAAAGGGGAAAAAAAGCACAGCAGTGGAAGAAGTGCTGGAGCTGCACTCCTTTGCTTACCATGCAGTTTGATAAAAAACGGCAATTCAGAGAAATGTGGAGAGCCATTTTAATAATCTTAAACGACAGGAGAATTTTGATCTATCTGATATGGAAACTGATTGATTGAGGTGCTCCGTTTCATTCGCAGAGGTCCACTCTAAGTAATAGACACTCTGCCTTGTTTCATCATTTGAAACGAAACCCTCTGCAGGCTTATCAAAGAGACAGATTGTCAATGATCATCCTCTACATTATCGACTAGATCATAATTTACATCTGGCTTAGGGTTCTTTCTCTGTGCATCCAAATGGATATATTTAAGGTTGAGTGAGAGAAGACTGAAGAGAGCAGAAGAGACGGGGAGGGCTGGGGAGGCGAGGCGGCCTGCTGGGTTCTGGGTTGGCGGGCATGCAAGAGGAGCCAGTGAGCTGTTAAAATCAGCCCTATCGCTGCTCTATCAAAGGACAGCTCTCTAGCCAAATCGCAGTCACACGCAGCGTGCCACACATTCAGGTCAATAAGCTTACAGGCGATTTACACAAACAATTCCTCGAGCAAGGTAGCAACAAAGTCATATTGGCTTTTTCTCTCCCTTTTAGCATTGTCTCTGCTAAGAAAGCCCTTGAAAATGTCAATCTCTCGCGTGCGACTTTAAGAAGCTCAGAGCGCTCTAATCCTGACCACTGACTATAAAAACTGGTCACAATTTGCGAAAAACGAAGTATAAGTAATTTTTAATATTTGCACGGGCCTCTGCAGCTCTATATGCAACCGAGTTCTCGGCCTGATGGCTAACCCACTTCCACTCGGCAGTGATTTTCAGGACGTTAGGAGTCCCCCCAGCAGTGGTGGTGCTAGTCAGCTGATACCGGATATTTGGTTGTTGATCCAGATTGTGCTGCAACAGATGAAGTCAATTCTAGGAAGCAGCATTTTCCCACCAAAGTCAAGCATAGCTGTAAGACTTCTCTGCTATCTGAAAAATAGGTTTGAATTACATGCAATTTGTGGCAGGCACAGCACTCCAACGGAGGGAGGCTATTAGTGAAATGCCTCGCCACTGTCTCTTTAAATGCCAATAAATTCCCATCATTACAGAATCTGGCAGTTTTCCTCCCTGTCTGCAGCTCGGGTCTTTATCTCACTCTGCCTCAGTCTCTGAGCATGTAGATCTGGCCCAGTTAGATTGTCATACTTAACAAACATTAATGATTAATTTCCTCCACTGAGTCAAATGGGGCTAAAGGGATGACTTGATTCATCTTATCGCACCACAAATTAGCATTTCCCCATATTCTCCAGCATCAACTGTGCATTAAAATTCCACTTTTACCATTCTGGGCACTGGCAGCTGTGGTGAAAGAGCCAAGGAGATCTTCCTTCTATGTTGCTAGAGATTGTTGCTTGACTTCTGTGTTACACAAAGACTAATTAATTCTGCCACTCTCTCCTTGCTGCTGTATGTCTCTTACTAAAGCCAGTCAAATTCCTCACTGTGAGGATATTTAAAGGGTCAAGGTGGGGTTTTTTCATTTGCTTTGTGAAGTCCTGGGGAATGCAGCACTGTCTTTCAATCCTCACTAGTTAGAAAATGTTTGCAATGTCTGCCATTTAAAGAGAACAGAGCAGAAAAGTTCACATTCCATTGTGCTCGATATATCCCGACTCATAAACATCTGCTACAGCAGAATTGAACTGTTTGAGCTGAAAGATGAGGGAAAAAAAAAAATCATGTAATGCGACTTCCCAAAAAGCTTTCTCACACTGAAGAAATGAGACACGTGAAATGACATGTAAATTTACTGTCAGAGCTCAGAAAGGAAGTCATTTGTCATCAGACAACACTTGGAACGCTCAAAGGGAACAGCTTGTGGCAACACCCTGCGCTGAACTTCACAGATAGCCAACAATAAAAGGAGGGGGTAAAACAGCAAGGTGAAATTTCACAATTTCAGTAAAAAGAAAAAAGAAAAGAAAGAAGAGACACCACCACAAAAAAAGGCATCTTTCTTACAATTATAGAGCCAGAGTTTGTCACGGAGAATAAATCTTTGCTGTGGAGTGAGTGTGTTCACCTGTGGGCTCCTGAGGAAAACAACGCCATAAATGTGAAATTGAGGAGATGTTTGGTGGTGGTTGGGTGGGGTGGGGGGGTGGGGAGTAAAATTCTTGTTTAATCACAAGAGAGAGGCCAGGTTATTTCTTAAGATGTGTCTTTTTTCCATCACTGAGCCTTTGAAAGGTAGACGGGCCTCCTCTAAAATGCCATGTATATTAAAGACATGTTTATTCTCTGCAGAGCTGCTGCTGTTCATTTCCAGCTCGTTCCAGAGTGTAACTGACAGGATGCTGCTCATATCTTCAGACCTACACAATTCAAGGTTGCTATTATTGAAGATGATTGATGCATTGATGACAATTAGTCATTTAAGTTGTCTGATAAGGTAAGGCGGAGCTTAACTCTTGAATTTCGTGGGGTTAAGGTGCACAGTTTGCTTTGGTGAAGCCAGTTCTTGTGTTTTCTTGTGAATCAATAGAGAATTGAATCTTTTCAGGCCTTGAACAAAAATGATGTCACAACACAAATTACTGTAAGGGGTTTTTTGGAAGAATGAACGCTGGTTCGGGACTGCCAATATCGTCTTGTAAACTTGACGAAAGCATCAGGTTTAAGAGTCAACCATCGCCAAATTTCGAGGTTCCTCAGACCAAGATGGGACGTCAAGGTGCTCTGCGCACTTATCTGGGGACTCCCTTTTCTGCAAGGGTAAGGCAAATGGCTGAGTCTTTGGTGGCATTCAACTTCTTGACCTTTGCGCCTTTAAGCGGCTTTGCTACTTCACCGCACTCTGATCAAAGTTAATAAGTGCTTCATATGTTAATGAAAATTGGTACCCCTCTTTGTGTTCCTACAGCTTTTTAATACCTATTATAGACTGAAACTTTTAATGGAGGTTTTAGGTCCCCCTGACAAGCCCATTTCAGAGAGTGACTACACAGATACAAGGCTAAGCTAAGACCAGAGAGTCACTGCTCAGTGGAGGAACCTTACACGGGAGACCTTATTCTCCGGGAAGCAGCAGAAGATAAAGGCCATGGGATGAGTGGCTGCTTTAAAACCCACGTTCAAGTCCACACAGGGCTAATTACAGCATGCCATCACATTTGAGAGGGTTTAGTTAATCAAGGGAGGTGGGGGGGACTCTCTTTTTCCTCCTATAGTCGAGGAATAACACACTTAAACCATTTAATGCCGCCAGGATTGCGTCCTGTTTAATTCACGGCAGTTTCACATAAGTGGGGTAAATTTAAGCCACTATGACATTAGTTTTAAACAGATCTAATTGAGGAAGGGATCATGGGGAAAATGGCTACACCTGAAGATTGTGGAGAATTTGCCACATGGAAAAAAGAAATAGCGGATAGTACATCATTTGGGTCTTAAGAGGCAATGGGAGACTTAGCTACTGTAGGCTTAGATAGCAGAGTAATACAAAAAAATCTGACTGGTAAGGCTCGTGCGTGACAAGAAACAGATTACCAGCGGCCACAAAAAGTAGTACTTGACGTCTGGGATTGCTACGTCGTGTTGACTTTATTCATAAACATGGAAAGGAGATTTGAGCCCCAGTTCCTCACATGGTTTTATCCAAAACAAAGGGAGTATCAAAAAAATGGCTGTGACAAGGTTCTTTGAAGATTTTTTTGAGAAGTTGTACTTTTCTTCTTGCCATAACCGCCATTATGCACCGCTCCATATATTTCATAGCTGCTGGGTTATTACAGGACCATGCATTGTACTTTGAAGTTTGGGTAAGGATGCATTACCAAGTAGACAAAGGCTAAAACAACCGAGGCGTCGCTGGTAATTGCAATTTCTGAACAATTGTGCCGTTCAACTTTTACCAAAGAACAAAAGGAAAACATTATTGATACGATTACTGGGGCATAGCCTACCTGAAACATGAAAGATTTATTTTTTTCTTGAATAATGTAATCCCACAAGGCACATCAGTTTAGAAGTGTGAAGAAATAATTCTAAACAAATTTCCCTTTGAAAGGAGGAAGAAGAGGCAGACATTCAAAGCCTTGGTTCTTCATTAAAAAGTCAAATTTATGGCATCCCGGTGCCAGTAGGAGTGTGTGTGGGGGGGGGACACCTGGGGTAGCAGCAGCCACGCGACCAGAGGGTAAGAAGAGGTGTGTGTGGGTGGAGGCGTTAAAGGTGTTTGGAGGGGTTGGAGGGAAGGGGGAAGCGGGACAAGTCTGTCATCTTCACACTGTAACCCGAAGCAGACCGCAAATTAGCTCCTGTGATGGCAAGGTGTGACTGAAATGAAACAAACATACAAAGAGGCAATCTAATTGAATTGGAGTTCAAAGAGGACTCGAGCGTATTTGGCGACGCCGAGGCGCTTTGTAGCGCTGGACCTTCGAGCAGTAGCAGGTGCTGCTGAGCGCTCGCGCCACGCTCTCCAGTGCATTGGTGTACCACAGCAACACCTTCACAGCACTATCACAGAGCGAGAGCCAGTGTCGCTCATGCCATCTTCCTCTCAGATCAAACCACTGCTCTTGGGTGGATTGCTGGGATCAAATATCAAAATGGATGACTTCAACGTCAGGCAGGGACGCAGGAGAAATCCTAAAATGGACACAAGTCCTGCCAGGCTTGATTTGAACATGTAGGGATGTAATTGGCAGGGGTTTATTATTTATTTTTTTCTATGCCTGGCACCGATTTAGCGAAACATATTGTCCCATATTAGGTATCAGAAACACCACAGTCCTGCGCCCGCCGCCGCAAACAACTTTTTGAGTTTGGTTTGACCGAATAAGTGGTCCTCACCTTTGTTGCAGAAGTACTCCATGTCTTCGCAGCCCATGTTCTCGGTCTCAAACTCGGCCGTGAAGTTCTCTTCCGCCGAGAATTCGTCTTTGGCCAAGAGCTCGTTCTCCTCGGAGATGCACTCCTCCTCTTCCTCCTCCAGGCCATCCTCCAGAGGACCTGAAGGAACACACACACACACACAAGAAGAGGTTTGTACACGCATTAGGGAGATGTTCAGCAGTTTCATCACATCCTCCAGGCTTCTCTTTGCCTCTTTTTTTTTTTTTTTTGCTTCTTTATCCAGATGCAGCTCCAAACACAGCTGCATGAATGCTCAGATGTTGGGCTCAGACACAGATAAAGCTATGTCAATTAACAGATTATTTCACCAGAACATTTCAAAAAGTCTCTCACTATAGCTCTTGAAAAAAAAAAAGCCCTTTGTGACTGTGTGTTTCTGCAAAACACGTTGACATGCAGCCAAGGTGAGCGTTGATGTTAATCCTGCTACCTGCAAAACAAAACCTCACACAGATGGAGGAAAGGAGAGAGGGAGGGGGGGTAAAAAAAATAAAAAATCCTTTCCAGACTTTTCATACAGGCATCAACACAGGAGGAGGAAAGAAAATACTTTTATTAATTTGTTAGCCTTATCACAGGGTACAATGTTGATTTTCCATTTACATTCCATGCCTCCGGGTAATACACCAGTGCAATCTTAAAGGAGACACTTTTCCGTGTGATTAATTTTTCCCCCCTCTGTGCAATATTATTTCTTTAAATCTAAATGATTCCAGAGTTTTGCTTGTAGCTGTACATCTCTTTTGGTATTTGCATATTACCATTTTTGCTTCAATCAAGGGTGCTGATGGAATTACTGTACTGCTACCTGAATTGTATTAGTTCTGAAAAACATCTCACCCGGCATTTGAATGTTATTAAGATAATGTGGATTTCGCACACCCTTCTGTCTCACCAAAACATGTCTGCAGTGTCTACACGGGAATTACCAATGCAAAGCGAAGAAGGAGCCAAACACTTCATGTTTAGGGGTTCATTTATGTAGGAAATAAGGCACAAGACATAAGCAGGACTCTTGCAAGGAAAAAAAACCCTTTTTGAATTGTGTTTAAAGTCAATAATGGTATCAAAAATGCTGCAAGTTCAATAGCGATTGTGTCTCTGTTTTAGCTTGTCACACTTGAGCTATGTTGCAGCCTCTTGTGCATCATTGTGGGGCTCAAACATAGCACACTTATATCCTCTCCACACCTTTCAGTGTGTTTGCTCTATTGTAGCTGGCGTGAAACCCCTCAGCTTTAATAAAGCAATAATTTCAGCTCAGAAAATGGGGCTGGTGTGCCTCTCCTGTTTCTCTTTCTTCCCCACACAGAGCCTCATAAAAAGACCCCCCTGATGTCCACAAACTGCTTGCTCTTTTCATTAGTCTTATAAATTACTCCTTTGTAGAAGCCAACATCTGCAGGAGCCCCGGACATGAAAAGAATTAGCGCACAGATCTCTAATAGACACTGCGGAGGCCGAGTGCCGCTTTTAAATTAGGATACAGTTTTATGATCTTATCTGATGCCTTCTGCTGATTCGCAGAGGAGTGAAGTGAGGCGTGAAGTGACTCGATGAGTCTACCATCGCTTAAGATGATGCTGAGAGATAAATATCGCTGTATCAAGGGGAGGCTGGATGACTGGAGTTAAAAGCTCCTGCCAAGGCAAATGAAGACAGTGTGAAAGAAAGTGGGGGGAAATACATTTCTATACACGCGGTCTGCACACATTCCATTACACAGCTGAATGAGAACCGTGTGTACAACTAAATGATTCTCCCTCTGTTGCTAGCAAATACAGCAGCACTATTGCACCACAGAAAATAGACCTACAGTGTTGCGCGATAATAAGGGGTAAAGAGAGATTAAAGATAAACTTCATGGTCAATAAGACACAAAGATTAGGTAGATAAGATGAGATAGAATTGAGGTTTAATAGACTCGGAATAAGGGCATCTCACTTCCCCACTCTAACAGATAGTAACTAAATGGAGCATTTTCAAACTGATAGAGATACTGGAGGCCTTACTGAATATGGAAAAATGAAATATTCCACCCAGTCAGAGACATTAAAGGCTGCCTGATGGCTACTTCTTCAGGACTACGTAGATTGCTTAAGTTTGTTGGCATCCTCACATGTTTAGTTTATTATACAGTATTCATTGCATGGAGAGACCTGAAATTATTTCAGAGACAGCAATGATAAGAATAATGACTTTCTAAACGACCAGCACCACACTCCTAACTCATTTTCTGATAGTGGCGTTCCTGCTATATTTAGTTGTGTACTGTTTAAAATCCTGTCACATTCCCTGTGACCCGCGCTTGTCGGTGCATTTCTATAGGGTCTGCTGACGAACTTGGCCGAGGAATGTCTGCTGCTTCTACCCGTTCTTATCAGGCCTCCTCTGGAGTTCAGATGGCCAACGACACCGGCCGGGAGAGCGCCTGCATTTCGCTTCGCCATGGAAAACAACACAGCGTGCGTTCAGTGGGGGCGCTCATTATTTACAGACTTCTGATTGAAACTTTGAGTTTAGATGGAGGGATAGGGTGCAGAAGTTATGTCGATACGGGCCATTCTCAGGTTCTATTTTTCAAAAGTGGCAAACAAAAATGAGGGCTGAAGAGATGAGGCAAACAAGGTTTTAACCAGAAAGAAAAAGGGACAAATGTAATCATATGTTCAAGTGTCAAGAGTTTCTGCTTTTTATATCAGTTAATGTGGAATATTTTAGTATTTTGAACATTTGGTGAGACAAAACCTGCAATAACGCTAAAGAACTTGAGGTTTATTGTTCTTTTCGCTCCATATTGGATTATAGATATGTTATTTACACTCATGCACATGCTTTATGCTTTATAACAGGTGCAGGTTCATGCATTGACCATTGCATCTTGCATGATTCTTGAGGACAGTCTTCTTTAAACCCGAGAAGGAAAAATACACATGTTGCTGTTTTAATGCAAAGGCATTGGTGGGTTAACTCCTTCTTCTCACATTTCTAACCTTCTTTAATCAGCAAAATGGCAATAGATCTACCTCCAGAGGTCTTTAAACCCTTCGTTGCTACGGTGCACTCAGACCTGGGCGAAGCTGCTTCTTTCTTCTTTGCACCCAATGCACAAAATGAACGTAGATATATAAAAGAGTATCTTTTATGTGATGTTATCCTTCACCAGAACTCCCTTGTGAAAAAGAGATTTTGTTAAAATAAAGGACAAACGAAAAAAAATAGAAATTAAACTTGACTGAACTGGTTTCCTTTACAGGTATAAACAGGAGGGGTCAAGATGACTTTAAAGGGGTCACAATCCAGACACTCTAGGAAACAATAGACCAAATAATTAAAGTGTTTGGGATGAAAAATAATCCTCAGAATAATTAGTAGCTGCTGTAATGCAATAATTATCTGTAACCTTAAGTGTGACAGCTTTGCAGTTCAGTCTTTCTGCTACTAATTCATCTGCTTTCGTCTCTAGAGAAGGACCAGGTTTGCCTAAATCATCCTCGCACAGTAATTTCTGCTTTATTTTTGAGAGGATGTTTTTAGGACAGTGCACTCTTTCTGAACTTCCTCTCAATCAGGGTCAGTGTCCAGGTATCGCTGCACCCCGGCAGCCCTGTCATCCACACCCTCTGCCCTCAACTGTATCATCCGCATTCATCAGACTCTTCTCTGTCGACTACTGAGAGAAATCTCAGCCCTGTTCAAACAGTCGTGCAGCAGGAGCAGCCAATGCTAATAGAGACATTGGTAGCTGAATGCAGGCTTGATCACAGTGGCTCTTTTGTTCATGGCATGGCCTCTGTCTGATAGGGATCGGCCATGCGGAGTGGAGCTCCGGAGAGGGATATGGTAATGCCCCCACTGAGTCTATAAAATGGGGTGATACTCTGAGACCATATGATGGACAGAGGATTAATGAGTCACAGAGGAAGGGGAGCAGGGAAGAGAGGAGTGCGGATAGAGGTGGAGGAATAAGCATATCTTTCAGGAAAATACACTGCACTAGAGTCTGTATCTCAGTGGACTAAAACAGAATATGGGAGAAAAAAAAAAAACAGAGATGTGCCCACCTTGCCTCCAAAGCTCACACTTAAAAAAAGAAAGAAAGAAAAAAAAGAGCTCTAAGGAAATATGTGTGTGTGTGCAAAACTGTATGAGTGACTGCTAATTTCATGGCATGCTTTTTCAACCGTCCGCAATGTGGGGAGCTTGTGGTCGGGCTGTGATAGCGATACCTCACATTATCAGCAGACTCCACAGTGTGATGTGTGGATCACAAACCCAGCCTCCTCTATAGCTCCCTAATTAGAGGTGAGGTAATTGAATCTGACAGAACAAAGCAGCAGATCTCTATAAGCATGGAAATCATTTTTGCACCCACCTATACAGTTTTTCATCCAAAAGGTCCATTGAAAATGTGTCCAAGCTGGCCTGGGGATAAAACGTAGCACCTGAGACTAAACATGAATGCATAATGCGGCCCTAAAATCCAAACAGGGCCACACGGTTCAACCCCTGCCAACTCCGCTCTTCGTGCCTGCTCCTTTGTGCCAACACTGATGCTGAGGCCTTCCTTTACTCTTGGGTGGAGACATGCAAACTTTTGCAGAGGGGATGGTACGAAAAAGAGAAAAATAAACTTTTTCTTATGTTGCACGAAGCTCGACGCTCTGAGGCAGGTAGCTTTAGACACACATTTGTATGTTTACCCCCAGAGCTGGAGAAAAAAAACAACGGACAAACAATTGAAGAGTGAAAATAGAATAGAGAGAAAAAAAAGCCTCATCTTGTAGGATAGGCTGAGAAGGCAGAGAAAGAAAAGAAATGAGAAGGAGGAGAAAGTGTAGAGAGGCAAGCAGAGACTGGGGGCCATACTCTCCTCAGCTCTAATGACCTTTGGGATGCAGAGGGCTCCCTCAGCCTTGGAGGAGACCTGGTGTATACGTTACAGGGCTCAAGCTTCTAATTTAATCCTTGATCACTGTAATGAAATAGATATCATTTGTGCAACTCTTAATAGCTTCATATGCTACAGGAAGCCTCAAAGGAATGTTTCATTTCAAACATCCTTTTTCAGACGGAATGAATGCAACAAAAAAAAAGAGCCTTTTCCAACTTGTACACTCTGTGATCAAACTAAATGTGGAGCTAATGCTGCAACACAAGTCACAAGTAAATTACCATTTGTATATTGTCTGTGAACGGCTGTGTGTGTGTCAAGTGTGTGTGTATGTGTGTGTGCTGGGAGGAGCGTGGAGCAGCTTCACTGGAGACTGATGTGTTCTCAGAGCTGCAGTCTGTGACCAAGAATAAGCGATGGTATTGTTTAACTTGATTTTCCGGTTGCTAAGCAATGTAATTCTCGTGATTAGAAATGGCTGCCTTCCTAAATTCGGGCAGTTACAATCAACAGTCAACAAACTGCTTGAAAAGTCAGCGCCGACGCTCATCTGGAAATCGAGGCGAAAGGGAGGAGGGGAGGGTGGGGGGGACACACACGCGCGCACACACAAAAACTACACACTCTTCTCTGAGGCTGCAGGGCAAAAGATGACACGGCAACTAAATGCGATGTGATGAAGTCATGCGTTCAGATGCCTCGCTATGTTTACATTTCAGCTTTGTTTGGCCATTTTTGAGACACACCCAGAAAAATGTCATTTAATGCTCTCGTTCCACCGTTAACATCATTCTGGTCGGGTATCTTACTCCAATCAGACACAACGTTGGATCCCAGCATGTTTGCAGAGTTGCTAAGTTCTGTGTTGTTGCGCCCAGTGTTCCTGTCTGGACCGTTGAAGGGGAATAACATGCTCTCACTTCTTTATCCAGTGAATTTGAATTGGAATGGCATGAAAACATGCTGGCATTTGACAATGCCATTAAAATGCTGGAGGCACCTCTGAGCATGCCCGAGGGCTTCAGCAGATGCCAGTCGGTTTCTCTGTGGAGTTAGCTGGGTCCTGCTGCACTCTCCTGACTTTCCTCGCCTCTCTGGAGTTTGCAGAAACAGACGCGCACACACATCCAAGTGGATGGTGCAACGTGGAGTCCACGGAAACCACAAACCCCGTCCTCCCGAGTAATACGGGCTTAGTTAACGCCCAAGTCGACGTGTAACATTTGCTTTGTAGGTGCAGTGACGGGATTAGAAGGCAGCTAAAATGGACAGTTCGCCTTCCTGTTGCATAGGCTGAGTGATTTATTAGTGCCATTCTGCTACTTATAAGGAAATATAAGTTAACCATGTGCTTGTACACTGGAGGTGACAGCTGAAACAAAGCAGGTAAAATATGTGTGGTCTTAATTACTGGTTTATAAGCAAGCTTTTCACTACAACGTTCACTTTTAATGAAGCCATTGAGTGAGGCTCCTCCAGGGAGCTATCATGGTTAAGTGGGGGCATCCATCTTCAGCCACTGGCTCGTTTGCAGATGAGTGGAGGCTCTGTCTACGGCACACTCACCTCATATTGGCTCACTTTATCTCCACTAAGTAAAGTCTGTTGGAAGGTGCTAACAGTGGCAAGAAAAGACTTTTCTCTAGTAGCGCTGATGAGGCTGAGGGAGTTTTCGTTCTGCAGAAGCACAGATCACTTGACTGTGTTTTAAGTGCTTCTTAAGATGCTGTTGTTTAACCTAAAAAGCCAAAAATATTCATCGCATTTACCGGCCTGCATTGGTCGTATTCAAAATGCTGAAACTCCCTCTGCAACAATTAGCTTTTAGTTGAAAATCCTTTCAAAGAATTAAAAAGGATGCCTTTCTGAACAAGAAAACTGATTAATGCATCAAATAATGTAGATAAAACAGTATTTCTCCATCAAGGAATTTCTATGAAATGGATATATCTAAGATGTCAATTTCATTCCAGCATTATGAGGGATTGGGAGGAGGAGGAGGGGGGGTTCCTTTAGCAATAAATTCTTCATTAATTCAATTCTAATTTGCCTCTGGTTCCTATTTCTACTATTGATAGTTCCACTTCTTAATACCCCGGATAAGGGGGGAGAGAATCATTGCAATAACTCAGTGGAGACTGTGAGCAGCAGATAGGATCTAAATATTACCAATGCCAAAAGAAGTGTGAAGTCTGATGAACATTTCAAAAGAACAATTCTTTATGGATCAGCTAAATCTTTTCCACTTTTTAATTAAAAGTAAAGAAAATAGAAGTTAATTATCCTGTAAAGATTAGCTGGTGGGCATCTTTCTGTAAATTAGTTCTAATTAAAAGGAAATTGTCAAATGACATTCAAAGCACTGTCCTTTAAAACACAGAGCGAGATGGGCTTTTTCTCCTCCGCCCCCCCAACCCCACGCCTCCCCTACTCTGCCTCCCTCCTAATTCTTGATCTGGCCATGTGAAGCGCTTCTTGCTGGACGATTAGGATTCTGCCAGTGCTTCAGACTACACACACACACACACACACGCGCACGCACACACACACGCAAACACACACACACATTCCCTGGGTAACAGGCCCACAGTACGTAGAGAAATGCTGCTGCACCAATGAAAAGCTGGTGACTGCTGGAGATAAATACCCCTCATTGATGAATGATTGCTCTGATTAGCTTGAAATGATGCTAAAACTGTCTCAAGCAGTTTAATTAATCATATAAACAGATTTTTAAAGTTTTTCATTCACTGAATTGAATTATTGAACGGATCAGGACATAAACAAGAACTAATTTAGTTTTTTGGACAAAAAAATATTAAAAATGTGGCTTGGACTTAGTGTTTTAAAGGCAAATTTAAAAGTTCCAACCATGGCATTAACATCAGTAGCGGTTAGTTATACAGCTACAATGATTACTTGTTGTTCTGTTAACTAGCTGGTTAATATTTAGCCTATAAAAACTTCCAAGAGCTCAACACAAAACCTTGACATGACCTGTTTAATGAAGACAACAGTCCCAGTCATTTGATATGCCATAAAAGAAGTTACTTTTCTATTTTTGATTCTCCAAGCAGCTGCGTTCATTTTCATTGAGTTATACCGTTAATATTCCTTTAAACATTCCCAGACATCACCAGTTAAAACTCCGGCTTACGCGATCCGTCTCTGCCGTCAAAACAAAGGGAACATAAACATGTGAACAGACGCAGTAGTTAACCAAAGCTCCGCTATCATCACTTCACAAATAAATGATGAATCAGCCTCCTGGGCTAAGTATGTACTGTAGCTTTCATCCGATTTCATGTGGATTTCATCATTCATCGCCTGGGCTTTGCTGTTGCTCCACTCCATCCACTCGCATTGTATCCAACCAGATTCCAGCAGTACACTCTGACAGCAGAGGGAGGAAAAAACAGCGCTGAAGCCCCTCCATCTGCTGCGGCTAATGATGATGCTCCCCCCCCCGGCCTGGAGCAGAACTGTGCGAGGGAGATTTACACCCATAATACCCCCGGGGCGCAGGAGCAGCGCGGCGCTCCAAAAACACCGTCACTCCATCACTTTCTATATGATAGCTGGCAGAGGAGCTAACAATGGACCGGCAACAATGTCTTTTTGTGTTACTGACAAGTGCCTTATTTGGTTGACATAACCTGCCTCTGTGTGCGAAGGGTGGCACTGAGCACACAGGAAAATGGATGACAGCTCCACCATTGAGACATTGTGCCTTTGCAGCAATCATACGAGACTATGTTTTTAAAAAACAGCACGCAGTGTGTGATAGGAGGCAGCAGTGACTGATGGGGAGGTGGCTGTCTGAGATACACTAATTAGAAAAAAAAGGGAAATCTGAGCTCCCCCCCGTTTACTGTATAATAAGTGTTTATAAGTTGTAATTGCCCCTCAGTTTGGGTGCTGCAAAGCTCTGTGTGGGACTAGCCTTGACATCTATCTCCTAAAAAAAGCAAACTAAATAGTGAGAGGCAGAAAGAACGACTGTGTGTATGTGTGTCCCAGACTGATGCGGGAGGGGATGTAGAGAGCTCCTCAGGGATTGAGTGTTCACACACAGTAAATGGAAGTGGCACAGCTCTGACCTTTGAGCCGCAGCATACGAGTAAAGTGAAGGCGCTGTCAAAATATTGCTTCAGAAATGACAATCCACCTCGCCAGTCCCAAGTCTTGACATGGCAGGCAAGTGGAGAGCCGTAACCTGCTGATCCCGACATTACAAATGAGGGGGGATTATCATGACAACAAACCGCAGCTCCGACACGCTGCATACCCTAAAGATATTCTGGCTCTGCCCCTTATTATCAGCTCAAAGTCCCACACAGATAGCCGGAGATGACACAGAGAGCGAGAAGCCCCTAAATCTAGAGGAACGGGAGTCGCCACGTGTCAGGACCCCAAATAAAATTCCGAATCAGGCTCTTTCACAGGACAAGCTCCTCCTCCTATAACAGCATCAACTTCTGCTGTTACGGTGCAACACGAACAATTTCTAAACTTTGGGATTTGGCGGTGGAACAGCTCATTCGCATCTCCATTTACACCCGTGTAATACTCCAGTCCACAGAGAATAACTCACTCGCAAAGAATACCAAAATATCACAAGCAAATTACTAGTGCTCTGAGAGGAAGCTCGGGAGGAACAAAGACAGGCAGCCATAATTATATCTTGGCGTGTATAGCATGTCAATGGACCACCTTCGTTCTGGAGGGCATTCCCCTGGGCCCCTCAGGCATCAAAATGATGTCCAAATTATTTTGTGCTCTATTGCAGCATGGTGTGATTATCATATTTACTGGTGGTGCATTATGACAACATTGATGTTTACACCTGTCTCTGTGAGGAGGCAAGGTTTACACTCTGTAATTTAGCAAATGTACAGTATGCATATGAGCTTGTTGGCAGGGATTTAAATTAGGTCAAAAATGGAATACATCAATAGCAACCCATATGTGCATCTTTCTTTTTCTCCCCCCCCCCCCCACCCCCTCCCTCCCTTCCCCTCCCCTCCCCTGCCTTCTTTGCTCAGAAGCTTGGCGATGAAGCAGCTTGACGACTGCAGAAGTGTGATATGTGCAAATCACATTTGCAGATGAGCTTGAAACTCCCTTTTAATATTCAGATATCAGACATCCCGCACTGAGAAGCCCGCTAAGACGCGATCCGGGGGAGAAAAGCAAGATCCGCGTCATTAAGGGAATCGTTAGAGGCTCGGTTTACATTTTACATATTTCACAAAAAAATGTACAACCAAGTAAAAACATCACCAGTTATCTGAGATAACAATGCAAATTTTTGTCAGGGAGCACATGAAGATTCTGTCAAAATCCAAAGTCGCTCAGGTCTTTCTTTTCTTTTTCTTTTTTTCCCCCTCTCTCTCACTCTTCCCTTCTCTGGCTTAACACCCTCAGCTTATTGGCGCTTTGATTTCTTTCATATTTTTTCCCTGAGAAGTCACACACAGGCTTGTGGAGTCAAAGACGCTGAAAGGTATGTTTGCCACGAGGCACGGGAACACGTGTCCCTATAGCCTGCCAATAGCTCATCAAACACACAGGCCTGTGGATGGATGCTAGCCCGGCTGGCATTTAGGACGTCGCAACAGAAACCACTGACTCCTGTTTACTTGCTCCAAACAGATTCACAAAGAACATCCTTATTTCCTGAGCATTTTCCTGCACACAAATGCACCACGATGACAAGACTCCACAACAAGGCAGAGATCTTTTATTTCCTACATTTTATATCCCTCTCACCTGCTCCTTTGTGGTGCACATTAGTGCCCTGACGATAATTTTGCTGCTTTAGGGGCTAAACTTTCTGACAGAATGTGGCCCCTGCAATTTCCCCCTTCCTCCTTCATTTCCCCATGTCTTTAGCCCGGCGCCAAATTTGTCCCTGTGCCATTTTAATTACAGCCAAGGCAATCTTTACGGTGGTATTCTGTGAGAACACCAATCTGCAAAAAAGGTGATAAGTAGAACCGCCACCCAGCTTTGGTATCAGTAATAAACAGACACTTAATTGAATAATTTGACCTAAGAGGCTGATCCTGGGAAATAGCATGCTGGAAAAAAAAAAATTATTATGAATATTGAAGACAGTTCAGTGTTTTGCATGACGCCTGCAGTGGAGAACACACAGTGGATTTGGCTGGTTGCCCGCCAACTCGCCAATGTGGGCCATGGTGAGTCTTTACAGAACAGATAAGTGAGCCTTTGGTATCCTGGAAGCACTCCGACGTGTGTATGTGTGTGTGTGTGTGTTGGAAGTATTGGGGCAGGGGGATGTAGTGGAGTTGACACATGTATGCATGAGTCTGTGTGCAGGCGTGCGAGTGCATGTGTCCGATATGCGCGAGAAGGAAGGTGGGGAGGGGTGTGAAGTGTGCCCACTCGAGGTCTGTCTCCAGCTAGCAGGCACATGGGCACATCCTCATGTGTGTTTATGCCCCAAACACACACACACACACACACAGCAGCTTTCCACAAAGCCTTAGAGACAATGACTCGCGGCACCTTCCTGTTTAAGGATAGCTGTCAGAGGATGATGGCTCCGATTCAACACTGCAGCAGGTTTGCACAGAGCTCCCTGATAAAACCAAAAGACAGAAAAAAAAGGGAAAAGCCTCCACTCTCCTCTCTCTCTCTCTCTCTCCTCCCCTCTCTATGTGTGTGTCTCTGTCGTTCTCTCCCTCTCTCTCCATCCCTCTCCCTCCACAGTTCAACACTGATTTGACTGCTAGCATAATTTTGCAGAGGAGACTATTTGCAGATGCAGCAGAGTTATCAATCCGAACAGACACACAATCCGGGTCCAATGTCACTTCTCCTCATTATGTTAATGGTTAATACATGCAAATGAAAACATTCCGGCAATTTGATTTCTTTGAAGATAGTTTGCATATTGTCTTAGCCATAATGATGGTACACTTTCTCCCCAGCTTCGATTTATGCAAGGCTAGTTAGTTCATTTTTATCAGCTCTGAGTTCATTTCTAGGGCTACTGGAATGTGATTTCCCCTTCCCCTCACTATTTAGCTAATTAGGATTCAGGTACCATAAGCAGATTTTTCACGCTATTGGTGTTTTTCTTAATTAAGAAACAAATGAATTCTCCCCAGCAAAATAGATGGAACAACGGGATAGGGTGCCAGGGGCCAGATGCAGCGCTTCTTAATTAGAAGTCACTCCATTGTCTGAGGTTTTTTAATGAAGCCCCAATCTAAATGGATATCAAAAAAGCTTCTAGTGAAGAAAAAAAAGAAGAAGAAAAAAGAACACACACTCACTCACACACACACCGGCCATTTAAAATAATAAGGAAATAAAGATAATGAAAGACAATAGATATGTACTGGCAGCCCTGGCTCACACCTCCAGTTTAGTGCTTTCGGTGCTCTCATCACCTCTGGATGAGCCCTATTAAAACAGCTTGATCCCTCGCCGGCCCCTGCCTGCCTGCAGCCATGTCTAATGTTCTGCCAAGCCAATGGTGGAACACCACTCTTTTCAACTTCTCATCAAAGGTGGAAGTTTCATTACCCCGTGGATGGCTATCAACTATTTCTGAAAACTGTTGCAGCCGTCAACTTCCTGTTGGCCGGCTTGAAGAAAACAGTGGCGGTCCACGCTTATCATGTCAGGCGCGATTCATGATAGGCTGATGTTTTTGTGCAGGGAGGGCGAATGCAAAATTTCTGATTAGCTGGAACGAATTGTCACCTGAACAACATTAGGGATGACAGAAATAGCGGTGTGCAATTAGATTTGAGCACCTGGGATGTATGAATGATTGAAAATCGGTGCCGGTGGAATAAATAATGAAGGAACAAAGTTTTTTATTAGAGAAAGGAATCTCGGTCAGACTCAAGGAAGCCACCGCACCGGTGGCTTAAGACGATAACATCGCGGCTGCTTTTCGACTGAAATAAAACCCCAAGCATGCCCATATGTGCTGCCAACCCCATCAGTTCTTCTTCAGACAGCATGGCTTAGGAGCTCCCAGAGGATGGGCCAATGCCCACTGATACAAGCCCAGCTACCATCTTGTCCAGGCCAAGCATCCCCACACCCAGGGGCTGTGCCATCAATGCCACGACTTGTGCCAGACTGGATCCCACCCAGCAATCCATTTCAAAGGCTTTTTTTTTTTTTTTATGGATCAGGTATGCAGTGTGATTTTCCTTTCCCTTTGTAATGTGCCGTGTCAAAGGCGAGCAAGGCTGACTTTAAAGTCATATACTAGTTTTTTCTGCCTTTCATTTGGGAAGGAGACATAATTGATTTCTGACTTTCCAAATGTCAAGTTGGATGAGATTAGAAAAAAAAAAGGGCAAAGTCCTAAAAATCAATCAGCAGTACGGACACGTTGATCTGGACGGTGTTCAGAGTTTTGTGATTTTTATTTACAGTATATGTTATTAATCAGTGGTTCCTTAAGTATAAACACCATCTAGATAATTCCCAGGGGAATTTCACTTTCAGGGTAGCAAGGTGAAGGCAAAAAAACCAACGAATCGTCATTTAGTCACACAGAATGAAGTTTGCTGACTGATTTCTTCATGTAATTGGAGTAAAAACTTTTTAAAAACAAAACTGCTACCTTGGTTTTCCCATTTTTTTTAAACACTTCTATTTATCCGCAAATTACCATAATCCTCTGGATGTTCACTCGTGTGCTCTCTGTCATTTAGAGCATTACTTGTTTATTTATATCTGTGAATGAGATTAGAGGGGAAGATTACTTAGCGCAGACGTATGAATAGCGATCAAAGACTGCAGGATAATGTAAGTCTTTTGGTGATTGCTCAGCTTTTTTTCCTTTTTTCTTTTTCCCTCCCCCCAACTCTACTGGTGCTGTATTAGAACAATACAAGTGGCTGTGCTCCATACAGTGTGACAACAATAATACAAAATCCTCAGGGAATGAAATGCATGTAAACACTCCAGATCAGCACACAGCACACTGGCACAAAGTGTCCTCGATAATGGAGCAAAAATTAGCTTTGATCCTGACAGAGTCCACAGCAGAGTGGCATATACGTATGTCAGACATAATGTTCAGTTTTAGGCGTGTTGGGTTCTGCAGCCCATGTGCTTTTTAGAGAAACATGAACAATGAGTAAACAATCAGCATTAAACGCCCTTAGATTATTCCAAAAGAAAACATGATCATAATTATGACTTTTAGATGATTTATGAACTACATTATGACAGCTAAAAAGTTTTCATTTATTTATTTTCTTGTTTATTTGTGCTAAACAAGTTTGGAGAAAGCAGTAGTTTGGCCAATTATTGGTGACAGGACACAGAAACGTGCCACTCACAAGCACAAAAAGAAGAAAAATGAGGGAAAAAAAGAGAGTAAAACTCGCATATAAGTGCAGCTAACAGCATCAACCTGCAGTTTTGACAAAGAAACTTTGCAAGGAGAATTTATTTGCAGCTGCAAATGAAGGGACGGATCTCAGAACCAGTTGGCTAATTATTTATCCTGCTGGTTTTATGGCTCTCATTAATTTCCCTCCCCTCTCTCTTTACCTTCTATTGAAAGTCTGAAGTCAACCTGCATCTGGTGCTGATAACGCAGGGTCTCAGCAGCCTCGCAGCCTCCCCTCTAACCCACCCACACACACCTCCACCAGAGAAAAGGAACAGCTTTTTTTTTTGCACACACTCGCTGGATAATGCCATAAGAAATAAGATTGTATGCTGCAAATCCACAAAGATGCACTGGCACAGGTAGGAAAATATGCTGCACCGTATTTTGGGAACAGGTTGGGCTTCACCTCTTAATTCTGCAGGTTAATGATATTAGAAGAATGAAAAGGGGGTAATAAAAGTTGGCAGTGACGGTTTGATTTTTAGTCTCCATTAACAAAGACAACCAATTTCAACCTAATTTAATAGACATAAAGCAAATAACATGTTTTTGCTCTAAAACAAGGAAAGGTGTACTGGCACTGGTGTCAAACAATCATCCATCCTTATTAATGAGAGAAATAAAAAGAAAGAATAATTAGCTGGTATCTGGTTGAGTGAACTGGAATTATTTTTCAGGCCCTGGACACACCTTTCTCCTTTTCTCCCTGTCATACCCACTATCTAATCTCTCCCACTCTGTCACTTGTTTTTAAAGGAGGAGGAGGGGGTTGAATAAGATTGGCCAGTCCTTAGTTCTTTGGTGAGATCACACCCCAGCAGGTCTGAACTAAGGCTATCTGCCACTCCTTAATGGCCCAGTCTGGCTTCTCACACCCTCCAACTCCCCTCCATCACTGCCCACCTCCTCCTCCTCCACCCGAAGCTGTCCATCACATGCACCCCAGCGACAACAATGAACAGCAATCTCCTCCTATGCAAGGGCCTCGTCGTCAACTCACCAACGTACCAAACACCCAATTTAAGCCATTTCTTCCACGGAGTGAGCTGATAGAGACTCCACACTGGTCACACTTTCAAAAGCAACAGAGAGACACAGTGGGCGAGAATTGCTGAAAAGCAAATATTGTGGACTTCTGCTGACTTCAAACAGCAGTCAGATGGTGCAGACTACCTAGGCAGTAAGAGACGCACCGCACAAGAGAAAAGGCCTAAAAAACTCTTGGTGATTCCTTTCATGTTTGTCTTTACAGGGAACCCAAAGCGTTCATTTCTCTTCTACTATGCAAAGAGAAGTAAACATGGCACTCTCTGCAGGCTTATAAAATTGAACATTTCTGAACGCAACAGACAGCCCTTTCTTTTCCTCTGTTTCAGAATTTAATACGCTACTTTGACGCCCCGGCATATTCTATATTTTCAAGAAAATATTACTTTAACCTTATTCATGACACACGTTTCATGCTAAATCTGTCCACATCCCGTTTCCCTTTAACCACGTTGGAAGTATTCAAACTGAACTTTTATGCAAACGTTTCAAGATATGCACATGCAGGTGAGTGAATTAACACAAACAGAAAACTGGTCCCAGTTAAGTTCTGTCTCAGTCCCAGTGATGCTCTCTTGCAGTCTTATTGGACTATCAGTGCTCTGGGGGGGGGGGGGGGTCATGGGCCTGGCTGGTCAAGATAAAGGAAACCCTGATGAAATGAAGCATGTGAGAGCAAAAGGGACTGCTCTCTACTGATGGAAGAAACCCAGTCACTCTGAAAGGTGAGACTGCAGCAGTGTGGTATTGACCCGGGTGACCTGGCTCACTGCTTGAACTGCACTGGTCTCTGTAACAGTCCTGTCTAAACAGGAGGGGACCGACAGCAGGCTTCTGCTGGTGCTGCGGTTAGGCAGCCAAAGCTCATAGTTTCTGTTATAACAGCTTGTGTGATAATGTACATTTTAATATTAGCTTGACGAACATGGATCAATTCATCAATTTGTACAAGAAAACCACCACCGGGAATCAATTTAATGAATGAAATGTCCATAAAAATGACCCAAATGAATAAAAGAAATTACGGAGAGTACAGTGACTCATACTTAATCATATTATAGGCAATACTATTAGTAGTAAGGGGCATCTCTTCTACTTACTTCTACTGTACCACCTTTTAAACAAATCCCTTACTCAGCAAATAAGTTCTACTAATAAATTATTAAGGACTGTGTTATACCAATTTAATCAAGTGATCCAGATTAACAAAAGTCTGTGATTACATGGTCTTAATTAGGCTCACATGAGACCAATTCTGATTTTAACTGCATGTAGTTCACCAGCATACAATGAAATACTAAGTATGCCAACCTATGTTTAGCTGTTAATAGTTTTTTTTCTCTATTTTTAAGTGCATACTTATTGCAAGACTCTACCATCTAAATGGTCATATAGTTACAGAGAACGTATTTAAGTAGTGTTTTTCTCTATAGATTTGAAATAATTTCCATTTCACAGGAGAGACGTGTTGCTTCCCCACTTGTTGTGTTTTTCTACAGACTGGAAACAAGGTGGATGTTCCCCACAGGAAAATGTTAAGAAAAGCTGATTGTTGCTGAGAAAGATATGTTTATTTGATGTTAAGGAGGCTTTATCTAAAGATAAGCTTTGAAGCCTTAAGTTTGCCCCAAGAAACAAGAGGAAAAAAAGTTCCTTCACATTTTTCCTTTTCCTTTGGACAATAAAAACCAGATAAAAGGTTGATATGACAAATAAAAACATATTAAAAATAGTGAAAATCTCAAAATTGGAAACAGTAATGAGTTAACAAACACTTATTTTTGGCTTTACATAGTGAAACCAAGTGTCAGAGATGGCTCAGGTAGGTTTATTTACATAAACCTTTTAATGAAATTCATCATAATCACTGAAAAACATGCCCTCCCAAACAGTGGAGGAGGCTGGTAAAGGGTTAAAGGGTTTAACCTGATGTAGCTAATTGTATCTGCCCCCATATAGATGATACTTCAGGCCTTAATGTGTCATGTAAAGGATGTGAAT
Source organism: Atherinosoma microstoma (assembly GCA_037177055.1). NCBI lineage: Eukaryota > Metazoa > Chordata > Actinopteri > Atheriniformes > Atherinidae > Atherinosoma > Atherinosoma microstoma. The sequence continues at coordinate 26,470,891 of JBBBVU010000006.1, read as the reverse complement.
CCTCCTGTCATCTCCACTGCATTGTTAACAGACAACATGACTGGAGAAATGGGGACATCAGGCTGCTTACCAGCCAGTTTAGATTATACTAGCCCATCTAATCAGTACGAAACAAGGACAACCTGCAGCACAACTATCGCCGGCCGTGACATTTTTAAATGTTTCTCACTTTCCGATTGATCTGGTGACACAAATTGTTATTCACGGCTTTCAGATCAGAGTTCTGCACTGTATCGCTATCGTTGAGCTGGTCAATATACATCACTTGGCTCCCGAAGGATTACGCCTCTTATCTGAAATGATATTGAATAAAGCATAACCGCTGAAACACAGGTGGAGTGTTCTTGCTTGGCTTATGCTGTGGAAAAAAAAATAGAAAGAAAACTCTTTATTGGAATTAAGATCCAAGTCAAGATTACCTGAAGAAACAGCAGTTAGATTTCTGTTCCAGTGCCATGTCCTACACTTTATTCTCAGCTGCCTGGGGACTAGACCACAGTGCACTGTTCCCCCACAAGCCATGGGGGTGTAATAGAATGCCTTTATGAAATATATAGTGACGCCCCGATCCCTTCTACAGATCATAGCTTGGGCTAGGACTTTCGATGAGTGTGTGTATGTGTGTGAGGAAGAGGGAAACTGGGTCCTGTGGTGTCTCACTTATCTAGCCCTGCTGAAATGCCCCAGAATCCAACACGTCTGCGAGGAAAACAGCTAAACTTCCCCCTGGTTCCTCTCCTGATGCTCCAACAACTGCAATATCATCAAGGTGCATGGGACGATAGCACTCACTCATTTGTGCGGCCTAATTAATCGCTGCAACTTCCCTCCCCGCTGCTGTGCCATCCATTTAAGGCTTCTAGCAAAGCAACCGTCATTAACAACGGAGGAGGAAGTTAACTCTGCTGATACCGGAGTCTTTTAACTTTTCTGGATGTGGTTTAGAGGAGTCTTGTCCTCTCTTTCTTCATTGTATTTTCCTGATAAACATGGGTTTTTCACCTAAATACAATCAAATAACTCTCTCTGTTTCGGTGTTTTAGTTTTCCCTGACACAGCCCCCCACCCCACGTCCAAGCCCCCCCGCCCCAGCCCTGTACTGTATGGCTTCTCTTTTGAATTTGATAAAGCCTTCAGTGAGTGTGGTTAGAGCACTTGGGCTGAGGATCTGATGAGAAGTGTGGGGTCTGTCACACACAAACGCTCTAAGTACATTCTAATTAGTTGATGTATGCAGGACCTCATCCACATTGGAGGGGTATCAAAAAGCAATCAACGCCCCATCCCTGATGAGCTCAGAGAGACACAGAGATCCACATTGTCTATGGAAAGATGATGCGTGGCTGGACCTCAACTCGGCTTTCCAAACCACCATAATGCCATGCAATCACAAGACATTATGCACAGATCTGAACCCCAAAGCCACGGGATAAAGGGGGAAAAAAAGGAAAAGAAGGAAAGGGAATATTTAGTTCATAATTCAAAAGCCTGATTATGATAGCTGCTCTTTTGAAAAGCTGGTGTGGAGAGCCAGAAGTGGGAGAATTGGCCTGTGAGTGCCACAAAATATGGTTATAAATGCAGAGGAGAAACATGTTTAAAAAACTGTCATAATCAAGAGCAATGCAGTGCAGAAAGCAGAGAAATCAGCAGTCAAGATGACAACTAGTTGCCATGGAAAACTGTAAAAAAGAAAAAGAAAAGAAGAAGTCAGCATCAAGTGTATGAGGAGAATTTCCGAAAGTGATTCTTCTCAGTGGAGGGAAATCAAATGGAAATACAGCAGCAACTACAGCACAACTCTCTGTTATCAGCATGAAATGGTGAAAAAAACCACATATCCCAAACATACGATCTAGGATTTTGTCACCCATTCATAATCTAATTTGACCAGAGGCCATGCAGCCGATTCGTTTCAGTAAAGACCATAGGTGTTTCGGCTGCAGGCTCCAACGGAGGGAGGCATGTGTGTCACACAAAGACCATCGGTTAGCGACGTACCGAAAGGGAGTCTGTATCACCATCTTATCTTCAAAGGACTGGGCAGGGGCTCAGGGGAGCTGTGCCACCGCCTCGCCTCCACACAGACACACACAGAGGGGGGAATTGGACCTGCAAGCAGGAACCAGAGATCTCTCGGCCGGCACCCAGGCCTGGACCCTCCTCCAACTCGCCCGCGGAGAACAGGCAGGGTTCCTGCACACGCGGCACGACATCAGTGAGCCGATCCCCCACCGCCACCCTCCTCCTCATCTTTTCTCTCCTTCCCCTCTCCTTCCACTCCCCCCCTCCGAAAACCCCCCTCCCCCGACTGCCTGCCCATTTGCTTCCTGGCCTCAGCTTGACGGAGGGGATGGGATCTGAACTCAACTTAGACACAGAGTTTCCACATTTCACAGATGGCCGGGAGAGGCTTTGCATGAGGTGAGGAAACAGAGAGATGGAAAAGAGAAGGAAAGAGAGAAAGGGAGCCTCATCGTGGCGCCGAAGCGGGGCCGATTTCACACCGCGGTAGAGAGCGCTAAAGCAGGCCGCCGTTAATCCACTCACTGAAGGGAAGGCCTGGAGCTATTCCGCCGCCCCACCGCCATCTCCCACCACAAAGCCATAAATGGTGCATTATACAACTGGGCTTCAGAGACACTGCTGATATGCTGATAGGTGGCAGACAAAGACCAAAGCAACCACAGGAGCGAAGCCACATCCAGGACTGAGGGCCTTAGTGCAGGAGCAGGACAGCACACACGTATTCAAACACAATCTCTCAAACCCCGACGCCTACTGAGCCGAGCACTGTTAAGGGTGCTACTGTATATCTGCACTTTTGATGGGGGGGTGGGGGGTTCGCTCAACCTCCAGATCCACGCCTCAAGACACAGATGGACATGCACTCGAACTCCTCCTCCTTCTGCTCTCCAACAAAATAGCTTTTCTTGTCTTTCTCCCTGCTGCGAATCCCTATCTGCAAAAGTTACCAAAAGTCTTGAAGATGAGTCTTTGAACTTATGAAAGGCAATCATTTTGAATGAAAGGAGACAGGAAATATATAAACATGGGGGAATTTAAATAAATTGCCACAAAGAAAATCGCGGAGAGGGCAGTGAATTATGTAACGATAAGACAGCCAACAGCCTAAGCCACAAAATGAGATGTTTTACATGAAACGAACAGCGGTCTAGATTAGAGAGCCATCCTGTTTAGACATGAAGCCAATTGGGTTGATATCACATGTAGAGAAAATTTGAAAGATAAGTGGGAACTATGAGAATTGTTATAATCCAACTGTAACAAAAAGCTGAAGTATATTGGCTTTTCCCCCCAAGAAGCGCCGCGCGATAAACATCTTTGATGAAAGAAGTTCATTACTTGCGCGCTGTGTAATGTAACATGCTGCATTATGAGTGTATGCCAACCTACAGTGAGGCAGTCTATAATGAAGCCTCAGGCATTTAATGGACATCATTAGGTGAAAACATATAAGAGATAATTATGGTAATTACAAATCCCTTTTATTCGCCCTGAGTCTTTGACAAGGAGGTTGTCATATCAACCACTTCAAACAAACAAAGAGTTGTTGTCTCTTCCCCTAGATGATGTCCGGTTCCATTTGGATGGGAATTGTCTCCGGATTATCCTTTTTATTGTTCGGTTCGTGGCTCTGAATGGAGGCTACATTTCTTTCAGTGAAAACTTGATTAAAACAAGCGATTCACAATGGTAGAATTTGACTTGCATTTGCATAGCCACTTCATCACAAGTGAGACCTTGATCTTGAAAGCAGCCCCATACAAAGCTAATGGACACGTCTGTTATGTCTATTAGAGATGGCCCCTCAGAGGCACCAAGGCCTTCTATTTAATATCACAGACATCACTGTGGGCATCTAAGTCTTGTCTTATTAAATTTGAGCTTCATAACACTGGCTAACGGAGCACAATGAAAAGCTCTGGCTTGTTCTGAGTCGGTCTTGCAGGAGTTTATTTTCTTTTAAATCAAATCCAAGTGTTACGTTTTACCACACGAGGTCAACTCCAGGGCACGCCCTTGTGATACGCCATCTAAGCAGCTGAACTGGTCCATGGAATATCTTTTTAAAGAGTCTGAGAATGTGGGGGGAATTCATGAAAGACTTGGGTGTTTATTTACAATATGCCTCCAATCATCCTTTGTCACCGTTCCATGTTCATCTTTCTCCCAAACCACAGAGAGACACTCGCTGTAGATTCCATTTTTGGCCTCTTTGCTACACAAACTCATAATATGGTGCTGTCTTATCAGATCCCGCTTACAATAACAGATTCACTTTGAGTCGAAGCTGTTGTTTAACTTATCCAATCCCACGGGAAAACTCAGCTCAAACAAGTCGGGAGACATGTGCCAGTCCACAGCAGCTGATGATGTCAACGGGTCCCTGCTAGCACCAGATTCCTCCAGCACTTTCAATCATGCCTTGTGAGATTACTGCTATAGGATATTACAGTACAAACTATGACCATGTGTCCTGCTGCCACAAAGCTTAGCAACATATTAGAGTTTGTCAAAGCAAGCTATTGCGAGGGAGAGATAGATACAGAGAGGAGGAGAGAAGCCATTGACCTTTGTGTCCTTCATATTTGCCTAGCTCCCCCTCAACCCCAATCTTAAGAGTGAAATCATCTGATCCCAAACTGACTGTCAACTGACGTGTGATGGTGGCAAAGCCAGCGGACATCAATCAATCAGATTTTTTTCCTCGTCTATCACAGGAGTTTTTTTCTCCCTGTTTTGCCCGGGCTTATCATCTGACCCAGTTGTTATCCTGTTTCTGAAGCTTAAAAAGAAAAAAGAAAAAACTTGATTATGGTCAAAAGTCTGTCTCAGAGATTCATCGACACATCCTAGACTCCACCAGAAGGGAAAGAAAAAATATTATCAGTATTTCACCAAAGAGATGAACAAAGGATGTAATGACTGTTTGTTTCTTTTTTTCCCCCTAAAAATGAGCCTCTTAATTCCGACACTCATGCTGGAAATAAGGAGTTTGAGGCGGTTATCTTCGGTTTTCAGGGATGCATGATTGCATGAACCTAAGATAAAAATCCAATCTGATATCAAAAGACAAAAAGGCATTTTAGTTAGCTACAGCACTTGCTCAGTGTCAACAGTTTTTAGTAATTACTAGATAAGCATTCTCTGAAAAACACCCCAAAAAAAAAGGAAAAGAGAGAATAAAATTGGCTGATTCTGAAATAATAGCAGCTGCATTTCTCTCTGGGTGTTTACCCTGTCACTTCACAAAGCCTGCTCCAAGATAACGAGAAGCAAGAGGCGTCGTCACTGTCCAGTGTCGCACGCTCTCCATCTAAACTGATTTGCGCAATTTGCTATAAATATAATCGATCTTCATCAACCTGCTCCGGCTGGAATATCACTCCATTATGGCTGTTTGTGCTGCGGCGCTCCCTGCTAATCACACGCAGGCAGATATGGCCTCTGATCACATCACGTGTAAGCTGCGCTGTCAACAGCTTTACCAGCTTTGCAGTGGTGCAAATAAAAAAAACGCGGCCTCTTTTTAAGCATTAGCATGTTTTGAAGTTTGTTTTATACTCTCAACATATATGAGACAAGTTGTTTATCTGTTTACAAAGCTTTGTCATTAGTGATTTTCCACGGAACCTTTAAGATGTTCGGGGGGTTTGTGGTGTTTGTCAAGTGGAAAATGCTGATGTACAAATTGAACTGAAAAGCTTGTTATTTAATCCTCTGTTGTTGAGTGGGGAGGGGGAGGGGGAAGGAAAGAGGGGGGGGGGGGGGGGGAGGGGGGGGTGGGGGGGGAGGGG
>JBBBVU010000006.1:26420103-26441267 GCA_037177055.1 Atherinosoma microstoma | reverse complement strand
GGAAGTAAAGTTCGACTGATGACAAGGCACATCAATTTCAATTGATGTAATTGATAAGTCCATGTGAAAAAAAAAAAAGTGACACGAAGTGACACCCTCGTTTTAAAGCATGCAGTGCAACCGTTTTCTCTGATTGCTTTTAAAAGCAACAACTTGGCCAATCTTCCATGAATCTATCAGCAGATGTATTGAACTGTTTCATCTTCTGAAAACATAGTGCCTCAGAATAGAGCTTATTTTCTGATTGATTAATTCAGGTGGTGACACATTGCTGACACTTAAACAATGTTAAGGTAAGTTTGTTTAATTTACTTTTAAATAAAGCTAGTTTCTGAGCTAAAGTTCAAAACAATTTAATTTGAGTTACCCCGAAATGTCTCATAAAAAAAACAAAAAAAAACAATTGTCCCATCACTTTCAAAGCATTGGTGGTTTAAACACAGTGTTAAAGTAAATTACTTTGAAGAATACTGTTCTGACTAATCCATATTAACTAATAGAAATAGACTACAGTCTGTAGCTTCTCATAGAAACAAGACTTCATTTTAGTTTTATGCCCTCATTTTCAAATAGACATTTACAAACATATCTTTCAGAAATTTATTACCTTTAAAATTTTAAGGATTAGAGCTACATGGGGAAATATAACAATATAAATTCCCAGTTCAACAGATAGAAATAGAAAAATAGAAAAGATTTAATGCATGAACCTCATGTCACTACCTCATGCTGGAATTGTTACTGTGGAAACTAAGTCACACCATTTTTATATTACACCACTAATGCATGAACACATGCCATTTTGTCCTCCAGCCTGAACTGCCAGCCAATCATGCAATGAATTAAAATAATTCATATGTTGGTTCAGGCAATGTTTTGATAAATTAGCAAAGTTTGCTGCATCCTGAATAATTGCTAAAATGTTTTAGAAATTATCGTAAGAACTGTCTCATAAAAATAACACAAACATGAGGAGATATTCCACCATGGTGTTGAATGGCATAGGGAGTCCTCCTTTAAATCTTGAACCGAGGAAAAAGTTTTGTTTTTACATAAACACATATTATATCATACTTGCTATTAGGGCTAACCCAGGATAAGAATAAGCCTTATTTGATGCCCTAGAAAGGTCACTCCACACTATTTTGGGACAATTTGATCACGTTTGAGAAACACTATTGTAAAACATAGATTGATTTAAGAAATATGCACTGTTGCCCATAAAGTTGGAGTAATTTAAATCTGTTTATGCTAACTACAACATAATGGTGCAAACTGTGCTGTAGCAAAACTGTACAGGAACTGCAATTTACAGTATTATAACACTTAATACCATTTTATCTTTTAGTTTACTTTCAGCAGCCTGTGAACATCTTAAAGATATGCAAAAATATTGGAGCAGTGGTCTTCTCTTTGACAAAATCATCATAAAAAACTACATATTTGGCAGGTTCAAAGGCAAAAGTCCTCCCCTGCAAACTAAAAAGCCTATATTTGCCATTGTGAAAAGCACATGGTGTAGCACCCAAAATAAATTTTACTCAAGTTTTTAGGAACAGTCTGACTCTTGAAAGTGCTATTAAATATTAATGGCATCCAGCACAGCTGAAATGGCCAATTTCCCTGTTGTCTCTATGACTAGAAGGGTGCTTGAGGGCAAGGACCTGCAATTAACTGTTATATGGGTGGCCATTCCAGACAGCATCGACTCTTGTTAGTAGCAGAAGTGTGGAGGAATGGAGGCTGAACCCCAAGACTAATTATCCTTTTTTTCTCCCTTAAAAATGGAGACATTAAAGTTGATTAGTCTTTCTAATTAGGTTATGCTTTTTGATACAACTTGTGCTTTTTGCTTCTGGCTTTTATGTATGATAATCTCTTTTTTTTACACTTGCCTACGAAGTTACACCATTGTACTGGCATCGTGGACGTGGGAAGAGGAGCAAGAACATCTAGAAAAAGTCAGTTTTTACATGAATATGTGTAATGCTGTAAAAACCCTGTGTGCAACCATTTTCTTATAGAGTATTTGAAATTTATTTAGGAATCTTTAAGCATGCAATGTCATGAGATGCCTTCCATGACATTGCATGCAGTATAGGGCGACTTGCATGTATTGAGTTCACGGAGAAATAAAACCACAACAGCCACTTAACCCGAGATGCTGCTTTCAAATAACAGTTAAATCTGATATGCCAACCCTTCTCCCCCTTCACAACAGCGCACAAGGACATGACTGGGCAGAAAATCGAGAGTCCTCATCTGTAAGATTAGGTTTGGCAACTCTACTCCTCTCCTCTGGATGTCAGATCAGCAGAGTAAATTATATTGAGATCCTCTCAGAGATGACAGATGAAATCTGTCTCTTTGGGCTTGACGTGGAGCTGCAGGTGATACATGATATGTGATAAGGCAGTGATGTCACGGCCGCAGGTGGCTCACCCCCCCTCATTTGGCCCCCTCCTCCTCCTCATGTCCCTTCTACTTGTGTGCAAAATGGCAGCACTGTGAGCAGCTTACAGAGAACTTTTATCTCTCCCCATCTGTGTGGTCTCAGGCGCGATGATCTTGGATTCCAGCCATCTCAACCTTCATGCCATTTAAGAAAAAAAGACAGGGGATCTGGGGTGGCAGGGTGGAGAGAAAAGAGGTAGCTGAAAAGGGAGGGGGTGAGGAAGGCTGTGTGATCTGGCTTTTGAGGGAAGGCAAGCAGCTGTGTGATATGTTTTTGGGGGGCATAGCAGCGTATCTAATTTAGATATTTTACATTTTCTCTCAATTTGCAATATCTTGCATTACGGAATTATCTCTAGTGTTTTTCATTTTACAATTGATGTTATGGCAATTGACTTAACTCAATTAAAATTTAAAAGATATAATAAGATTATGTTTCTAAATTCTACACTAATCCAGAAAGCACAGAAAAATAGATTAATAAATCAAAATTCAACTAAATAGACAAAAATGAAATAGAAAGTATAGTCCATAAGCAAGGTCCCAGCAGATGACCTCCAGTTTTGATTATATTAAGTTTCAGAGTATTATTTGGGTTCCTTAAGTTTAACCAAATTAAATCTTATCCAACTTTCAGAAAATCTTTAAACTATTTAAGCTGAAATGACCCAGCAAACACTTTGACTGGCTATTATTCAATATCTATTAACAATGTGACCCAGGCTTGATAATCTAATGTTTTCACTGTCATCAAGACATGACCTCTGTTGGACAATCTAACAGCTGATAGTTAGGCATTTACATAGTTAACATAATCATATCTTTGCAGCTATTTTGCTAATTGATTACTTTGTCATTTAAAATCCATTTCTTACATGTTTCTTCATCTACAATCATCTTTATAAAGTACGGCTTGCCAGGTTGGACCCTCTTTTGCCTTCAGAACTGCCTTGTTGCAGATTCAACAAGGTGTTGGAAACATTCCTCAGAGATTTTGCTCCATTTTGACATGACAGCATCATGCATGTCGGCTGCACATTCATGATGAGAATCTCCTGTTCCGCCACATCCCAAAGGTGAAATATTGGATTAGGATCGAGTTACTGTCAAGGCCATTGGAGTACAGTGAACTCATTGTCATGTTCAAGAAACTAGTTGGAGATGATTTGAGCTTTGTGACATGGTGCATTATCCTGCTGGAAGTAGCCATCAGAAGATGCTACACTGTGCTCATAAAGGGATGGACATGGTCAGCTTCAATGCTCAGGTAGGCTGTGCTGGTTAAATCAGTTTGTGCCCCAAAAAATCCTCCACACCATAACACCACCAGCAGCCTGAACTGTTGATACAAGACAGGATGGATCCATGCTTTCATGTTGTTTCCCCCAAATGCTGACCCTACCATCTGAATGTTGCAGCTGAAGTTTAGACTCATCAGACTCATCAGACAAGGTAACTTCTCAAGGTAAAGTAATTTCTCCAATCTTCTCCACTGTCCAATCTTGGGGAGCTTATAGTAACATTAACACCTCATCATTGCTGTGCTTCTCAACTTCTTTACATAACACTATAAAAACTGAATAACTGTGTTAGTTTGACAAAACTGGACTTTAAAAATGCCTGTAAATGTGGTAGTTTGACTATAATGCTTAAAATTCAACACACCCAGATAATACCGAAATAACTCCTGGGTGAATATACTCAACTAGACTCAAATAATCTTAGGTGCACCACACAATCTCCAAACTTTCATATGTTTCTGTAAAATCAGCAGAGCATAAGCATAGTACAGCTGAATTCCTAATAAAACTGTTCTCATTCACATATTTTTCTGTGTTTATTCATGATGCCATAAAGACTTTGGACTGTAAATTTCTCTTCTTTGCATGTATACTACTAAAATGACAGCAGTTCATTAAATGGTCAGTTTAATTTGCTATAAACATAGCTCCATGCAACCATAGACGTAACTGCGTTTTGGAAACTTTCAGAAAGGTACCTGTACCACGTTTTTGTATGAGACCAGGTTGGAACAGCAGATGCATCAGTATGTTATAAAGCAGGAGCCAAGCACACACCGTCTGCACAGCCTACTGAGTATGTTACTTCTGAGGTTTATAGACACATATAACAACCTTATAGACCTGTTTACATAAGCACAATAAGTGTGACAGTAAAATAGAAAATAAGCATAGAGGAAAACCGTCTTTGTTCATGTAATCAGCATCACCTTGTGTGACTGTTTGATAGCTAAAGTTAGTAAAAAAAAAACCACAATGAGAAACATGAGTAAACAAAGACAATGCTGCATCTAAACAGGTTGCACTTTTTGCTGTCTTACTACAACACTTCTTTTTTTACATAGATGCAGCATTTCTGGCTTTTCTTTATTATTATTATTTATTTTTATTTCTTAAAGTATTTAACTCTTTTGAGCCTTTTGCTTTACTGTTTATTAATGAGTTTTAGCTAGAAATGCAAACTATTGCTTTCTCAGTGTTTTAACTGATTATTGTGACTTTGTTCAGAATCTTGATCAGGGTAATTCATTGTGCAATTTAGGTAATTTTTCTCCTTATATTTAGACCAAAAGATGGAAATATACATTCCTTAAAAGAAACACTAGCTACCGTATAGTAGAGCTAGTTATGTGCAGTTGAATTAATTAACTGAGCTGTCTGCATATCTTTTGGCAACTGCAGTTGTAGCAGATACCTTTGGGGCATGAACTTTTCTGAATCTCTGCTTTAGGGGGTCAGGTTTCTGAAAACTTCTGTAACAAGGATAATGAGACATTTAAAGTTTGAAGTCTAAAAACCTGTGTTTCAAACCTTTCTAATATATACAAAATGAGATATGGGACTGCACAAAAGGACCAATAGAAAATATTAGATGTATTTAAAAACAAAAATAAATTTGAGGAGATAAAACAAAACAGAAGTTGAGTTGGATAATGGCTTGACTCAGAGCTGGAACAGAGGGGATGGTATTTTCTTGCCAAGCCTTCCTGAACAAACAGGTACGCCTGTAGTTTTTTGATAGGGACATCTTCACACTGCAGACACTGAGTGGAGCTTCAAGGACTTATCATTTTGAAATGAAGAAAAGTAAATATATGTTGCTTGTCAATAATTAGGAATGCCTTGTCTTTTGTTTCTATGCAGCAACTATGTATGTTGTTGTCAATGTGCCATTTTGGACTCAGCTGCACTTCAGAGATATAGAGGCTGGGCATGTTGTCATCCTGTATTGTGATATTATGGCTTGGCACAGTTCTTTTATGCTAATGGACAAACACCGGCTAACAGTATATCAACTCTCAGGTTGTGTATACCTTTAAATATGTACTATAACATCACAGATTGTTTAAAGGTTATTTCATGGTAATGCCAGAATTCAATTAATTTCTACTATTGTTTAAGCAAAATGAGAAAAGAGGGCCAAGTGCCAAGACACAACATTCAGCTAAATAGTGTTGAACTACAGATAGTTTCCATTAATTAAACTGGATTGCAAGTTTTTTAATCAATTTCAGAGCCCCCCAAACAGTGACAATCAACTGCCTGCAGTTGTTGCGTGTATATGGGCATGTGTGTATATGCATGGATATGTGTGTACATGTGTGAAGGAGTGGTCAGAATAAGACAAAATAAAAAATAAAAAAACGAAAGCATTTGTCTGTTTGCAATGCTACCAGTGGTGCTGCTGTATAAGGTCTCACTAATTAACCTCCACGTTGATAATGTGCTTAATTACTTTATATAGTGATTTCGTTTCTTCCTAGAGGTTATTCTCTCTTTCAGATTGAAGAAATAATCTTACGTGCCTCAAAGGTGTTGAGCGGAGAATGCGATGCCCCAGTGAAACGCTGGTGCACGCTGGCATCTGAGGATAGACTTTGTGATTATCACCACATTGACATCAATGGAAAGCGTTTGACACCTGGCCAAGAGAGAGGGCAGCATCAGGCAGCAAGAACTTTGATTAAACAGAAAGGAGGGGGGGGGGAGAAGACAAGCATAGTCGAGGGGGAAAAACTTCATGTAATTTTGTCTGATCACCACACTGGCCCCGTGTCCTATCAGGCAGAGGACCTCTCATCACCTTTAAATTTCTCTGGGCTCATGAAAAGACCAGACACAGGTTTGATAAAATATGAAAGGGGGAAAAAAAAGTATGGCAACACAAAATGGGAGTGGAATGAGCTTCTGATCCTCTGCCTTTTGATATCTGGTGGAGTGACTGTGGAACAATTTACATGTAGTACAATTTTAGCTTCTTAGAAACTGAATTTTAGAAGAGGTTGAAACATGAAGTAGCCTATGCCACAAACCTGAAACAAAATGTTACTCATCTGGTCACAATATATGGAACATCTGCACCTAAAGAAGAAAAGTAGTAGAAATAAGGAGCAGTGTAAGAATGACATCCGCTTGTGTCCAAGTGAGAAACGGAAAGGATGGATTAGTCTATGAAAGTCGGATTTATTTCTGGGAAAATACGGAAATTATCACAGTACTCAAACTGTAGCAAATCAGCTGAATACACCTTCAACTCAGTAATGACATGGGATTGTTTGGAGATAACACACACCTGCATCTCCCCTTCATAAATGCACTCTCGACATACACACTCACCTCCCCCTATCTGTTTGTTTTGTTTTGGGCTGTGCGGATAACACCTGCCTCCTCCCAGTTAATGGTCTTTTTTAATTCATGGCTCAAACCCATTTAAAGACAAACTCTTTCACAATTTGCTTAATTTCTGATGTCATTTCCACCCTATAATTACTGTTCTCCCCCTCATATTTATCAGTCAATGTACCTGCAATGAAAATATAAGACCTTGACACCACTTTTGCAGAATCAAAATAGTATTTAATTTGATGTCTTTGGCCGTCAAACAACATTGTTCGAAGGACGTAATTAGGACAAATTTATCTTCTTCTTTTTAAATTTTTTTTTATTTTGGGGATATTGCCAAGACATGTGGGACCTTTATGATAAGAAGGGGGGGGAAGAAAGCGTTTGAACACGGCTGCCCAGTATCTCACAGTCATTGTGAATGGCTTTCAGTAAAATTAATGGTGTGGGGGAGATTGCAGCGTGGCCACCGTAAAACAGGATGCAGATGTGGTTACAGGGCATCCAGGTAAGGAAGCAGTCGTTTCCTAAACACAGTACTGATACGCACACTTACACACGCACACTCATGCATGTTGTAAATAGAACAGGCAAAATAGGAATTCGGATCATTGTCCTTGTTCCTTGTACTCCCATTCTTTTCTTTAATATTATTTTTGCCTTTTGACCCACTTTATTTTCCTCAGAATGTCCTCATTTAAAAAAAAAAGAATTGATTTTCAAACAGTGTGAAGGGTGTGATGCCTTATTCTTAGCCTCATTGAAATAAAACTACATCTTTAGAATGATTTCTGCAACTTGCATGATAAAAACTATTATTCTAGAGTGCAAACATTATTATTATACATGTAAAATCTTCACTCAGTAAGCTTCTACTCATCAAACATGCACATGAGGAGGAATATGTGCAAGACAACTGCTCCCAGCAGAGTGAAAAATTACTCTTGGGATACAAACAGATTTTTGTGAGGTTGTTCTGCTTCTGTGTACAGCCAGATTTTCTGTACACAACCTGCTATATGTTATGTTGTCAAGACTGATATTTTTCCTCTGCTGCAAAGGAAAATTAATTGCGAAGAAGGCTGAGAATTTGTTTTCATATTGGCTTGTTGAAGCTGAGTGCCAGGATGGAAGAGGACAGCTGTGGGGGAAGGCTGGCCGACCCGCTGCCTTCTGCCTCTCCCATGCCTTGCTGCACAGAGTCTGTGACAAAACAAGCCTCCAGGAACACTGGGCAAACACTGAGAGCCTCTCACTGGGATCCACACTATTTCCTGAGAGTACCACAGCCAAAAAGCTTCCCACTTCCAATACTGTCTCCACTTCTTATTTTTATAAATAGAAGACTTGCTTATTTCACACTGAGATATAGAAGATTTATGATTACAAAAATGCCTGTTGAGTCAGTGCTTTGCAAATATGAGGTCTGCGTCAGTCGGCAAAGTGCTGAAATTGCAAACAAACATGTTCTTTTAACACGCTTTAACAACTCACAACAAGAAATAAGGTCAAGCATGTTGTAAGTGATTTCACCTCCTCTCAATCTGCGTGTGCTCTCACTGTACGAGGCTGGCGGAGCTCAGCCGGGAGAGATGAGCGAGATAGCTGAGGTAGGAAGCGTTTTCACACTGCCACAATTACAGGAACCGTCATTACATTGCTCACTCTTACTCAAATACAGATAGAAGCCCCCCAAAATTATGCACAGGCTAGGAGGAGAAAGTGGCTCACTTCTGTTTGCTAAATTAATCGCTTCCTAAATGGCTCCAGGCCAGGCAAAGTTAACATTTGCAGTTTCAAAGGTTTTCAGCGCTTGCAATGAGCCATGAAATTACTGCATGCCGTCGAAAATGGCAGCTGATGAAAAGCCCAAGGAGCAGGTCCCACAGGCAGAGAGAGCTTGGAAGTGAAATCTTAAACACAAAGTCTCATTTCTGATTTGGATCGTGGTGAAATTCAGAACCAGAACCAGAGAGTATGTGTGTGTGTGTGTGTGTGTGTGTGAGCCCCCCTGTCCAAACGCAGGACAAGCTGTGACAAGACAGATGATGAGCAGCTGTTTGCTTGGTTGGCAGACATCGTGTGCGAGTCCAGAGAGGCAAGGTGGGCGCAGAGGTTGGGTTGAAGGAGCAAAATGATGATGTTAAGATGCTGCAGCTGCAGCCAAAATGGCCCGACCCAGATTAGGTTTGATTAAATCACAGAGGTGACACTGCAGTTCTGCAGACATCATTAACATCAAAATGATTAAGGCTTTGGCTCATTTATTGACCAACAGCCTGATGCTAAAACACTGCTATTTTCAGACTGACTGAAATAAGCATTTCTAATTACATCTGAAAACAAAGGAATTGCTCCAAAGTCTATTTCTGCTGCTTAAGTGTTTGGATATTTTACTTTTGCTCTAATGACAATGCTACTGTACATCCTCCAAAGAGGAATATTCCAGTGAGATGATTTTTACCTGAACCAACCCATGGGAGGCATTTAACAAAATCATTTCCCTCCAAAAAATGAGATTTCAGATTTGCCAAAAGAATAAAACAATATCTCATCATCAAAATGTAACAATACATTTTGCCAATTTCTTAACTTTTGATTCAACGTTCCTCTGAAGCCTGGAAAAAACATACCTTTCTTCCTACTGTACCTGGGATCAATAGCTATCGCTTTGCCAGCAGTAAAAAAAAAAAAAAGAATACAAAAAAAAAAGCACATATCAATCTGAAATCATGGAGCCTAGCGGACTCTTTGGATTGGAAAAACTTTGACCTATTTTTCAATGTTGGAGTGACCAACCAATTTAGAAGTCAATTAGATTTTTTTCCTCCAGTAAGCATGTGTGACATGAAAATAGATCCTTACTTATCTCTTAAAGTTGCATGATAATCATTTGATGTCATGTGTGCATCGCCTAGAAGAATTACATTTAGAAGTTTACAAAATACACTAATCCACACATCAAAATCATCAATCATGTTTGGTTCATGTTGGATTGTTTGGGTAAAAGAAGCAAAAAAAAAGAGAGAAAAAAAGAAGGAAACTCTTATAGAAAACACTAATTGCTGCTAATTGAATTGTTGACTATGTTTCTTGTAGTAATGACATTTAAATATGCTATACCTCCACCACAAAAGACTAAACACTCTATTGTTGGGTCAAATTTGGAGTGAGGGAGAAGAGGTGGATGTTTATAAATGAGAGCTTAATTAATTAAAGAATGCATTACATTTAAATGGTGAATTGTTAACTCTCGCTGTAGTCTCATTAATATGTGCCCCATGGGGATTTTAATGCCACCGTTTCTGCTGCAACCTGCTGGCTGCAGGTCCTGTGGCTATTTCATGCTGTTGGAGATTGATAGTTGACAAAGCAATTAATCACATGGAGGATAGATCTTCCCTTGTATGTGTATGAGTGTATAGAAGCATATGAGTATAGCATAGAGAGCATAGATTGGTTACATTTTGAACAAGAGTGAGTAATTGCTTGGTTAGATACAATTTCAATTGATAGGAGAAAGTGTGGAATGATATTTTTCTTTTCAATGTATAAGAAAGGTAACTAAGTATCTTTTAAAACCCTTAAATTGCTATAAAATTCTCTCATTTCTACATCAGTTTTCCAAGTTTTCCAGTCTTGTTTGGAGTTGATGAAGGAATTTTGCCTGTGTGAGTGTCACAGTCACATTGTGTGTTTTAAAAACGCATTTTTATTGCTATCGAGGCAAGTGGGGAAATTATATTTATTCGTCTTTATTTAAGTAAAAAATTAAAACACAATCAGCTATAAGTAGTAAAAAGATATATTCAATATTCCTAACCTTACATCTTTTGTATTGGTACAGACAGACCTGTGTCTTGTACTAACAATAACATGTTTTTTTTTTTTACAGTAAATGGTGGTTTAATTGCCCTGCTTTTTTAAGTTTGTGTAAGAATACAGCAGTAAAAACTGTGAAAATAAAGTTGACTTATCTAACTTCTAATGAGCCTTGTATAGCTTTTTGACTAGTTTTTACATTTATTTCATTTTAAAAATAAATGTTTTCCCTCCATTCCTTAAATAGTATTTCAACACAGCAGTGATACTGCAGGGAGAACCTCACAGCATGTGCAAACATGTTAACACGAACATAACAATGCCATGTTGACTGGCCAAAGGGCCGACAACTCTCTGCGCCACATGAATGGAGTTGTCTAAATCCTGTCCCTGAACCCAGTAGCTCTGAAGCCGCCATTTTCTCTCCTTTCACTCCTAATTACCATAGCCTCTCAAGAAAGTCCTCTGTTGCTCCATCTGTCCCCTCAGTCACTGACAGAGATGCTCTAATCACCTACCATTGCAGGGCTCACATGGGAAAAGACTACACCAGCCACAATACGGTCTCAGATACAGAGCCGCGACTGGATGCCAATACCTCACAGGGGGTAAGCCATAAACACTGGCCGCAGCCTCGTATGGGATATGTTTAGTGATGCGTGCTGAAATGGAGCCATTTTATGTTACAGATCTCACTCACAGCCCGACAACACTCATGCCAAATGGGGGTTTGTATGAAGTATATGTGACATATGCTGCGAGTGCTGACAGTCCATCAATAGCTCACATCAAAATGACACTCAGAGGATGAAGCTCTCTTTTTGGAAGGATATGGCAAGTTTACATTACACTACATTCTGTCTGTAGGCATGAAATATCACAGCAGGAGGATTTGGAACAGAAAGTATATCTTCGTGTTCAGAAAATATCAGAAATATACATCAAACTGAGAGGAAGAGAGAGGAGCAGCTTGTAATTGGAAAATAACTATATTTTAAACCCTGTGTGTGTTCTAAAGTCATGTCTCCACACATCCATGTATTATTTAATCTTATTCTGTGTGCCCTGCAGCTTGATATCTCACCCTCCATGTATTTGATTCTGTTATTTTCACCCAGGTTGACACCTACTGACTTCTCATTTTTGCTTTAGCCTCTTTTTGATGACTTTCATGCGTTCTTTTGTGGGGCACTGCAAGTTTCCTCCAGAACTTTTTTCTTTTCCTGAAGCAAAAAAGAGAAACTTTCCGGTTCTGCCAGAAAGCCTTCTCATCTTGGCGAAGGAGCAGCTGAAGGAACTCTCAAATGATGACAGACATCGTGAAAGGGCAGATAAGCCCGTGTGGCTTTGCCTCTGATTGTATGTTCATCTCATTCTGATCCGGCCGCGATTCTAAGCCCCTGTCTTCCAGTCCTCACTCTCCCAACAGTTGATCTTCTGCATGTCATTGAAATCGTCTTATAGCTGATCCAACAGACAGGGGGGAAAGGGCCTGTTTGTCACCCAATTTCAGTCTTGGCAAGAAAGTTGTGCAGCATTACTTTTATTTCCATTCAATGTGACTAGCTGGTCAGTTAGCCACATCGTGATTTTCTGATGGTTTGTGTTGCTGTATGGTTTCATTTGACCACGTGGGCTACAAAATTCAGATAAATATATTAAATATACATATCGTCTTGCATTCATGTTTACATTCTGTGGTTTTTAGATTTTTTTAGGCAAAATGTAATATATGATATCATGCTAACTCCAAAAGCTCATTAAAAGTATCAGCTCATCTGCAATTTCATAACAGCAACAATAAGTTGGAATGGGGGCAATAAAAGGCTTCAACAGTATCTGGTACTGAATGAACACGGCTGGAGGAATATGCTACAGCTGATTAGGTTAATTAAGAACAGGCTGGAATGATTGGATATAAGAAAGAGCACCTTAGAGAAGCAGAGTCTCTCAGAAGTCTAAATGAACAGGGGTTTGTCAATCAATAAAACGCTGAGTGGAGCAACTGTGGAGCAATATCACAGTTGTATTTCTTGTAAGATTTTAAATATTCCATCTTTTACAGAAATTACCATCATCCAAAGATTAAGAGAATCTGGAGACATCTTTGTTTACATTACCAACCATTGACATTTACAGATTAAAGCTTTGCAAAGGTGATGCTAAATATGAAGAAGTTGATGTCTTCTCTGTACCATAGCTCATTTACTTTCTGTTGTCAGATGAATAAAACTTGAAATGTATTTTGATTTAAGGCTGCTGGAGAGGGAGCATCTAACTTGTGAAGCATGCTGATCTTCAAAGCCTGCATCTCTGATGCTACGAGGGCACATTAGTGCCAATGGAGCTGGCAACTTTCACATCTGAAAGGGCACCATCAGTGTTGAAAAGTTTATAAATAGGTTTTAGAACAACATATGCTCCCATTCAGATTACCTTTTTTTCAAGAAAAGCCTTGAATATTTCAGCAAGACAAAGCTAAACCATATTCTGCAACTATTACAAGTATGGCTAGAAGTAGTAAAGAGTCTAGATTGGACCGGCCTGTCTGGAGTCCAGACCGTTCAATTACTCAAAACTGTTTACAATATGACAAAAGTGGTCTGAAACTCTTGAGCAGCTACAATCCTATATCAGATAAGAATGGGACAACATTCCTCTCCCAAAGGTCTATCAACAAAGGTAGGTTCCCAGATGGACCAGATGGCTAGTGCTGATGCCATCAAATGATTAAAAAAAAAAGGGCTATTATTTTTTCATCATTTCTCATTTTCAACATTTGATATGTTTCCATATTATATCAGTTTATATAATGGCATCCTGATTGTATTTACATTTAATACTCCATCAGAACTGTTTTGGAACTGGGGCTGTGCATGTTTATATGCAAATTTAAAAAAAAACATATTAAGCTCAGACACAGGTTCTCATTTAACTTAAAGATGGAAAAGCTTTTGTTAAATTAGTACAATAACTTTACATGCTTTAATGTGGAAAAATACATGATTTATTTTCATTCTGTACATTGCAGATCTCTTGTCACCTTCCATCTCTAATCTTCCTTTTCAAGGCCAAGGCTGCTCTGATTGGACATCTGATTAGACAAAAATAGCAGAGTATGTGGCAGTTGCTCAGTCTGTCATGTTAAAAGTGGGCCAAATAAGCTACTAGGACGGAGTTATGCTAATGTGTTACATGCTGATATTGATGTGTAGTAGAGGACAAGGCTTGATCACCAACAAAACAATTGGTTTGTAACATTGCAGACATTTTACACAGAAAAGTTTCTTTTAGCAAACTGAAGGAAAAAGAAAACTCCCACTGACATCTTTAATGTCCAGGTAAAGCTCAGGGGGAATGTCAGTATCTTTTCAGGCAATGTTTGACAAATTCAAAAATACAACCTGGTGATGCTAGTTAGAAAAGTCAGGAGATCACTAAAGCTATTAGAATTCATCCTCTGGACACCATGAATATGTGGACCACATTTCATGGTAATCCGCTATATTGCTGTTGAGATATTTCAGCCCTAACCAGGACTGAGATTGCCACCCTCAGAGCCATCTGTAAAAACTGACAGAACTGTCAAAACTTGCAAATTTTAGTTACATTTATGAATCTGAAAGAGAGCGCATTGAGTTTTGGAAAGAAAAATACTCCTTCAAGCAGATGTAAATGAATGAAGAGCAAGTACAATGATGTAATGAAAATGAACAAGGTGCAGCTTAGTCTGAAAGCATCTGCTTAGAATCACTGAAAAGCACAAACTGATGAGATCTGACACTGCAAGTATCCAAGGGCTGAATTATCTGTAAGTCAATTGGAGCAAACAGGACTCAGGAAGTACCTTGGAGCTCTTGATGTAGTGAAAAGCGATACAGTATAAAGAAAGCTGAAAGGTTTTTTCCACTTCAGAGGGCACTGCTCCTCCACCATGGTTATCAAAGCTTAATATTTGATTTTAGTTGACCATTTTCCATTAAAAACACGATAGCCACTGTAAGAGTGACAGACCCAGGCAGAGGGAGCACATACTCACATATACCCCCCCCTACCCCCCCATACACATAGGGAGGTACATACCCTGCTCACTAGAGTGTGCAGGCCGAACAGTTTCCCTCACTTAACTTGACATTTCCAGCTGCACTGTCTGCGGCGGGTCCTGTGCATGTCACATCCAAAGCCCCTGTAGTATGCACTGCTGAACGCTGCAGGTCTTAAATGAGATCCCAATGGGAAAACAGAGCTGGGAATGGGGAGAGGAGGGGGCAGGAAGGGTGTGTGTGTATATGTGTGTGGGGTGGGGGGGCATTATCTTAGCCGCTAATGAACAATTGTCTAATTTCTATCAAAAGCAGTCATAAGGCCCGCTCAGTCTTACCGTATCTCCTCTAAATACTGTCATGATAAAGTGACTGTTAAAAGAAGAGCGAGGGGGAGGTGGGGAAGGAGGGGCTTTGGAGCTGTCAAGAGGGGCCAGTGTGGTCAGGAGGAGAGCTAGAAAAGAAAGTCTCTCCGCCTTTATCTACCATTTCCTGCTCCCTTCCTGGCTACATTAATAATCTGTAAGAGCAGAGAATCACGCACGACCGTGAGAGATAAAACACGAGTGACAAAATATCAACTTCCTGCTACAAAACTCAAAGCCATTATTAGAATATCAGGCACAGACGGTAATTAATTTCAACTTTAATTACTTCCACTGTTCCTGTAGATTAGATCACAGGTTTGAGATGGGTTATTAAAACAACTAGGGAAATCTGCACTCTAAAAAAAAAAAGTTAATTTCTTCAACCCCCATCTCTTAACCTGCTTGTTGAGTGATGCAATTACATCTTTGTGGTGCAGACAAGGGCTCATATGACGGCGATGAAAACGACACCTGATCATTTTGGATGGAAGCCGGAAGTCATCTAGCACAGACTCATGTAAGCGGTGATTGTATTATTTTATGATAAGGTAACGATAATCTCATTGTTTCCAGCTAAATCAATGATAAATATACAATAAAATTGATGTAAAACACACTTTCATAAATGGAGATAAAACAGTGAGTTTGAGCTCAGATTTCATTTGTTGCCAAAGGGGGAAAAAGTATATTTCCAGTAATTAACTGCTGTAAATATTCAGTAAATGTATTACATTGTTTTACTGTATTGAATAACACAATCTGTATCCTAAAATAGATGGAGCACCGTGTAAAAAATAGATTAGAAACAGAACGCAGTGATTTGCAAAAATCGTATTCCCAATACAACATAACCAACATATCAAATGTTGACACTGAGTTCCCAGGAGGGAGGTCTGACTGTTTTTACCTCGCTGCCTGTGGGCCCCAAGATCACGAGCATCCAGTTTTAACCTTTGGCCTTGTCCCATGCGCACAGAGATTTCTGTCATGTTTTTTGTAGGAACCTACGCTCCCAAAAGTGGACACAGAAGGAACAGTCCACAAGGATTAGGGTGACTGAAAAAAGGTTTTTATTGCTCAGACTTTGGGAGCAAAATGATAAGAGTTCACAGGGGAATCCAAAAAAACACTAAGGCAGGCAGCGATCCTGGGAAGTAGGATCAGCAAGTAAACATTAAAAGTTTGCAAACCATCTGGCAGTGATGGGGCTGAGTCTTTAAATATTGAAGGAGCTGACGATGATGATAGGGTACAGGTGTGCTGACACACCCCAGGACCGCTGCTCTGCCTGGAGGAAGGAACAAACATTACAGCAGGAACCAACAAATGAATGACCTGGAAAAAAAACAAAAACAAAAAACCAAACCCTGACTCTTTCTCCTGATTCTCTGAATCTTTTGATGAAATTGTTTAACTATTGGGATCTTCAAAATATTCACAATTTTACATTTTGGACAGGATTTGTCACAGATTGGTGAATTTCTGCTCATCTTTAGATCTGAGAGGCTCTGCCTCTCTGAATCGGTCCTTTTACAGTACCCAGTCATGTTACTGACCTGTTGCCGGGTAACCTAATTAGTTGTCAAATGCTCCTTTTTGATTTGTTCCAATTACGTTTTCAGCCTTTTGCTGCCCTTGTTCCAATATAATAGAGATGTGTTGCTGCCATCAAATTCAACATGAGGTAAAATTGTCCATGACATGGTAAAATGTCTCAGTTTCAACATCTGATATGTTGTTTATGTTCTTTTTAGGCATAGAATGTGGCTTTATCAATTATGCCATTCTATTTTTAGTTAAATTTTACAGTGTCTCAACTTTTTTTGGAATTAGTGTTGTAGTTATAAGCTACTATTACATGTTTCATATTAAAACAAACAGTTGCTACCATTAGAAATCTGCATTTTCTCAGCATCAAACGCTAGTTTCTGACAAACACACCACAGCTGCTCTCCCTAACTAACACCAAAGGTCCCCCAGGTTTCTGGACTAATCACATTCCCTGATCATGTAGTTACATTCTAAACTGTTGGCCAATTTAAAGATTAATATGCATGCATAATATACATTCAATAGTTCACTAGACTCAGTCGGTATGATTGGGGACTCGGTTCAGTTGGGGGATGCAACATTCTTCCGGACCGAGATAGCCCTCATGCTGTACTACTCAAACGAATCAGACATTTTGAATAATGTGTACCACTCTCCACCAGAGCTGCACCATGAATTAATGAACAAGGCGAGACACACAACAAAGAAGAAAACTCATTCAGCTAAATATAGAGCTGCAGCAGAACCGAGACCTGCATATGTAGGAGGACCGAGTCCACTTGTTTAATCTGATTCAGATTTTGTTTGCACATTCACAATTCTCCAAACGAAGCAGACTTTCCGAGCTAATTGACTAGGATTCGGATAAAAAAGGCTGTAGTAAATGCGCCCTGCTGAATAACCTGTTGCACAAACATGGTTCTTAGGAAACTTATTTAGCACTGCACTAGCTTCAAGCAGGGAGAACAAGACTTTCTATAAATGGATATAAACCATGATAAACCAAAATTAAGTCATATTGATATTGCTGGTGAATGGTGCATATTTATGTAAAGATATTTCAGTGCCACTCAGTAAAGATTTTATAGTGACTCAGGTTTTACCGAGTAACCCAAAAAACAGTTTTTACGGAAATTTATTGGAAAAAATAAATATAAAGAGAATTTAAAGAGATTTGTTAGCAGACTTATCTCTTTACAGGAATAACATTGTCTGCCCCAAAATAAGTTGCCACCTGAATTTAACTATGCAAATTGGTCCAGGCCTCTTTTTGGATAATTATTGCATGGGTGATCATCTTTCAGCTGGCAACAAGTTATTTAACACCAAATGATGCAATGAGTAGCTTCTTATTTCTTAAAAAACCATGTGGAAAGACACATCCACAAGTTTGTGAAAAAGATGTTAGTCTGTTTAAGAAGGATCAGATCATTGGCATCAAGTAGAGAAAATATTTAAGGAGATGCAGAATGTACTAAAACTGGGTTAAGAACTGTCCAGCACATTATTAAAAACTGGAAGATGAAAAACAACAGTAGAACTAAGGATTATGTTTAATAGTGAATACTTCCCTACGCACAATGAACTTAGGTGATTGAGACTGAACAGCTGTGCAGCCATAAGAAAACCATTAATCAGTGAGGCTAACTGGAGAAAAAGGCTTCAGTTTGCCAGGGAGCATAAAGATTGGACTCTGGAGCCATGGAAGAAGGTCATGTGGTCTGATGATTGACCTTGTTCCAGAGTGATGGGAGCATCAGGGTAAGAGGAGAGGCAGATGAAGTGATGCAGCCATCATGCCTAGTGTCTACTGTACAAACCTGTGGGGTCAATCTATGATCTGGGGCTCAGATTGTGAAAGAGAGGTTCAGGGAACATGAAACATCATTTGGATTGGCATGGATTGGCAACAGAGTCCAGACCTGAACCCCATGGAGAATCTTTTGGATGTGCTGGAGAAGGCTTTGTACAGTGGTCAGACTCTTCCATAACCAATACAAGATCTTGGAGAAAAATTAATGCAACATTGGATGGAAATAAATCTTGTGACATTGCAGAAGCTTCTAGAAACAATGTCACTGTGAATGCTGTTGGAATCAAAGCTAAAGAAGATCCAATTAAATATTACAGTGTGAGGTTTTTCCACTGTGTGGGGTTTTTGCAGTGGGTAGGAATGACCTGCTGGACTGTACTTTGTTAGGAGCTGCTAATTGAAAACGCTTCATGTTTTGTAGAGGATGCCCAATATGGTCCATTGTACAAACCTACACACCCAGTTCCAGTTTTTAGTAATTTATGCATGTATTTATGCTTGTCATATAAATAGTATCATGATAGTAAATATTGTAAATTTGCATCAAACGTACTGTGATATAACTGTCATAAATCTTGATAAAAAATACCCCAATATATTGTTGTAATAATTGACTTTGAGTCCATAAGATTCTAGAAACTGCTGCCAGTATTGTAATATAGTGAAGTTCTTTACAGCGTCATTTCACAGTTTGAGATGGTTTTGAATTTAGTTTGATATGCTAAATTGATTATATAATGTCAAAGTTCAGCAGGGAAACATCGTCCACAGTTTGTGTATCCATAAAGAGCATGGGCATTTTGTTTAAAGAGCATGGGCAAATGAAAGGAAACGACTCACAAATTTGTAGCCTCACACTCTTGTTCCCCCTGTCTTTATGAAAATTTAAAGATGTTAAATAATCCAAGCCTTTTTTGAAAGGTATTTTGTATCTGTGACTTAGACTACACAAGCCGAAAAGTTTGGCCATATTTTGAACATCTTCAGAAGTTCATGAAACATTTCAATATGGCAAAAGGAACAAGTAAGTGAAACCATGAAATTAATGCAGTGGAAAAGTAGTGGAAGTTGGAAACAGCATAAAATTGTGTGACTTGAGTGAATGTATGTTGTTACTTTGCCCCTCTGGTCCTCTGAGACTTTTGTTTTTGCCTTACAGAACCAATTAAAGAACAGTGAGCATGCAACCTTTTAGAAAAATAGGTGTACTTTCTGTTACCTTGAATTAGACTGAAAGAAGAATCTGAAAGCTATATTCCACTTGCCTCAGTGCTAATGGATACATTCAGTGATATTATTGAGGGCCCTTTTAATGTGGCATTCACTAAGGTGCAAACTCCTATCAGTGCTGCTTTATGACTTTTCAAATGATAGTTTGATGAGTCCTTGATTTCTGGAGGTTCATTCAGCAACGTTCTTAAATCCCTGCTGCACAGTCCAGCCTTGCTTTAACCATATCAGTTGATTCAATGCACACTTTTCCTCATAAATCAAAATAGTATCAGACTCCCTTTCATACTTTTGCAACCAATATGCATATGATCTGCTGCAAATGGTAATATCATATGGAGCAGTGAGTGTATTTACCATGGGATTATAGACTAAAAAATGCATTGCAGATATTCCATTTCACATTAATCACACAGCCTGTTTCTGCTATCTTTTTTTAGTCTAATTAATTTACCTCATCTATAAATAAATATTTAGTCCCTTCCCTGTGCAGAATGCAGGCCAGAATGGGTTTGTTGCATTAAGTCTTCATTATGCAGTAGTGTAAAGGGGTGTGCAGGAACAGCTAATCTTCAAATCCCTGCTCACAATAAACAGAGTGACAGAAAGGAAGGATGTGAGAGATAAATCACCAGTAATGAAACTGGATACCAGGAGAGGACAGTATGTAATGAAGAGGGAGCAGAGGGGAATGTTTAAAATAAGTTCAAGAACAAAGATAAAGCCCAAGGATGATGTTATCTGCAGGATTGAAGAAAGCATTTCAGTACCAGAATGGTCACAATCACTTAATCAGCCTGACTCCACCCAGCACCGTCCTTGTCTTCCATCATTTGCTATTTCCCCTGCGCCAAACAGTCAATTTCTACTCCGTGCGTGCGTGTGGGCAGCGTCTGAGTAAAAGGGTTACAGAGAGCATTGATGGCTCTGTCATAGTGAAGGGTGGCCTTGAATTACCAAAAGACAGCAATTCAGTTTGTACCACTCACAAGTTTTCACTGAAAAGATGACCAGTGTGGAAGTTGAAACAATGCAGGCTGAAAGGGAAGGTTTTCTAAAGGTTTGTCAGTGGTGACGACTCTTGTTCAAAATCAAGAGCTGGTTTATAATGTCCAGGTTGTTTTAAACAAGTATGAAATAAAATAAAATAAAATAAAATAAAATAAAATAAATTAAAATAAAATAAAATAAAATAAAATAAAATAAAATAAAATAAAATAAAATAAAATAAAATAAAATA
>JBBBVU010000006.1:26391875-26405636 GCA_037177055.1 Atherinosoma microstoma | reverse complement strand
AGGGGAAGGAGTTTTGTCAGGGGTTTTTTGGTTGAAAAGTTGCATGATTTTGGATCTCATCCCCCTGAGTTGTTGCGAGCTGGGGGAAAATGTGGTTTTTCTGCAGACCCCCCCCCCCCCCCCCCCCCATTTTTTAAAAAAAATTTTATTACCTTGCCACGCTAGATAATGGCTCATATTGTGATGTTAAAGAGGCTTGTATTTACAAAAAGAAACAAAGGCGATGCAGTTGCCAGCCCTGGAGGACATTGATTAGGCTCTTCCTGTCATTTTCTATTCACACACTGTATCAGTGACATTCCAGCTCATCTGCTTTTGTGCGCGATAGGGATCAAATGGATTTTCTCAAATTGTCACAGCGTTTACAGGTAGGGAACAACTGGGAAGGAAAAGAGTGAATAGTGATGCAAACTTTGACTTAATAACATATTCTTACACTGGCTCTACTTCTGCACACATCATTACAGCTCAGACCCATGAAAACAGATGCCCACAATCATATGCAAAGGCACACAGAGAAGCAGGAGATTAAATAATTTATCTCACCTCTTTGCAAAAAAAACAAAAAAAAACAAAACAAACTCTCAATGTGGTGTGCAACATTTACGTTTTGTTTGGAAAGTTTATTTTTCACGATAGCGTTGGCATTTTTAGCCTCCTGAGATGGCGTACGAGAGTGTTCATCGTGTAAAGAAAAGCAGACACTCCACGCAAAGTTGTGCGACTTCAGATCTCAGTTCGCCAGAGATAGATGCTGTCGATTGTATGTGTGCGTTTGCATGTTTTCAGGGGTGGTGGGGTACGTGTATGCACATGGGTGTGTGTGCCCAGCAGCTGCACAGGGCCCCAGGGACGGCCCTGTGTAGATTGGGTCTCCTCAACCCGAAGCTCATTAGTGGAGAGTGAAAGGAATCCACACAGATGGCTGTCAACGTTCAAAAAAGTCGGCTGCCTGAGACATGTCAATTGAGGTTTAAGTTCCTTCTGCTCATTTCTGTGACACTGCAGTATTCAAGCAATATTTGTTTATTCTACCCAAAAAGTACAAAAACACAGAAGCCTGGAGACGTCTGCAAATGTGTTTTCTAATGAGCGCTCAGACTACTGAACAGGAGCCTGCACTTGTCATTCATCAGCACAAATTACTCGTTCTAAGCTGACATGTTTTCAGTGCTACAGATGACGGGCCTGTCTGTTCTGCAAACACTGAGAGTGGTCGGCGTTTAAACTGGAAATATGGTATCGAACAGTCCGGCAAAACGCCATGGAAAATCAATTAGATTGTTTACCTGTCAAAGTTGGAATGGAGGCCACGCCACCAACGCTCGCTCATCATTTCTGCTCCAACATTGTCACCTGCTCTCCTCCTGTTATTCAATTAATGAAATTGAATACCCAGTTATGATACAGCAGGGCTTTTCTGACCGCATGAGTTCTCACCATACAGCATACAGGGACTGCAAACCTCCCCTTGAACCTCATGAAAACCAGCAAGATAAAAAGCACTAGAAAATATGTGATATTTTCTTGGCGACCCCGGGCCGGCAGCAAACAGAAAATGAATAAGGCTTTTGAAAAGAAACCCTGCAAATCTGAAATGAAATATAACTTATTCAAATGAACCGTATTTTGAACGTATCTCACACAAGAATAAGAACAAAA
This sequence comes from Atherinosoma microstoma, assembly GCA_037177055.1. Classification (NCBI taxonomy): domain Eukaryota; kingdom Metazoa; phylum Chordata; class Actinopteri; order Atheriniformes; family Atherinidae; genus Atherinosoma; species Atherinosoma microstoma. The sequence goes on along the minus strand of JBBBVU010000006.1, from coordinate 26,403,974 downwards.
AGATTGCAAGAGAATGATAAGAGAGTTTGTTCCTGTAATGCATGTTCTGCCTAAAACAGCACTTTAAAGATATAAGAGGTTTAAAGAGAGATAAACTTAAAGAGGCTGCAGGAAACTATGAGATCATAGATATAAAAGATGCTTCAAGCAGGCTGGAAAAGCTGCAGCAGCTGCGGCTCACGTCAGGTGCGCCAACAAAACCCGACTTGTAGAGCAAACTCTTTCTCAGATTATGGGAGTTGTTTTTTTTTAAGAAGTTAGTGAGGGAGAAGTTGACTTGCTCATTCACTGGAGAGTGGATTAAAAGTTGCTCCAGACCAGAGATGCTACTTTTCAGTTATTGTACATAACCGCAATGTGAACACCACTTGAGCTGACCTACTTATGGGGCTCAGAAACTTTTTATCCTGCAGCCAAGTCTAAAAATAACCCTGTGGCCAGTTTTAGATTCATCTCAATGGTAACCCTGACAGTTTTGCAGAGTGCCAGTGACAGAGTCCTGCTAAGCAGCAGTAGCTGGCAACAGCTTAAACACTCTACACCGCATCAGTGGTCTCTCCTCTGAGTCCTGAAGAAATCTCTTTTCTGTACTTGAAAATTAGACCACAATTAAAGGGTAACATTTCCACCCAATGTGTGTTTTGAGCTAGAATACATACAGTAGCGATTACTAGAACACAATTTTATGCAAATCTTAATAAAGTGTAATTCTGGACTCTGCCCGTGTACACAAAATCTTTTCCTTTTTTTCTTCTTTGTTTCCTCCATTAGCTACAGTTGCTTGTTGAGCTTTGTGGCAGAGATCAATGTGGAGTAGCTCCCCTTTAATCATTCACTGTGAATGGCAGCAGAATGATCTTGTGAACAAATTGGTTTCAAGTCCAGGAAAAAAAAAAGAGAAGAAGAAAATCACATGGAGTTTTTGTGCTCTCTTTTCTTTCCCCCCTCTTCTTTTTTTGTGCATGTGTGTCATTGTGAGGTAATTCTCTTTTGCTGTATACATTGCTCCTTTAAGATGATTTGGAATTAGAGGCTTTTCATGCAGCACATATTGTGTAGCTTGGTGGGACTCCATTAGCCTGAATCAAAGAGGACAGAGGCCTGCATGGAGCTGCACAATAATGCAACAGCCTGTGTTTCAGCAAATAAATAACAAATCCGCCGCTTACAGTTGCAGCCAATGCAAACTCACTAATTAAAAGATGAAATGGGAACGTCTTCCTTACTGTTTGATGATGCTTTTTTTTCCTTTTTTTTGGTGTCTTGAATAGGCTACTTGGCCAAAGTAGATATGATGCTAATAAGGATCTTGAGTAGCCAATCTGCTGCTGTTGGCAAGAGTGCAATTAGGGCCACGATGTTGTCCCTGAACCGACACTGGCCTGTGGGAAGGAAGACTAAACTGAGCCTTTTTTTTTTTTTCTCCATTAAATCTATAGACTCCCTCTCCTCCCCCTCACTACCTCCTTCCACCAGTATTCCTTCCCAACTCTCAGAGCATCTTGGGAGCATTGAGCTCAGACAGCGGGATTAGTCAAGGATCCATCTTGAGACGCAGATAATGTTTTTGCGCGCAGGCTCCCCTGCTCTGTGCTGGCTTCTGCTTCACTGATTAGAACACACCACCAGAAATGGCTATTTGTTCTTGAGCTGTTTTTTTTTCCCCTCCTCCCTTTGTTGAGCTGTTTTTGTCAGCCATCCTTCTAATTCAGTGCAATAACCAGTCACAAGTAGGTCAAGACAAGGCTGCAGCCAGCAGTGTCTCGGTCTCAGAGACTGACAGCGACACAGAAGAGCCACAGGGCTGTTTAAATATGCCCTCTGGTCTTTCCTTCTTGCACTGTCTAAATGACTGGAAGTGGGTGGCACTAAGGATCTGCTACAAGTTTTCCTCCTCCACAATGCAAACCAATTTCAGGGCTTGTTTGAGCGGTGGAGTCTTTACCTAACATGAAAAACTTTTTCCCTTTTCCCTTAAGTTCAGAGCACAGTTCCAGTAACACACCTTAACAGTTGCGCTGTTGTAGTTGATGTAAGGGAATGTGTGAGAGAGTGTGCGCCGCCTCACCTGCCTGTCATTGTGAGTGACAGGGGAAGTGTGTGTGTGTGTATATGTGTGTGTGTGTGTGAAGGTTGGGGGGGGTGGTTTCAGGAGCCCAGCAGCTGGCGTCACACCTGCACAATCGCAGACTCACTTCCACCAGGGACCATTCCCTCTTTCTTTGTTAGCAAGCAGTGACACTTTGCAAATAATTTATTTGTTTCCGCTTGTTTTCTTTTCCATTTCCTTCGGGCCTTTTTTTCCTTTTTACGTGCAAAATCAGCAGAGATGGAAATATGCTAAGAAAACACCAACAAAGTCTGATATAACTTGTGACTCGTTTGTGCGCCTCATTATGTGAAGAACTACGGCGAAGCAGCAAAGATAAAGCTCACTACATACGTTTAAAAAGGAAGGTTTTTGACCCGCGCTGACACTTCTGCTTAGTCTCCACTTAAACTTCCACAATTATTCAAATCAAGCAAGCTGACATTTAAATATTAATAGTCCTCACTTACGCACAAGAAACAATTACATGTTTTGTGTGATTGTCAAGAGGGGTGAAAAAGAGCCTCAGTTCCTGCTGCTACACACACACACACACACACACACACACACACACACACAGAAATACGCAGCGCTGAGGCAGGGCCCGAGTAAATTTAATTTAGAGACATTCTCTTCTTCCCTCCACATCCTGGGCTTTTAAGACACTGAAGTGACTGTTCTTCGCCCGTGTAAAAGAACCCCATTATCAAAGCATTAAGATATGATTAAACTGACATTTTCTTAAGAAAACGAAAAGAGTTGGGAATAAAGGGAAAGAGAGAACTACATACTCCAGATCTTATCAGGAGGGAGGTAGAGGGGGGTGGTAGGGAGGGGTGTACATACTGATCTTTGAAGGAGCTTATTACAGAGCAAGCTAAGAAGACAAGCACAGTGGTGTACTGATCAGAGGTATGCAAGCCAAATGCACCTGCTAGATTTCACTATCATTCACAGGGTGTCAGTCAGTGCTGAGGCCCCTGACTGACGCTGGTGCAACCTGAACGCCTCTCAGGGCACACTGCAAGAAAATATCCAGCTTAGTTCGGCACTGAGACCGGCAGAACATCTGATAACAAGTCTCCTGAAGGAAAAGAAATAGCAGCAATTAGAAGATTTTTTATTAGTTTCAAGAATTAAAAGAGTTACGGCCACATGCCCTGTTAATCTGATGGTATATTCGCTTAAGTTTAAGTCTGCTATCTTAGAGGATTTCAGGCTCTATGATTTCACAACCTTGATGGGAGCGATTATTTTGTTTAAACGGTGGACAGGTTGGTCCTCTTCATGTGTGTATCATGTTGAATCTTTTACCATTTTTACAGTGTTTTATGCTGCTTTTTTCTCTTGCTTTTTAAACCTTGCTGCCATTCGTCTCAGATAATCAGGATCAGTGTCTGAACTCTGAATGTAGTCATTGTTGTCAGCTTACGTACACAAATTTATAGGCATGACCTGTGAAAGGGTGGGGGGAAAAAAGCCATGTAAACTTCGACTGAGATGATGGATGGCTTACTTTACCATGCATGCTGCAGGCTGAACAGTTTGGCAGGTTATTTTCACGAGTTGATTCCTTCACTGCTTCTGAATCAGTTTCTTTTTAATTTCCTCCATCATTTTTCTTACATATGTCCTCTCTTTTATCTCAAAATTTCTCAAACTTTCAAAAAACATCCAATTTAAATGAATATAGTTGTGATTACAGTGTGAATGCTACCAGAGAATCGTTATTTTTTCTTTCCGGTCTGTCATAGACAGGTTGTTTTATATCGAGATGCCACATTAATGTTAAAGATGCCATTCAGAGACCCTGAACTCCGAATTATAGTGAATCACTTCCCCACCTCATGAAAGCAGCTGCTGCAGTTTTGATGGTTAATTTCTGCCAATTTAATTTAAGCTGTGTATTAGCAGAAACCTGTGCTGGCTTCATACTCGTTCCATGTTGGAAGGATACAGTAATGCTGACATAGGGCGCCAATGCAAAATGGCATGCATAGATACGTCACAGCAACCACAGCTGCTTACAATCAGCAATAATTATTGCTACTGTAACAAATAGCTGAACTGATCTGTTGAATTCATTGAATCGATTGAATTTTGCTTATATTTCATACATGAAAAATATCAGCATTTATCAATCAAGTGTCATTGTTACATTTTGTCAAATGCAAACAAAATTTTGCATTTATCAGATTCCACGTGTGAAGGACAGAGTGGTAAGGCACTGCAGCTTGACACAAGAAGGTTAAAGGAATATTTATATTTTGAGGTAGGGTTGTGTGAAGCACATTTGATCGGTTAATGTTTTAGCTGCAGTAGCCAGATGGGAGAAGCGGAGAAAGGATGATAGGCAAGCAAAGTTAAAAGCTGATCAAAACAGCAACAGAAAAAGAGATGATTTTCTCATAAATTTGTAACATAGTGTTCCCTCTGTTCAAGTGATTACCATGTTACTGAGTTTTGTGACTCTTCAATTTGGCGACAGGCAGGTATTCACACTTTTATTTTGTTTTAATCAAGTAAAGAACATTCATGATTTTCCAGAAATGTGCCAGGTGTCAAATGAACACTACAGTATTCTCTCAGGTCGTTATAGACTGTAAACACACTCATGCACCTCTGAGGTGCCTCTGTTCTTATTTGTGAATTACCAAAGATGATGGGCTCACAAGGAAGTTTTTTTTAGTACCAATAAAATGCAACAAATGTATGTGCTCTTAATCACACAAGAACTGATTTTAACTATCCCAACCTCTGATATTTTAAAGAAGCTTTATGTTGTTTATGTTACTCGTCATTTTTGGGTTTCACTCACTTTTCACTTCACTTTTTGTGCTTTAAACTGGTGTTTTTTCCCATTAAGAAGCTTTTTTTTTAATTATTGAGAAGCAACTTGGTCAGCTGCTATGTTGTTTTTAAAGTGCTTTAGAAATAATCTAGTACTTGGTTAGTTGAGAACATTGAGAACAACAGTTAAATGCACTGTAATAACGTTGCTCATCATAATATGCTTTTCTGCTTTATGGGCCCCGGGATGAAGAATCAACACCTCCAAATTCAAGACCGTGCTCCTCAGCCAGAAAAGAGTGGAGTTTCCTCTCCTGGTCAGGAATGAGGTCCTACCCCAAGTAGAGAAGTTCAAGTATATCTCAGGGTCTTGTTCATGAGTGAGGGAAGGAGGAAGCGGGAGATCAACAGGCGGATCGGTGCGGCGTCTGCAGTGCATCGGTCATTCGTGGTGAAGGAGCTGAAGAACGAGATCACGAATACAAGCGGCCGAAATGAGTTTTTTCTGCAGGGTGGCCGGGCTTTTATGGGCCGACAAGTTCTTTTCCTTTAAAAAAAAAAAAAAACACAAAACGTGGAAACAGGAAACACTTGTACCACTGAAATACTACACATTAAAAGTTGTGCTGGGTTGCATGAAAATATACATAGTCTGTGTCCATTTGCACAAACACAATAGTGAGCATTGCAGTATTGAATTAAAGATGCAGTAACTTGGCATTCCTGACTCGTTTGATCATATCACTGAGAAAATCTGCCAAAGTTCTGTAGTGCATCTTTAAAGTTTTGTCTTCAATTCCTTTAACCTATTTTAACGTAAAGAGATATAGTGAAAGCTGGAAGGAGAACCATCACTTAGCTTTAGCTGCTTCTCTAATTTGTCCTACTGATCACTTATAGTATCACACTGAGATGACCCAAAGCTATTCTCCACATAGACTGTAACTGTAAAAAAAGACATGGGCTGTAAAATCTGACATGATACCTTCAGTTCTCCAGTTTTGCACTTTCTGTTAATCCATGCTGGATTGTAAAACTTTCTCTGTGTCAGAAAAGTAGTTTTATTTACAAAACTTTAACCCGGTTTAAAGTCTATTGGCACAGCAAGGACAAGTGGAACCGCAATGGAAACAATGATCATGTGGAGTGGATCAGGCAGCACAACAGCAGCTGAACAGCAAAGTGAATGATCTCCATCTTTGAAAACACTCTGAGCTCCAACACAGTGTCCAAAAGTTGGAACAGACACAAATTTTCCACGTTTCCTACAAACCAAAATGCCCATTCTGCAATGATCCCACTTTTTATTCATTTATTTATCCCATTATGGAATTTTTGAGGATAAAGGACAGGCAAATGTAAATTCTAATGTACCCACAATGTAATGGCCTTCAAGAAATATAATACATGTTGTACACATTTTTATTTCTCTTTAATGAATGAACAGAAAGAATCGTATAATTCTGACACCGTGCAACGTTTTCATCCCTCTAACAGCATGAAGATGACTTGTATAGAAACTGGTGAGCTCATCACCATCCTGACTGCCAACCCTGTCACTTTATGCCATCAAACCAAGAATACACTAGATGACTCGTTAAGAAGGATTTTTTTTTTGTCAGCGCTGACCAGGGAGTGGAAGCAGCTTCTCTTCTATTTGTCTTTCATCACCCCCACCGACAAATAAAGCCTACTGTAGATGCAGGGGTTAGGGGGTGGTGCGCATGAATGTCAGGATTTTCTTCTGAGGCTCCCAACAGCAGCCGAGGTATGCTCAGCATGTGATGTGAAATCTGTGTAATTTTTTGAAAGGCATCACATAATCAGGAGGAGTCAAAAGCTTACTGGCAGTAATTGCTGCACGTCCACAGACAGAATGCACCACACTTCGCCATCTTTGCCTGCAGAGATTTCTAACAAATGAATTGTTGGAAAAATGAAACCCTGAGATGTGCAGACGTCTATGTTGTGGATTTAGAATCACAATTTATCTAATACACTCATTTCTGTATCATGCATTAACTTACTTACCTGGGTAGAATGAAGCAATATGCCTGGATAAAACCTTTTTTTTGTTCTGTTTTTAAAAAGAGTGAATTTGTCTGGATCACTAATTCTGACGTTTGAGGATTTTGCTGTCTGAGAGAAAACTGCAAACCTTTATTTACACTACATTGATCTGCTTGATCAGCGTCAGCTGCCAAGTTGCACAAGCAATGTACTGTCAAAACATCTGAACTGAGTCATAACAGAGACATTTTGATTCATGGTCTGATGAACTCTCTTCTACATTGGCTACATGAAGCTATCACTCACTCTCCTTAATTATCCATTCTTCCCCCTTTTTCTTTCAGAAACCACTTTTATTTATCCTTTTTTTATTTTTCTAACAATCTGTATCTCCCTTCCTTTCTCATTTCACCAACTTTCCATCCTTATGACAGCCCTGCTGCTAAACCCTTGTGGATGCGCCCATCAGGGGGGCGGCATGAGCTCTAACATCATATAACCACAGGAAAAGAGCAGAGATGGAAAAACTGAAATAACTAATCAACTAAAAGTCAGCAAACAATGTAACATAAACAAAAGCTCACCCCTCTTGTCCTGATTCCCCCCCACCACCACCCCCTGTCCTGTATGGTGTATGAATTAAAGACAGAAAAAGAGTAATGGGAAAGATAAAGTGTGCATCAGCGTGTTGAGTGGCATGGTGTGTAACGTTGTTGCTGATTTCCACAGTTTCACTCAACACACTCCTGCTGAGTTAATAAATCTGACCCCTGCTTAATTAAAATAACAGACCATCCTCCACTGAGAAAAAAAGAGAAGCAGTTTGAGAATTATTCTAACTAATCGCTAATTAAGATTTAGCAAAAACAACAAGAAACCTGCCAGTAAAGTTAGATCTATTTTTAGTGTTATGAAGATGGAACAGCTGCATGTGGGCACTCACTCATAAGCAAAGGGAAGTTACAGTTCCTCTGAAGGGAAGATGACTGTTTCTTCAGGAAAAAACTGTCAGAAACCTTGTCAAACTGCTGCATTTGTTATTCATTTAATACAACTGACATGGAGAGACAACCCCCCCCCCCCCAAAAAAAAACCCCCACCAACCTAACAGGAAAATAATCACATTGTAAGTGCGTATTTAGGATGTAATGGCAATACAGATTTTTCTGCAGAAAGAGCCAACGATGCTTCGTTAATTGCTAATTTTGTAGTGCCGATCTTCTGACCACGTAAGGTGAAAGAGGCCAGAAACACAGTCACAACATAATGATGGTGCTGTAATAACTGCAGCTTCTCTCTGGTCTCCAATCTTGGCCCTTGCTGCCGTGAGGGCTGTAATTCTGCACCAAGGAGTGTTAAAAGGATATCATTATCATGTGTTTTCTGAGTAAGCTGCAGATTTGGTTAAATATAGTGGGGGCTTTTCTTTTTCTTTTTTCTTTTTTGTCGCTGTTTTCTCTTTCTTTTTCAGTTTTGCATTAAAGCTGGGTCAAGCCGACCCCTCCCAAGGCAATTCTTTTCAAACGGAGCTGCCAAAGCGCCTCCTCTGCCACAAATGTAGCCAGTATCGATGCCATGCTCAAAAACTGATTGAAAAGAGACTTACATGTTTCAAAGCATGCTGGGAGCTGGGGGCCAGGCGGAAGCCCAAAGTATTAAAGCTGAGATAGTCACCAGTTTGCTATAAAAAGGCAACATATGCCCACAAGTCCAGCAGTGCACCAACGATGCAGATAGTGATTACGAGGGATTCTTTCAAATACAAATGTATTTTTCCTGATTACATATGACATTTGTCACTTTTTATGCTTTGAAATGCAGGAATCATAAGGTTTAAAAGTAAATCTAATAATGTGAGGTCATTTTTAATCAAATTAAAAAAGAATATATGTTTATACTGTATGTATATATTTCTTTTGAATGAAACTTCCACATTTTGCCAATGATCTGATCTAACAGCCTGTGTCACTCCATTACATCTCACAGGTAATTAGATCAGAGCAATGAAAACATTTGTGATGCGATCACTTCATCCTCATTTCAAATGGATCAGATTTTGAAGGACACAGCAGAGCTGGTGAAAGGGGAAAAGAGACATGACACTGCTGACTGAAGTTAATTAAAGATGATTTGATGCATCCGGTTTTATTCTCTGATATTCAAAGATCTCCTCAGAAAGTATCAATAGCAGATTTCTGAAAAGAGATTTTTAATTAGCGAATGAGTAAAACTTGTGTCAATTTTTTTTTCTCCCTGCCAATATCTGTGTTTTATCAGAAGACGGTAAAGAAGAAAAGAAATCATTCATTCAAATCCCCCAAAGAATCCTATTGTTATCACAATACAGTGTTCCTCTCTAAATCTGAGGGCAGAATAGAAATTCTGTGCTGAAGTGTGGAGCTGCGCTCTACGTTTGCATATTTATTCAGCTGTCATATCTATCTGAGCAGATCATCAGAGGAGATAAACTAAAGAGATGAGGGAATAATGGCTCTTGCTGAGAGGCTGCCGGATGAGACGAGCATATTCCTGAAAAACACCAGGAACCGGGTAAACAAAAATGTACTCTACAAAGCCACGCGATCCAAAAAGAGCCTCGTTAATGATGGTGATGGTGGCGACGATAATGATGATGAAGATGCTGTGAATAAAATTTGAATGATGGAAATTCTGAAGGAGTAACGATGCAGTCAAACTTTTTCTGTCATACGGAAACAGCTACTTCAAGAAAAGAAGATATGGAGATCTCCCGCTTTGAGTTTACTCAGTATTTTTACTCTTTCATGTCCAACTATTACACCAACATTGACGGCAAACAGTAAGCATCATCAGATTTTATGCTTCCACAGATTCAGTGAACCACAGAGGAGCTAAATGTGTGGGAAATGCTCCTAAAAGACCACTGACATTTAGTACAAGAAGCATCTGAGGTTGTGCTCCTGCAGCTCTTAAGGAAATCTAAACATTGGCAAGGGGGCAAGAAGACACATAGAAAATGTTCCTTTTGATTTGAACCAAATGCATTCAAAACATCACTTTTTTAAACACACTAAGTTGCCCTTTTTGACGTCTCTGACCTTTCATCTTGATGCTGCAACAGTAACAGACAATTCATCAACAAGGAAGAGCAACACAGGTACCTCTTGTGTCATCTATCCCTCAATGCATATGTGCACCCACTCACTGAGGCCAATATAGGACATCTAATTCAACAAACATCCAAGAAGTGACAAGAGGACAGAGGAAAATCTCTGCTCAATGGTGCCATCTAGTGCTTCCTGGAGGTGAGCTGAGACCAGCTCGACGGTACAGAAAGAGCTCTCCCTTGCTTCAGTAGAGGAAGTTTGGATAACAATTATCTGTGTACTTGCATTAATGTGATTGCTTTGTCTGCAGACTCATCTGACTGCAATTATAAAGAGTAGCATTAAAACACTAATTAATTAACTCAATTGTGGGTAGATTGATTAATTCTAAACAAACATGAGATCGCAGCAAGCAAATGAGCTCTGGAGTGCTGATGCATCTGGGAGAGCTGCTGCAGAAGACATTTTGATTATCTGCAGACACATGTAGTTGCAAATCTTTTAATTAACACAAACAGATAGCGGGAGTGAGTCGGTTGTACAACTATTCCTACTTGTTACTTGTAATCATAATTTGGTCTGTTTTTTAACGGGTGAGAATGTTTGGTTTGCAGTGATGGAAAAGGGAGCTTAATTATTCCAAAGTTTGCTGCGCATGTGCATGGGTGTGCACATGTTCGGGGAGTGAGCATGTGTCGGAAAATGGGTTTTGACATGGAAAGTCATCCTGCAAAAAAAGAAGTGATCAAATTATGATCAAAACAAAACAGATGGTCACATAAATCATCCATTCACATGTTAGAGTGATGCCTCTGTTGCAGAACAATGAATCACTGCCTCTTAGAGCTCAAATGAAAGCAGAAGGGCTGCGATGAATACACAAGTTTCTTCATTTATAAAACCACAAAATCAGATGTTGACTATCTGAAGGGAAGATATTTGCAGTTTTTACTAATGCATTTTTTTCTACAAATCAGACATTTCTTCCAGATTGATCATTTTTACATTGAAAATGCTTCATTTTCAGCATAAATGCATGCATGCACCTTCATTATCAATCAAAGTCCAGGACTCCTGAACCAGATTTACAAGAGAGCACCAAGTCAAAGCTTCCTTTCTCAGTGTGCTGTCAGCATCTGCACATGCAGAAAAGCCTAATCAGAGAGATACCAGTAAAGTGCATGTAATACTTTAGAGATTTAATGCAGTTTTTAATTGGATAGAGGCCCATTATTTTTCAATACAGAAGGGGCACTGAGGCACATAAAGCTCTTGAATATTTTTGCAAATCGTGTTCAACAGCATAATGATTAACTATGCCACTAAATTTGCCTCCCAAAATGAAAAGCAAACTTCATGCAAGGCGTAATTTAATTGTTTCCCTTCACATTTTCTGCCTCCCATTGTTGGAAGCTTAACATTTTTAGAGTCTGCTTAACAGCTGCCTTGTGATGCTTGAGCTGCAACAATGTCACTGACAAATGTTTTGAAGTAGCTGCAGACTTCCAAGTGTCTTTGCAGGAAATATGTCAGAGAATCTCACTTTATTTCATGTCACATTTGAATGCTTATTATGATCATATTTCTTTTATTAATTCAATGTTACAAATGACCACTAAATACATAAATAAGTTGATGTCATACATATCAATAACAGCAATGCTCCTGTAGAAATATATCAGTAATTTTAGACTTGTTTTTTTTTTGGTCAAATTTCATGAAGTTTTCTTCAAAACCATCTTTTTTAAATGAAGTGGCTTTTTTGAAATTCAATTCAATTCAATTCAAATTTCAGTGACAGAAATGACATGTTCCAAAATTGCTTCCAAATAAACTGGAATAGTTCACCAAAAACAAAAAACAGAGAAAAACTAGGGTTAGATTCTTTTAAAAAAAACAACTAAAAAAACTGCCATATATGGGCATAATTTCCCCCACCAACATATCAAATAATTTGGTTGAGATTTTTTTTCATCGTATAATAAACATATGGAGTCAGCACAGTCAGTCGCTTACATTTCCAATTCAATCTGAGGAGAACACTGCCATCTGGGCTGCAATTAGTGGTAATGCAATCCACAATTCTTGTGTGCATCAATGTTTAGAGGTCCTGAATTCTCACAC
>JBBBVU010000006.1:26366512-26385591 GCA_037177055.1 Atherinosoma microstoma | reverse complement strand
CTACCACACACACATGCACACCATTAACCAATAAACCAATTAACTTAAACTCTGTCATCATTCCATATTCATATTAAGATATGTTTAGCAATCAAACTTCTCTGCAGTCATTAATATCAACACCCTGAGGAACGACTCGTGACAGCCACAGTTGTATATCTGCTTGTATGTAGTAGAATGTGCACAATATCTGTTAAACCACTGCTGCAGCTTTAATACTGCAACAAGGGTCCACATGGTCTTTCTTTCAGCAGATCTCTTGTGAAAACCTGGAGTTTGAACCTCTATCATTTCAGTTTACATTGTGCTTAGGGGGTGCTAGGTGAAACAGACATGCTGAGGTTGAGTATTGGCTGTATTTGCTTCAGTGCAGAAGTTAATTATTAGACCCCCTGATGACACCCATTGTACTTTCTAATTTCAGTATTTCCCCAGACACAAACCACAAATTATTTGATTAATAAATGAGGAACACTTCACATGAGTTAATCTTTTGAGTCATTTTAAGGGGAAAAATAATTTTCTTCCTTTGAAAAAAGCAGTGAAAAAAATAAAATAAAGCTAATCATGTTGTTCTGGTTAATTTGCTAGAAAACAAATAAAAAAAAGTTAAACAAGTTCATGATGTGCAGTAGCTGCTGTGGCATAAATTGTGATCAAAAGGTTGCTTTTTTTCCTTTTGTTATAGCACTCGTCCCCCCCTGTTTGCATGTATTGATGTTGCACTTCAGTGGCTGTCTGTATCTCGTATGAACTTTGGAGCTAACCTACGCACCTTGTCAGAACCCGCAGACCTGTCTGCTCACAGAAAGCTGAGAATCAGCGCAGAGTTCAGCTTAGTTTGCACAAACTGTTTCTCCTGCACATTGTGGGCAGCTGGTCGCAGCAGGGATGGCAGAGCCCAGCGGGATCCTGATTAAAGGGGGGAAAGTTGTAAACGAGGACTGCTCTGTGATCAGTGACGTCTACATTGAAAATGGGAAAATAGTTGAAGTTGGACTGAATCTTCAGATCCCAGCGGGAGTGCGAGTCATTAATGCCACCGACAAACTGGTGATCCCGGGAGGCATCGACACGCACACACACATGGAGCTGGCATTCATGGGCACCAAGGCTGTGGATGACTTCCATATCGGGACCAAGGTGCAGTATGTGGCTCAGATTACGTCATATCAGAGAAATAGACGCTACATGTCATATTAAAGAGCCAGGGCCACTGCTAGCCATTTGTGTGCCCTGAGCACAACTGGTAGGCTATGTCTGTTTGTTTTTAATCTGAAATTGATTAATTTAAACACCTGAGCTCAGGAATAAACATGTTTAAAGATATTGTAGTTGCTTTCTTTTATTTTGATATGAATGGAAATGATTGTGTTCAATTACCTGTAATGTTGTTTCATGCCAATCTGATCTTAAATCGAATCAAATCGAAATCCGATCGTGACAGTTTGAATCGCTATCCATTAAATCGATATAATATTGTATTGTGATCAAACTGGTGATTGACACCCCTACCCAAGACCAGTAGCACCAGTATTCACAAAATCACACCATAGAACTTTAAGGTGGGAAGATAAAATCTTAATGAATTAACAAAACTACTATTGCATTATACCACCCAAAAAAATGAATAGATAAATAAAAGAAACATAAAATTGCCACAACCATAATGATAAAACACCCCTGGATCTTGGTGCTTGAAACTTGAAATCAGTTGATAGTAATAAAAACAAAAGCCCAATCAATAGTTTTATCAGTGTTAGTTCAGCCTGGCTAATTAGTTGCACCATCGTCACATCTACTGGTATGATGACTTTGCCCAGTGAGATTTTAGGGGTGGCCCGTGTCCCCAGGGTTCCACCATGAGAATATTCTACATTTAAAGTTAAATCTAGATGTGAGGTACTCAGTACTTTCCAGTTTAGATAAGTATACAGATAAGTAACACGAAGTGATTTACATAAAAACACACAACTAACAATTCTAAAAACACCCACCTGATCTTACTCTCACTCACATTCACTCATATACACACACACACACACAACATGCATTCATCCCCCCCCCCCCCAACCTCCCACCCTTCTGTCTCTTCAACTGAACATAAATTAAAAGGAATCTGTGTGAGGAAACAATATTTTGGGGATCCATTTACACCAGGAGTCAGCCCACTCAAGACCATCGAGGCCGCCATCACTGGAAACCACCCATCAGGAGAGGTAGAGGTCCGCACCACAGCCATATAGGGCTGCGGTGCAGGATCCCCAGCCATCCAGACAGGCACACCCCACAACAACAACCTTACGGATGTGCAGCCATAGCCCCCGGTGAGAGGGATCCCCATGAGGAAACTACTGGAGTTTACGTTAAACAATAAGATCAAATGAAAGCAACAGGTATAAAATAGAAAGCAATGTAGTTGAATAAAACGATACAATAAAAGCAATAAATGATAAAATAAATAAGAAATAGAGAAAGAAAAGTAAAAATTCAGCTAAAAGCTAAGCTAAAATGTGAACTTCGGTCAATAAAACTTTGCAGTTTATCCAATTGGGATTGAAACTCAAGTCTTCTAAAAGTATTGAAATGTTTTCTGATGGTATTTGTATTAGATCTGCATCTCAAATAAATGTTTCTGCTAAAACATACTTAAGGATTTTTTTTTATCAATCATATTTTTTCCCCTTTTTTTGAGGATAAAGACAACAGCTGTGTTAAACATCTGTACTCCTGTGTGTGTTTACTGCATCTCTGTCATTTGACCATTTAATATCACATCTGATGAGCTGGTTTCTCTTCAGCAACAAATATTCCACCAATTAGAAACAGTGAAGATGATCAGTTTTGTGCATTTGCAGCTTCAGTGTTTGCGTGTTAATCTTTAACTCACATCTCTGTGGCAATGTGTGCATTTCACCAGGCTGCAGTGGCCGGAGGTACCACAATGATCCTGGACTTTGTCATCCCCCAAAGGGGCAAGTCTCTCCTGGAAGCCTACGACTGTTGGCGTAAGACAGCTGACCCCAAAGTTTGCTGTGACTACTCACTGCATGTTGCCGTCACGTGGTGGAGCGACAAGGTGAACACTGTTGTTAATGCTTTTTTTTTTTTTTTGTAATTTGTCCAAGTCCGAAGCAGGTCACAGGCTCTGAGCCATTTCCCCAAAACATTTCCCTTTTTCAGGTCAAGAAAGAGATGGAGACTCTGGCCAAAGAAAGAGGGGTGAATTCTTTCAAGATGTTCATGGCCTATAAAGATGTGTTCATGCTGCAGGACTCTGAGTTATATGCTGCCTTCAGCCAGTGTAAGGAGATCGGAGCTATAGCTCAGGTGCATGCTGAGAATGGAGATTTGATTGCAGAGGTTTGTATGAACAAAGGTTTTAACCTGTTCATGAGATTTTGCTTTTTCCTCTTCTTTTGTTTTCCTCACTTCCTGCTGGAGTATGCTTTTGTGCAGTGCAAACAATTTTTCAAATGGCATCATTTAGCAGTATAACAAATACATCAGCACTTTTCACATTCACCACTATGTGGCATCAGTTTCCTTTTCTTTTTATTTCTCTCAGCACTATCAAAACAGATGTGAACAAAATCATTGCTGCAACAATCAAGCTTACAAGCTGCCCTTTTTATCTTTTTATAATCAAAGAAGCGTTGTTTGATGCCTGCTGTTAATTTCTGTGTAAACACACTGCAGTCCAGAGGTGAGTTAATGTTTCACTTATGGTAGACAAATTTGACTTTGTGTTCCCAGAACAACACACACAGTGGCAGCAACAGTAAAGAAAATATTTTATATTATTCCTTAATATTAAAGAAGACTTTGCATATAAAAATGGAAATACCTTGTGAATGAATTGATGAACAAAAAAAGCAAAATGTCTAGAAAAATAAAGAAATCCCCAGAGCAGGGGTTTGATATTTTGAGATTTCCTGTATCAGTTTTTTCAGACATGTTTAAAATGGGAACTTTCCTGCAGATAAGTGACAGTGTTGACCATTGTGCCATTGTTACTGTTGTATTTTTATTTTTATTTTTCAATTGCCATGGCAACAAACAACCACTAGAAGGCAGCAAATACTAGAAAAGCAGGTGGAGAGAACATCAGTTGGTCTATATTCCCATTCACTCGAGTGTAATTCATCAATATGTATTTTTAATGTGTGAACTATACACAGTATGATATATTCCTCCTAAACACACTCTGTGCTTCTTCTTCACTGTTGCAATAACATTTCATTACCTTAAAGCTTTATCATGCCATGTTTTATCCACCCATCCCACTGTGACCCAACAGGGGGCTAAGAAGATGTTGTCCATGGGTATCACAGGACCCGAGGGTCATGAGCTGTGTCGGCCAGAAGAGGTGGAGGCCGAGGCTACCCAACGAGCCGTCACCATTGCCCATGCTGTCAACTGCCCGCTCTATGTGGTCCATGTCATGAGTAAATCTGCTGCCAAGGTTGTGTCTGATGCACGCAGAGATGGTGAGCGCTAGCTGCTGCCACCCGATGTTTTAACAGGGAGAGGTTTAAAGGTGAAGGGCCTTTTAGGGGGCCAGAATATGGTGTGTAGATATTTGCTCTGAATATTCAGTTTTCTCATTAATGCTTAGCTTTTCCACACACAATAAGCACCCTTATCAAGCTGAGCAAGCTACACAGTGAAGCTATAAAGATCGAGAACAAGATTCCTTTTATTGTCTTTCACCCAATACAAACGAAAACATGAGGGGAATGATAAATAGTACTCTGGTCCCAGTGCTGACCAACTACCATAAAAACTGAATACTAAAAGGTAGCAGTGTCACAGAATTGCCCGAATAAAGAACAGCAGCTAAGGGACCATTTTTAAGGCGTGATTTAGTTAATGATGTCAAGCATTTAACAATCTGATAGCTTCCAGGAAGACAGCATATTAACTATATGTGAAGTTTTTGATTTTTCAGTGCTTCATTTACTCATTTTTAAGGTCGTGTGGTGTTTGGGGAACCAATTGCAGCAGGACTGGGCACTGATGGTACCCACTACTGGAACAAAGAGTGGGCCCATGCTGCTGGCTTTGTCATGGGTCCTCCCCTTAGACCTGACCCCAGCACACCTGGGTATCTCATGGACCTATTAGCCAAGTAGGTTGAACTGAAAATGATGCAAACAAAAAAAAAGTACTTTTAGTTTTGAGAGCAACTGGATGTTGAAGCAAATGTGTGTTCTGAGAGTTGGAGTTATGCAACACATTTTACTGTATTTTGACTCTATTTCAACATCACATCCATCATCCTTTTCTTTTCTTACTATTAAATGTATTAGTGATGATCTGAGTGTGACGGGGACGGACAACTGCACCTTCTCCGTGTGCCAGAAAGCCCTGGGCAAAGATGATTTCACCAAGATCCCCAACGGAGTGAATGGTGTGGAGGACAGGATGTCCGTCATCTGGGAGAAAGGAGTGGTATGTCCAAGTGTAGTACACTGTTTGCAGGGATGTAGCTGAATATAAAGTTATTATAAACTCTTTGTGGCCATCAGAGCCTCTATCCACACTCTGATGATGTGCTTTGTTTTGTTTTTTGCTTTGACACCAATATTCTGTCAGCATATTTCCACTCTAAACCAACATTACCTGTTTGCTTTATATTATGAATTTGTCGTCTACTATTTCTTTAACATATTTTTTCTTTTTTTTTTTTACCACCAAACAGAAGCCATTTGCTCTCATATTGCCACAGGATGCGTTAGTCACAGCTAAAATCTGATAGCCGTAGTGCCGGGTGGTTGTCGGTGTATGACACCATCCGTTAGTGACAGCGCTACATTATATAATATCAAGGAGAGTGGTTCCAGGCCTGCTTATGTTAAACAAAGGGCCATTTTAAGCAGGATGCCTTGGAGATATTTTGAGCTGCCATTTTCCAAGCACAGACACAATTAATCAATATGTGCCTTGGCGTCAGTTAGCCTAAAGTTTGCAGGATTCTGTTTGCTAACATTTCTTTATTAATACTTTTAGTTTTTAAATCTGCTCTCCTAGGTGGGATTGTCTTTCCATGTTATGATCATTTCAGTTAATTTTTTTTAGGATGGATGGCTAGAAGTTAGAAGACAAAGAGAAGTTAGCAGGGAGCTGATGTAGAGAAGCTAAAAACATGATCTCTCCCGCTAATTCTCATCAGAACCCTCACTGCAGCATTGTGGATCAGCTGGAAGCTTTTCAGAAATCTTGAAGTAACAAATGCAGAGACTACTCTGAGACAGGGTGTTCCTCATATTGGTTTCTCATATCGCTGTGATCCTGGCTATGTGAGGGTCACAGATTATGTTAGAAGAGTCCAGACCTTAATAATATAGTCAATGGTCCAGACTCACCAGAAATGGTGCCAGAGGTCACTATTTCTGATAGCCATCAGAATATGTGACTTTACTGTACCTGCCTGCATTATAATGAATTTAAACTTCAATACAAGTGTTTTAAAGACGTAAATGCAAAGAAATTAACACTGGCGCTCCCTTTGGTCACACATTCTGATGGGTCACAGATTTTAGTGTTGAAGTGCACGCTCCTGACAACTACTCCCGACAGCTGACCAATCAGGGGGGAGGTGGGGCTTAGGGCGCAAGAGTCTCATTCTGGCAGAGAAGCTGATCTGAGGGCCTACTGAGGGGATCGATCTAAAATAAATAAAGGGGTTGGTGAAAAACGTTTGATCAATTCCTGCCCTTGTGGACTAACATGTATAAAAATAAATTAGCCTGAAATGAGCATAATAGGCCCCACCTAGACAAAGTTGTAATCTGACAGACTGATTGGTTTTATCAAGCTTGATGGATATGGATATGTTGAAACCATGCTGCCTAATAATATTTAATGGAAGCATGTACAATGTGAAAAGTATTGGTACCCTGAGGGACTCCATGACTTACTCTTGAGTGTAAACTCATCATTTGCATGAATACACTGGAATTTCTTAGATAAAAATGCCTATAACCAACCTAATGCAGTTATTTTAATCTATATAACACGTTGAAGTCTCTGAAGCAGAATGTTGTGATCGATGGTATTAAATGGAGCACCGAGATCCAAAAAGACCAGTGTAGACAGAAGTCTGTTGCCATGAGGAGATCATTGGTAACTTTAACCAGTACTGTTTATGTGCGAATGGGAATTAAGGGAAAAACTGACACGAACAAGTGGGCCACATAGATGGTGGAGTTTTGAAAACTTTGTGCAGACACTAATGCTGGGAGGGAGGAAGCTCCCTGATTACTTTTCTTTTTTTTTGCACTGATTTGACAGCAACAAAGATGCACCTGTCACGTGTTTAAAATCAAGTAAGGAAAATGATGTTGTGGGATCATGAGACCCAGAGAGCCATCCTGGGGGTTCAGGCTTGTGAAGGACCTCCACTACAGTGACCAGTTCCCGGTCTTTTAGCTCAGTGAGGAGTGATTTGACGATCTAGATCAGGGGTAGGTAGTCTTGTTTTACCAGGGGTACCATAAAGTGTATTGGCTCCACAGGTATCCGTCACATATAAACCATCATTGGGTGGTGTAAACCATTGAAATGAATGAGAGCACAGGGGTGTGCTCACTGCATTTGGTTCGAAAGGGCCATAAGCTAGTAGTCATTGGCTGCTACCAAAGGACACAGATGTGGGTGTGTCCTTATTAGCATATCACATATCCCTTGTCAATAAAAAAGGAAAATGAAATAGACATTCTAAGGGCTCTTGGAATCATATACTTTTTATGTAATATGATAAGATGAGTTTTTAGAGGATTAATAATTACTAAATTGCCAAATTGCTGATTTCATGTTACTATTCATTATTATTCCTGACTTTGAGATATAGGCAAACATTACACTTTTTGAAGCTCCTTAATGCATCACACATGAGCTCATTATGGATTAGAATATCTGGTTGTTAATGTATTTACCTCCAAACACACTGACTAACAAATCTGCTTTTCTCATGTAGTTAAGTGAAGTACATGTTTCGTTTTTTTGCAATGCAGTCAGAAAAAGCAATAAACTCTCAAAGCTGCAGATTGCAGCAGAGCGCCGACACTGGATTTTCTTGCAGTTGCTGTGTGGAGATTGTAACAACCCGGCTGCTCCAAGGCCACAGGACAGATTTACCATGTGCAACAGTGCTTACAAATCACACATTAGATAATATTTTGGAAGAAATGAGTTGCTTGCTGCACAGTTAAGCGTTGACCTTTTGTCTGCTAATTCTGCATATTGTTGTCATCCACCACGGCACCCTTACTCAAAGCGGGTTCTTTGTGCATTTTCTTCACCATAGCACAGCGGCAAAATGGATGAGAATCGATTTGTGGCTGTCACCAGTAGCAACGCTGCAAAAATCTTCAACTTCTACCCGCAGAAGGGCCGTATAGCCAAAAATTCGGATGCTGATGTGGTTATATGGGACCCAAAAATGACAAGGTGAGGAACCCGACTCCAGCCATTCAGCCTTATGGGAGGAAGCACTGAAGGAAAGCACCATTGTGTGTAATTTCATGTAATTTCACTGAATCTTTTTTGATTTAAACATAAAATAGCAACATGTATTTATAAAACATGGCAGTCATCCATTTCAACATTTCCATCAATGGTCAGAACTGTAAACTGAGCAAACTTTGAAGTGTGTCTTAGGGGGTGTCAAGCACTCGGGTAAAAAAGATAAGGTTTTAAAATTTAGCAGCAGAAAGTGCGTGTAGGCTATAGATGCAGGCAACCAAAATAAGAAGTGATGTATCTTTGATGTTGTGCCACCTCAACACATACACACGCTTAACCCGCCACGTAAGCTGATTACGTCTGAGCTCCATCCAGAAGTCCGGATGTCATCACTTATCCACAACTGAAAAATTAACACATAGCACAATTTACACATGAATGCAACACTCAGAAAACTGAATTTGGGGATGATTAATTCTTACCTCTGTTTCGTTATTTTTCTAGGAAAGGATTTTTATGCACTTACATAAGCTCGATGCACGCTGTATCAGTGGGATGATGCTGATTGGTCATTGTTTGGATCTTATAAGTGACAAATATTTCACGTGGGAGTGAAACCAATTTTCACAGTACAGAACACACCGTATTAAAGCTATTTTCAGGAAAAGGGCTAAGAATATTACAATGTCGTAAAGAAGAAATGATCATGTGATATGCAGTTTCTGTTCATTTTCTTAGTATTCTAATTCTGATTCCCAGATATGAAGCAGAGGAAATGAACTCTTCTGGGGAGCATGTGCACAGATGCAGACACAGTTTGCATTCCAGTAGTAGATATATGTAATGTAGCACAGTCGGGCTTATATAACCCAGAGTGGCCATGCTTTGCTCTGTTTGCTGTAGGAGCTGGACCGAGCCCCTCCGGGAAGTTACTAACAGCTGATGTGAACTGGAGAAGAACACATTACACCCAAGATTAATTTGCTGTAAATGAATTCACTGGTGACATAAAATGAGCTTAAATGAGAACCACTGAGAGCATCACTATTATTCAAGTGGAGCAGTGTAAAGCATTTAGTTTCTCTCTGGACTGACAGCAGTGGACCTCACCTGTTTGTTTCACCGCTCATGTTCTCTTTTTTATCATATATGCATGCATTTCATAATACATTGAGACCGCCTCGTGCTTGACTGCTGCAGTGGTGAATTCATCTGTGAAACTGTGTAATTAATTGCCCTCAGCACATGTGTCGCCTCATAACATCCGGGACCAGGGGCCACAAACGGTTGCATAACCAGGAACGCTGAGGAAGCTCACTCAGTTGCCTTGTTTCTCATAATTGAGCTCCTTGGAGATTAAGGACACATCTTATCTTTCTCAGCACAGTAGGCATGATGTTTGGCTTTTAAATCCACAGGAAATGTTGAGTGTGAATGGAGGAAATAGGGCTTCAGGAAAAAAAAGATGCATTCAGTGCATTTCAACGAAGAGGCTGAGTCAGATTTATTTGCACTATTCCCTGCTGATCCAGTCTTTCACTCAGATGTGATTTATTTGTTAGGCATCATGAGTCTGTTGTGTGCAGAGTATTTCATTATACCAGTAGGAAGAGATTTTTCCACAAGATCGTTGCTTAGAGTCAGAGCATCACATGAGAGATTTTGTCTTTGGCTTCATTGTTTTGGTGTTATTCTCCAATACGTTTTCTGCTTGTATGATTATTTTCTCTCATTGTGTAATGTTGTTTTTAGTTGTAAAAACCCACAGCAGAGAGGCAAGCCAGCAACTTCCAGAGTTTAAGACCAGGGGGCAACACTTGACAACTTAATAGATTCAGGTGATCCAACACAAAGTTACAAGAAAAGCAAGGGCAGAATCAAAATTCCAGATCAATCCTAATGTTGATTTTAATGTCATATGCATGCTGCTACAAATGTGAAGTAATCCACTGTAGTGTTCACATCTTTATTATTAACTTAGAAAGAATGCAAAAAGATATCCATCCACTGTCTACACCTGCTTGTTCCAATGTTGTGGGGAGTTGCAGGTGCACTCTGGACAGGTAGCCAGGCTATCATAAGTCAACCAACTTTTACATGCAGGTGTGTGGGTGCTGTGAGCAGTTTAAATTGGAGGAAATTTGAAAAAATAAACATAGTTTGGTGGTATTTACAGTGATCAGACTGGGAGCCAATATCTTAGGTCATATGGGTTACAGGAGATGCTCAATCTGATTCTTCTGAGTTCCTTTTGCTGTGTTTTCTAAATTCCCTGGTAAAGGAAGATGCTTCAGTTGCTTGCTGTTGCCATGGAGGGGATATGCTCGGTTGAGTAGTATAACCTTTGATTGCAAAAAACCTTTCCCAAGAACTAGTCTTTTCAGGCTTCCTTTGTGAGGCGACCTTCATTTCCACCACAGGAAAGATCAAGTTTGTGGAAATAATTCACCACACAAACAGGCCTGAAACCTCCCTGTAATGGGGCTTAAATAGTTGACCATCTCTGAATGGTTGAGTATCCCCTGCATTTTATTTCCATCTTTCTGTTTCAGTCATCTCGTAGTTAATATCCTCAAAATCTGTTCATTCATTTGGAGGATAAGTTGTTGTTGTTAAAAAACTGAACATTCAAGCAACTGAAAAGACATTGCATAGCAGTCTGTAGCTGTGGAGCAAGCTCCAGAGCTTTAATAGTGATAAGACCGTAGTGAATCAAAATCATTAAAGGTTAATCCCAGCAGTTATGCTCCATGGTGTAAATAAAGACACAGACAACTTATAAGATTTTGAGTTAGTGCTGCTGTTAGCACTTGCAACATGAAGTTATCTGTTGTTGTGGATAAACAGTTTATAGAACTGCAGTAGCTTAACCATTTGTGGCACTTAACAGTATTGCAGCTGTGCTTGTTTTAGTGTAAAAAGTGCTGCTTCTGTTTGTGTTTCTGAATGCAAACTTATTTATATTACCATCCACCTCCAACATGCCCAGTCAGTCGCTCAAACAGGACTCTGGATCTGCAGCAGTATTATGTGGCAGTGCTCATGCAGCAACCTTTGGATTGATGTCACAGTGATGTAATAAGCAGCAATAAAAAAGATATTGAGGTGCATTTTTTGTGAGTCAAAGAAGCTGAGATTATTTGCCTTTTAGAAAAGGCAGACATGCGAAAATAGTGAAAAGTGAAGATACATTGTGTTGATTTTAGCCAATTTCCTCTTTGCGTCACACCAAGAATTTTAAAGCAACTCTCTTATTTTGTAGGAAAATATCAGCCAAGACCCATCACCAGGCTGTGGACTACAACATCTTTGAGGGTATGGAGTGTCACGGTGTCCCAATAATCACCATATCCAGAGGCAAAGTGGTGTATGAGGACAAAAAGCTGCAGGTGTCACCAGGACACGGCCGATTCGTCCACAGAAAGCCTTTTTCTGAGTTTGTTTACAAAAGAATCAAGCAAAGGGAGCAGGTCAGTCAGTTTTCATACCTTGTCTTGTTATCTCATATCTGCTTAGCACTGGTCTCGTTTAAGAGCTCCAAATCTGTTATCAAAGTCTCTCCCTGTTTTCTACATGTTGCCTGGCATTGGATTTTCTGTGAAAAAACAAACAAACCTTGAACAGAAAAACACGTCAATAATTTGTATACTATATAGTTAACTATATTTTTTCTGTAATTACGGAAATAAAATGAATGAGTTGAATTTTATGTGAAATGGGTCATTCATTGAGCCAACAAGCAACGAAAAATGATTGCCTTTCAGCTCTGGAGAGTTATTTAGCATCTTTCAGCTCATTGTACCAGTTTTATAAGCTAACACATTCAATGAAGTGATTCATATTTTTCTTTTCAGCCTCCAGTGGAAAACTCTTACTCTTGCACTGATTTACATATTCTAAACATTATCTTGGATTAAATTAACCCTTTTATGCCTTAAAGTAGTGTAGTTTAGCAAATCTTTTTTTATTTCATGTGGACTTGTTTATGAATAATCAAATTTGTCCTACTTCTGTTTTCTCTTTTTGCAAGGTTCTGTTTACATGATAGCAAACATTTTTTTATAAAAAGCTTTCTGACCATGATAAATAAAGTCTGCACACAAGTCTACAAAATCCAGTCACAGTTAAGTCTAGCCCTTCAGCTGAACCAGTATATATTGATTTCATACTTCTACATCACACTTCATCTATGTCAGAAATATGTTTTCCTTTTTCTTTTCTTTTTTTCCAATTGGAGAATCAGACAGAATTCATGATGGGGTTCAACTCAAAAAGGGGCCATTGAAGAGTAAATTTTGGCCAGTAACCCTTTGAATGAATGCTATATTGTGGTCATGGTGCAACATGGTCATGTTGTTACATGTACATCCTGTAGTTGATCAGCTGTGACTGACTATTTTGCAGACCTAATCCAAAAATATCAACTAATGCGGTAAGAATGAGAGAAAAGCCGGGAAAAGCATAAAAGCTTATTATTTTATTATTTATTTTGTTCACATTTTTTCTAAATTTGCTTTTTTGTAACACCCCATGAGAAGCTTGGCTTTAGCATTGCATCCTCTCTGCTTGTCCAAACTTAGAGCCCAACGTTCGCTTTCTGCAGATAAGAAACTAAGTACTTCATAAATTCTCAATTCAAGCTCTGGGGACCTTTCTTTTAGTCTTTGGACGGAGTCAGGCTGATTGTTCTTGCCTGTTTTTAGCATTTATGCCAAGCTAACCAGTTGCTGAATGTATATTTAGAGACATGCATGGTGTTCATCTGATGATTCAGCAATCAGGACAATAACATTTTAAACTTAGAAAGGGAACTGTGAATGAGTAAATGATCATCATAAATGACAGATAACACAGGGAGCCCACTTAAATGCAAAGCTTCACAAAAGTAACTTTATTTTCTGCTTTGTGTTTTGCCTGCAGGTGGGGAAACCTACAGCTGTGAAGAGAAAGCCCTATGAAGGCAAAATCATTTCTATATGAACAACTGACTGAGAGCAAGAGTGTGTCTTGGAATATCCAGCTGTGTGTCTGCACCACATCCTGAAGGCGACCAAAGCCATAAACAACAGAGTTTTCTCACAGATAAACCTCCTCTGAGCAGTTTCTACATTTTCAAATATGTGACAGTGTCAGTACAGGCAGGCATTTTAATTACTGCATGGTGTACTGGTGGGAGACGTTGACCTTTAGGTCCGCACTAATCAACACACAGGTCAATCTGCTGCTGCAAAATAACAGGATGCTATATTTTGCCTGCTGTATGAGGTTTCCGGGTCATCTCAGCTCAGTACACAGGTCAGCAGAACTTAATCAGCTGCTGGAAATGATAACTGGTCTAACATACTGTATATTTTCTGTAATCACGCAACTCATCTAAAAAACCGAGAATCTGGCATGATTTCATGGTTAAAATGCACTGTTAGAAAAGGAGATTGATTATTTCATATTTGTGTTCATTGTACAATAAAACATCTGCATCTTCAGCTGAGAATGCTTCTTTTTTCCAAACTGTATTTCTTATCTTTTAAACCCATTCTCCTCAGTGCTTGTTGCCATTGGTAACAGGACTGATGTTTCTCACCCAAAGCATCCTTTGATGAAATATTCATGAAAATACACTGACATGCATGAAAGCGTTAAGATTTACTTGATTGACCCAGACTGACTCTGTGTGTGCATATTCAGCAGGATCTCATGTTATTGTACGCGCTCCGTTTATGCCCATGTATGGACTGCTTTCATGCCTTCCTGTGGTAAAAAGGTCTGCGGCTGTCACCGAGCATCATGTGGCAGCTTCCCATTGGGCTGGCATGCTGGCGTGGTATTATGCCACAGGGCTAGTGGAGACAGTGCGAGCTTATCAGGTTGCCACACGGGTCAGTGGCAGCGTGTGAGTCACAGAAGGCCTACTCATCCTTGAGCTATAGCCCACTTCCTTCCTCTTGTGTTTGACAGTGCAATAGATGGTGGAGGGAACAGTGGTTATTGGAAGTGTACAGTTAAAACTGACTTTATCTGAAGATGAAGAAGTGGGCGGTGCTGCACTATTGATTATAACTGGGGCTCAAATCAATATAAAAGACAAACATAACTTTTAAAAACTGATTCATCACAGAAAGAATGATTCATAATAAAGCTGAACATTTCCATCCATAAATAAATCAGCATTTTTAAACACAATATTGGCAAAATATAACATGTATTACTTTTTTTATTCGGCCTCTTTTTCCAAAAAGGTTGTGACAGTGTGATGAATTCATCAGGTTTAAATTAAAATACAAATATTTGTCACTCACTGCAAAGTTAAATATAGCATCACACAGTGGGTTAGTAATCTATAGAACTAAAGTTCCACTGAATCATAATTTCCACTGCAAGTTAATGGAAAATTGATGCAGATATTACACAGAAGAAAAAAGGGGGAAAAAAGAAATAGACCATTGACTCGGTCAGCTGTGAATAAATTCATTATTATGGTTTATTTAATCTGTTTTGAGATTGTAATTCTGGCCAACCAACTCTACATCATTCATTAGCTGTTAATCATTTAAATGGTTATTTACTACTTTAAATCCAAAAACGTTGTCATGTTGCGCAAATATAAAGAAAAACAGAATGTAATAATAATTTCAGTCACACTATTTAATGATTAATATTAGCAGATTCTGAATTTCTGTCCTATTGTGCCTGATATGGAGCTACTTAACAGTCCAAAGTTTTCTTCTGTGTTTTATGTTGTACCAAATGTTTTTAAAGTGATTAAAGTTCTGGACTGCAGGCCGGCCAGTCCACCACTTGGACACTGTTACTAAGATGATTTAGCATTAATTTGCTGAAATATGTCCATCTTTTCCTGAAAAAGACATTGTCTGGATGGGATGTTACTCTATAGATAACCTCTATATGCCTTTCAGTATTAATGGGGCTTTCATGATGAGCAAATTACCACATCCATAAACATAAAATCCCTTTAAACCCTAAGCCTATATTGCTCGAAATTGCATTCTTTTAGGAAAATGACTATAACTCTGCAACCACAAGGTGAATTTGAATACTTTATATGTCATATTAAAGGAAACACATGTGGGATTTGACAAAATGTGTCAAATACATATATGTTACTGTTGAAGAATACATTTGGATGGAAAACAGCAAAAATGTTAATTTTGCCTTAAAAAAAACACTTTCAGGATGAGAAACACTTAGAAATTATGCATGTCGAAGCTCTGAGTCTATCTAAAATCATAGTACAACATTGACATCA
Source organism: Atherinosoma microstoma (assembly GCA_037177055.1). Taxonomy (NCBI): domain Eukaryota; kingdom Metazoa; phylum Chordata; class Actinopteri; order Atheriniformes; family Atherinidae; genus Atherinosoma; species Atherinosoma microstoma. The sequence goes on along the minus strand of JBBBVU010000006.1, from coordinate 26,369,858 downwards.
TCCCTGCAAAGTCCTACTCTGCTAAAGTGAAGCAAAACAAAATTAGAGAAGTTTTAGTTCAGAAAATCCAGGTGAGGTTTCCAAATTGCCATTTTGGCACAATTGGCACCATTTGTGCCATCTGCATTTTCTTATGTGCAAAACTATGTATTTCACTTTTATATCACTAATTATGTTCAGTAGAGTTGAATACAACAGTCTCCTAACCGCTAGCTGTGCGCTCTGCAAAGTCTGCGTAAAAAAGCAGCAAAGCCACACTGTTGTGTGTGTTTGCGCAGGCCTATGACTCTATAGCAGATTTGTTGATTTTGACGAATTATACATCAGTCAATTTGTTAGAGCCTGTAGAATGTATCAAGACCCAAGTGGGCAAGATTGACAGCACTTTCAACCAATCAGAGACAGCAGAAGGCGCTTGTTTGGGACAAACAGGTTTCTGTATTGGTGAATTGTAAAGGTTCCTGTTAGCTTGCAAAGCCCTCTGGCGAAACATAAATGTTTTTGAGTTTAGCGCCTGAGATTGATCTCAAACAATCGAGTGTGGATTTACCAGAAAATAATCTCTTTCGAGGAGAAACGACAAAGGTAAGAGCAATTTTTACAACTAACTTCTGGCTGGGTAGTTTCTGTTGTTGCTCTTTATTGGCCTCTATCTTTGTAATACTTTAGTGTAGAGCACTGTGAAGCTTATGGTTGGAATCTGCAGAGTCTCTCCCTTGATTTGATATGCATATTATGGCGGTTGGATACTGTTTTGTTCCAGTGGAGCCAAACATGTTGTGCATGGGTTGTCTTAATGCCACGTGTATCACATGTATGTGTTGTATTTCATTTAGGTATTTGAGTTGTGTTTAGTGGATTTTAAAACGGTTTGTGCTGGCTTGTAGCTTAGCTTCTTCAGTTTAATTTGATGTGCTACATCGCTATAATCCGTGTCAAATGCACTGTTTACCACCATATTTTGATAAGTACCGACCAAAAGCCCCAAATTTGGGGCCTTTCGGGCTTAAGGGCGCACCCTCATACCATCAAAGATAAGTTGATTCATTACTACGTTCCTCCAGTTACTTTCCTTGTAGGATCACTTACCCTTTTAGCTTTTTGTTGCCCAAATCCCAACTTTTTTGAGACATGTTGCTGCCATCAAATTCAAAATCGAGCAAACATCTTCAGGTTTGCAAATCACTGAAATCTGTTTTTATTTACATTTTAAAGAGCATTGCCACTCTTTTGGGAACAGATTGTAGTTTTTTTTACTATAATTATTAGAGAGTCACACCAAACAAAGATATTTTGTATTTAGAAACTGACCGTTTTTGTCCTTTCCGTCATTACAGCACATCTCACCTGTCAGAGTCTCTGTAAGAAATCAGCTTGCTGTTACCTCTTTTTTCACAAGGTGAGGAAAGAAACACCTGCAAGATATTAATGTGCAATGACAACGTATAAGTGGGAAGAAGATTTCGCTATTCACTGCACATGTAGGGGCATCTGTTGTAGATTATGTAAGCAAATTCTGCTGCTCTTTCTATTCTGCTTCAGACTGGAGGTAAAATACAGAAATCTGCTTTTATTTGAGGTTATTAGATACTGTTTAGTTTTCTATGATAAAACATAAAAACTGTGTGTATTGTGACAATGATTCATTTCAACAAGCACCAATCTATGATAAAAATGATATTAATATCTTACACAAAATACTGGCTTCCTCTTCCTTATATCATGAAAATGATGTAATATGCAAGTTAGATATTATTTGTGGTCTGGTGCTCACTGCAGCTAAGCTTTCATAACACGAAAAGCTTTTTATTAATGCTCTGTAATTTGTTGGCTTACATCAATCTGAAATTACCTTCCCCTTGAAGATGTTTTCCAAGGCTGCTGTTATTGTCAACAGTCAGACTGTTATGTTATCGAGTGTGATCAACCTTGAAGAAGCAGGCTGTTCTACCTTTGTGAGTGAAAATCATGTACAAAGGTAGAGGAGTACAGCTGAGCAGTGAAAAATGGTGTTTTAACACACCAAAAAAAAACGGCCACAGCAAAACAGTTGTGTCTCTTACTGTGCCTGTATCTGTTCTCATCAGTCAGTTCATTTACACACCATCACACCATTAAAAGATGATGTAATACTTATTTACATATTTTACTTATTTTTGGCTGGTCTTAACAAAATTATGATTAAGTATCAAGCTGAAGTGAAGATTTTAACCCTTTCATGCATAGTGTCCACTACAGCCACACTATGAGATATATGTGTTGTTGTGAATTTCCGCTATATAAATAAAGCTGAATTGAATTGAATTAAATTAATGTTGACACCTATTTCACAGCTGTTTTCTAAAATAGTCATGGGTGAGGATAGTATATTTGTACATTTGCCACTTCACTTTGGATTAAATACATGTATTCATACATACATTGTAATGTATGTACATTTGTCTACGCGATAAACTTAAAAAGAAAATCATACAGCTATATTTTAATAAAATATGATGCCTCGCACCTAATAATTGCTGGGATAGGCTCCAGCCCCCCCGCAACCCTGAATTGGATGAAGTGGTACAGAAAATGAATGAAATACAAAAACATATAAATAACAATTTTTAAAGGATTTATCAAAATAAATAAAAAGTAAAATATAATGAAGAAATAAAAAAAACATCAGTGTATATGTCTGTAGAAGTAAAATGTTGTATGTAAAAACATGTTTCACTTTTTCTTAATAATTCATGCATGACAGGGTTAAAACCATCGGTTTTATTAGCTAAGCAACTTTCTCTGAATTGACCTCATATTGTGTGATACAATTGTTGAACTGTATTAAATAGGACTTTATTAGGGGTGTGTATTGGCAAGAATCTGGCAATATAAATCACAATACGTGGGCAACGATACGATATATCCCAATATATTGTGATACTATGGGTAAGACGATACATTGCGATTTTTCTTTAACAGAATTTAATTGTAAGAAAACTTAGTAAAATTTCAAACCTGTAATATGTTAGACATTAACTTACTAAATGAGAACAGAGGATCTACATTTCACTACAGAAAAAATAAAAACACTTGCTCTTTATGTACAAGATGAATAAAGAAGTTAAAATGGTCTCACGTATCCTTGTAGCATCAAACATACCACCACTTAGTGTAATATAAAATGTATATGGAATGATATATGAAAAATATATGAACAATGGTCATACATATACAAAAATAACACTTTTACTGTTTTCCTTTTAATGTTATACATCTACATAAATCTCAAATTAAAGTGCTTTGGATTCTTCAAGTAAACTTTAACAAAAAGTCAAGTTTAGATGCAACACAGAAATGAACCACC
>JBBBVU010000006.1:26347750-26366412 GCA_037177055.1 Atherinosoma microstoma | reverse complement strand
CCCCCCCCCCCCCCCCCTCCCCCCCCCCCCCCCCCCCCCCCCCCCCCCCCCCCCCCCCCCCCCCCCCCAACCCTTTCAAAAAGTTTTTTTTTTAAAATGTTCATAAAAATTCGATATTGTGGTTTGGAATATGGATACTACCACTGTGTACAGTTTGTATAAATAACAAATTGTTGATTTAGAAAAAATATATATATATATATGAAAATAAAATTGACTTTTTTTTTCATTAAAAAAAATTTATATTGTGGTTTTGAATATCAATACAATATTGTCACGGAGAAAATCGCAATATTTCGGTGAATCGATATTTTCTTACACCCCCTAGACTTTATCTAGTGTCTCTTCTTTAACTTTTATTAAAGATATGAAGGAAAACTCAGATTATCAACATCTTTGTGTATTTTCTTCTGGGAATCATTCATCTTTGATCTCAGGTCTGTATAAGTCTATGTGTAAGAAGTTGAGCTATTTTGGCTCTAAAGAGAATTTCAATACGTTTTTGAATCTCTAATAAAAAAGAGTGCCTGATAAACTTTTAAGAAAGCTGTGATCTATTTGCAGTTGGTCAAAAATGGAAGCAAATCTGGAGATTTGAGTTTTAACCTGGTGTTTTATCTGGTTTCCTCTCAGCAAAGTCAGCCCCAACCACTTCCAGTTATGATCACTTAGAACATCTTAATGCATGTCATGTGAAGCTTTAAGCTCAATCAGTTTAATTTAACACACTGGGTGAGTAGAAATTACGTAAGTCCATACAAGTCTATGAGCATATAAGTATTCAAGTCTGTGAGTGGCTTTATATAAATAGTCAAGTGATCATGAAGGTCGTTATGTGTCATCTTCTGGGCACCATGAATATCACTACCCAGTTAACAGGCAATTCCTCCAGATATTTTACCAAGAAACACACAGATGAGGCACATTGTCGAGATTATGACCAGCAGAAGTCGTCCTCATCCATGAACTTCATCGACTTCATCCCAAAATCTGAAGCATAAAGGTAGACTGTCCAACCAAAACTGTCACTGTCATCATCAGATCTATAGTGTGTCATGACAGAAGAATTTCCTCACACAATACTTTGTGGCTTCTCTCCGGGCCGGAAGAGCAGTGGACACCAGAAATGAAGCTGATGGGAGGAGAAGAGAAAAACTGTAAGTTAGACACATTTCATCCATTGTATAATTCTTAATATTCACAGACAATATCTTCAAATGCAAACCTTAAAGATGAACGACATAATGCTGCCATCTTTTTCTCCTTTCCTTGTTTTTAATCTCTTCCTCAGGATTTTGCGATGTAGATACTCCACTCTTACTTCAGCAGCACTGGAGAAGAATCTTTCACACACCATCAGTCTGAGCCGGGAGACTCTGGCTGCCAGCAGAGCCATGATGAGCAGGCTGAGCAGGATGGCACTCAGTGGTAACACAGAGTTATACAGCAGCAGCTTGGGCTCAGGGAGGCACTTCCTCTCAAACAAGGTTACAGAGTAGGAAAAGTCTCTTTCATCTTTTTCCTCGCTAAATGATATACCAATTAAGGTGGCAATCTTCTGAAAAACATACATAATTAGACTTTAGTGGCCAGTTGAATGGAAAGATTTGGAAATATACAAAACGATTAATATACTTACTTTGAAGCTTATTATCAAGGGGACATGGAACGGTTCTAGCTCTGATAATCTCGTTGTAACGATGTCAACAAAACAGTACAATAAAGCATCCACAGTAATGAATAAAACCCAGGCTACAAAGTGGGACACCACCGGAGTTCCGAATTTCAGCACAGCTCTCCCCTCTCTGGAGGTGGGACGAGGGGAAGAAATGGAGGTGTACAGCTTCTCTTCCTTTGGTGTGAGGGGGAGGACGTGGGGCTTTCCTTCCGCCTTCTGCTTCTCGTCAAAAAGAACGAATTTCCTGCAGATGAACCTGTTTTCATATTTCATGTCTTTGCAGTATTTTCTAATGTGCAAGGCAATAAACATCATGAGCACCAGGAAGCTAATGGCAGGAAACATCCTGTTCGTCACCGAGGAGACCGTCTCCGTGAGAGCCTGGACATATTTCACCGTCTCATTCAGCTTCTGCTCTGCTTCACTCAGCTTCAGCTTGAATTTCTCCGATTCCAGTCTGAGTGAGACCTTGAGCTCAGGGTCAAGGTTCACCACTCCCAGATCTGTAACCCCTTTGAGCATGCTTCCTATCCACTTCAGCATCTTTATGTAGTTACTGAACGGAGCAATGATGGATTCTTTCTTTGCTTTCAGGTTGCAGATCATACTCCTGACCAAGCGTGTGAGGTTTTCCAAAGTGTTGCGAATATTTTTAAGAACAACTAAACTAGTGCCTGCGGTCAGTAACAAGTTACGACTCTTCTTCATGAAGATAGATATCACAAATAGAGTTCCCATACACCTGACTCTCTTTGACAGGAAAGAAGCAACAGTCAGGAGAGTCCCAAAGCAGCCTGCAATCCCTCCAGCCACTGCTTGCTCATAGTCCAGGGTAAAGAGGAGGTAAAGGAAGAGTAGGGAGCTGAGCAGGAGGCTGAAGAAGCTACATGCAGAAAGGAGGATGATCGTTCTCTGCAAGCCATCCCTTCTACCTGTGGTGAAAACATCTACAGCCACTGAAATTACATCCTCGGAGCTCTGCTTTATTGGAGTCCATAACAGTAGCATCCTGGATGTTGAAAATTATTAGAAAAACACCAAAACTGCAAAAAAAAAACTGGATCGAAATGAAAGGTTTAAAGAAAATAAATGAAAATGTATCAGTGTATCAAATCAAATCAATCAAAATCTAATCCAGAAGAGATAAATTTAGACTTTTAAAATCCTGTGTGTGTCCTGAACTGGTTCTAATGTGATGTGATGTGCAGTCTACTTAAAGGAAACATAAACAGGAAATACTCCTCCCCTTCAAACCACAGTCATAAGTCATGTATCAGTCATTCCTACTTTTTTTAAAAATGCAGAAGCAAACTGGGGTTAATATTAGGCTGGATTCTGATGTTTGACACTGGACTGTGTTTGAAATATAAATCTTTGGGGATTGCCAGATTTGAGGCTGTGCCAAAAAAACTAAAACACTTTTAAAGATGTTGAATAACAGGATGTCAAAGTTTGATTCATAATAGCTTCTTTTAGGTATTCGAGTCAGAAGTTGAGAAGATTCAATGAAAACTGAATCTCTCTTGTAAAAAGAATCCTTGTGTAGTTTTCTTCAGCTCCTTTCAGACATGCTCCTCTCCATTTATCGACAGAAACTGAATATGTCAGTGTCATGTTTGAATGAGCGTGTGATGCTATTGCATAACATTTTGCAAAGGAAATCTGGCTAGAACCTAATTACATCATCCCTTCTCAGACATGAGACGTTAGGGACCTTTCAGAAAATCCCCCTCACTGGCTTATTAACCCTAGAACACAAAAGGTGGGTATATTTCACCCATGCTACATTGGTTTTGAATGGGTAGAGTACACAACGTTAGTGTTCTAGGGTTAAAACATGCCTGGCAAAGTGGCGATGAGAACGGTTGTGTTTCAGAAATAAACATAAAAAAAGAAGTAGTTATTTGCTTTGACATGTTATTTTACATCTGTGTTGCCATGTGGTTCACGGTCCACACAGCACGGTCTGTGTTGCATCACCGTGACACAATATGGAATCTAAAAACATTCGCTCAGCTCGCCTGTCAGGAATCCTTTCTGATTCTTTTAACTGAGTGTACTGACCTCTGTTATGCACAGCTAATATGGTAATCACTCTAAAGTACTTGACACAAATGTCATGACTCATGAATGAGGTGATGAGGAGGTATGACCCAAATGCAGGACAATGACGCAAGCGGTAGACAGATGTATGGGTTAGGATTTATTTAATGGCCAACAGTCGCCGCAGTGGCAGGGTTGATAAGGACATGAACCAAAAACTAATAGAATTGAGAGCAAACTTCAAGAAAATGGATGAAGAAAAGCCGAGAAAAAACAAGCAAAGAAGCTGCAGGATGGACAAGTATGAGCAAGAAAAATATTAGTATTTAAACGGAGGGATGGCAAATGGGAGGCAGGTGTGATGGGGAGCATGAAAATGAAAGCTAACAAGAACATTGTCAATCATAATATTGGCTTTTAGATTTAGCAGATATAACTTAACTTTAATCTAGTTTCATTCATACTCATCTCAAACAAGACATATGTACAAAGGTTTGAATAAATGAATGTACTTGAGTTGAATCAATGGTGCTTGATGCACTACTATTGTCTTCTATTTAAAGACAACAAATTAGAGTTCGTTATGAAACTTAATAGTGCAACTTAGTAGCTTTATAATAGCTCAAATGACCAAGTACTTTTTGAAATTACTTTTTTGTTTTTTGACTGATCTTCACATGAAATAAAAAGTTTATAAAGATGTCTGTATGAGCTAAATTTCTTAAAATAAACAGGAGTGTCTTGCTTATTTTCAAATGATAGAAATTCAAATGTCTCAAAGTTGCTCTTGTTTATTTTTTTTCTCTCACACTTTTATATTTTGATGAATAAAATGGAGCTATTTGGAAGAATGAAAGGCAAAAAATTCATCTCATGTCACCATTGATGATCAGTAAAGAAAGCAGTTCCCAGCCAAATGGACAGGAAAACCTTTCTTGGTCGTCATATTGAGCTAATATCAGCAAGATGACTGAAACACCTAGTTTCTGTGTATAAACATCGTGTTTTAGACATAAAATACAGTTTACCTTTTAGAATGTTGACTGATCATGAAAATAAATTATCAATTCATTTTAGCAGTTGCACATGGCTGCTCTCAAGTTACTGCTGGCTGACTTTCATCACTTCACTTTCACTTTTCAAGTCACATCACCAATGGATACAACTGTGTATTTATTCTCATTACTGGCATCCCTGCATTTTAAAACAACACAGCTAAATGTCTGGATAATGCCTCTCAAAAATATGCTGCTATATTCTCCTGTTGGTATTTACTCTTGTTTTGAGATTTAAGTGCTGCCAGGTGTGTCAGTCACAGATGTGTGACTGGCACCTGATTGGTAAACTATCAGAGTGAGATTCTGGAACCAGTGGTGATCCCATATCTCCAGAATCTGGGACCTAACTCCCTCCAGGATGAGTTGCCAGGATCATCACAGAGTACCTCTAGAATCTGGAGAGGATGGAATGACCTTCCTTGAGTCCAGACCTCAACCCAACCCTCGTGGGATCAGCTTGGGCATAGAGTGACCAACATAACCACTCTGGTTGATCTGCAACAACCCCTAGTTGAGGAATGGGATGCCATCCCACAGCAAAATGTGACAAGGCTGGTGGTCAGCATGAGGAGAATGTGCTAAATGAGTACCAACTGGGATACTGCAGGGGATTTTGAGACTTTTTATGGGGCACCACACACATGTTTAGCTGTGTTACTAATCTCCCAGAAGACTTACAAGTCAAACCTTGTTGTAAAGGTGACTACAATACAACATCAATTAGTATAATTAAAGGGAAGAAATTACTGAACGCAAATGTTTTTATTTTTTGTGCTAAATTTAGTTAAGATAGTAGAGTTATACCTCAAATGTCCCACTATTTTTCCTTTCCTGCATGTTAGCATGCAGCATGTTACATCTGTGTGTATGTGTATATATAATCACCACCCAACTCTTGGCATCAATGTAATATCAATTTTTTTTAATTTTTAATTTGAAAAATAACTTACATAAATCTCTGTACTCAACCATACTTAACCAAGACATAGCCTTGGCATTAACACATTGCACCAAAAAGAGAAAATGAAAAGGCATTCAAAAGGATAAATAACATATGTCTTTGTCATCACGAGGCATTTTTCCTCTTCCAAAATAGTCTATGAATCTGTTCATGGTAGTTTATTTATTCAAATTCTGACATCTAAAGGTATGTACAGTGAAAATGAAAATGAAAATATAGACTGTATTCTGTTACAGCGGCAAGGTTTTTCTTAGACATTAAAATGCATCGTCCGCGCGTGGAAAAGGAATAATGCCTCAGCTCAATTTCATTCAGACATACTGCAACTATAAGACTTACATACTTCCCTAACATGAGAAGTATTTATAATTACTAAAAATATAAAATAAAAAATAAACTGGTCTTGGCTTTTTAAATGAAACTAACAAAAATATAGTAAATTAATTTCATTTTCATTAAAACAAGAGAAAAAAAAACTTTTTCTGTGGCAATATCCCTTATTATTTAAACTTGTGATTTTGCTCTTCTTTGCTAACAGTGCCTGTAAAATCCAACCATAGCAACACACACAGACACATCTCTTGCATGTTTGCTGCTTTTTGATTAGGTAAAGACCTCTTTGCTGTACCAGTACAGATTATTTTTGCATGTTTGTCAACATTACTGAAATAAAATACACTTGCAATCACAACTATGTCGCCAGCTTTCATTAGATACAAAATATTTTTCTAGTTTGTTTCCTCAAAAACCTGAAAGAAAATATGACTTTGGGGGTGGAATGTTGTTTCTTTTTTTTGTTTGTTTTTTTTATTTCAATTTTTTTTAAAACCTCAATAACTGGCCTTGGAAGACCAACAACTAATTTGCTGCTCAATTTAATGTGAGGGATAAAAGTAATAAAGTTGACATGCACTGTACAAGAAACTGCAAAAATTCCAAATATCATCTTTATCAAAACATGCTGAGACATTACTGTAAGGTGTGCCCAAGACATGTTGCTGAAAATCCTTTTCAACATGCTTGTTAAAACAAATCAAATCCAAAAGAAAAATACATGATAAAACAATCCCGAAGTGTAAAATAAGCGACAGTCCTAAAATCTGGACGATATCAGGGGACCGATCGATGGTAGCGATGAATACTACGATGAAGAAGTACCCTGGGACGAGGAAGAAAGAGAAACGTACAATTTGCACATAATGTTCATCTTTATAAGGCAGGAGCCTTTTACAATGAAATTAATCATTTACATTTATTTTCATTTTTGTCACATAAACTTTTTTTTTAAGTTTCCCTTATCTGCATGTCTGCAAAACACAGACTTATGAATGGTCTAAAGAATGATAAACAATGTTTTGTTTTATTTCTTTTTTTTAATCACGATGTTGCATTCACTCCCCTTGAAAACCATGCACTAGTGAAATTTATCTTTAAAAATAATATAAATTGTTTAAAATGGCTGATCTGTTTTATCTATTTTTCTTCTTTTTTTTTGCAAGTTGCAGCCTCAAGAAAATAAATTTCTTCATCATCTTTTTTCTTTTTTTTTTTAAATCCAGCTAAATTTGTGCCCATGCAAATGAACAAAAAGAAAATAAAAAGGTTTTTTTCTCATTTAATTTTCATACAATATATCAACAAAGAAAGAATGATGAAGATTGTACATCTTCCTGTGGGGTCGGGATTGCTACTGTATATTCTGGAGTGTTGATGGTGGCCACTTTAATATTGCCCCTGTTTAACTGGTGATTTACCAGCACAGGTCGATCAGCACGTGAACCTAGAGTATGCAGCGAGTTTCTTTTAAGTATCGGGGAAGTGCGGAAACACTCAACCCAAAGTAGTGGTTTCCAAAACTGCATTTACACAGCTAGGTCTGTTGGCGTGGCGTGACCAGGCATCCTGCTAGAAACACTGTCACCCCCTTCAGATACAGGTACATCGACATGTAAAGAAAAAGAAAAAAAAGAACAATACAAAAGAAAAAAATCAAAGCAATACATTGATTTTTTCATTCGAAAAGGGCCTCTGTAGAACTCGTTTATTGGTTCCCAGTGTTGACCCCCATGGCTTCGAAATGGAAGAAAACCTGGAACTGATGGATTCCTCGTGCTAAGGAGTTCATTCCAGCCTCCTCCAAATAACAACTACACCTGGCAATCCCTGCCGCCGGGCGCCTGCGACACACTTTGCCACGTGCACAATGTGCGCAACGTTTTTGCTCAAAACACAGGATCACGTTTGCACCCCTAGAAACAGGCTCAGAAGACACAACATCAAGCATGCAGTGTAACCGGGGCTTGTGACCTGTAGTCGCAACACTGGCTGCTACAACAACGCTATTAGTCCACACGCTGCTATGATCGAGAGAAACTGTCCAGTGAGGATTGGGAAGCTCTTCTTGTCAGTGGGGCCAGAGTTGGGTCCACCAGTGAGGACGGTGGAAAGAGCTTGTACCAGCCAATCACCATGTTGGACAGGTCCAGCTCGTCTAACAGTATCTGAACTGCTCCCATGAATGATTTATGGTCCATACGTCCGTAGTCACCCCATACGATGACCTGCAGAAAACAGGAGAGGAAAGGAAAATGAATTATGTTGATTTAATGAGATTATTTATCAAGTTTCTTTAAGTACTGTGATATCTTTTAACAATCTAAAGGAAGCATATCCTAACCTGTAAAACCTTTCCTCCCGGACTCTCCTCAAACGGCAGTTGCTGCTGGTAAAGAGGATCCAAGGTTTTTCTTGCTACTTTAGTTTTCTTTTTGGCTATGCAGGCTCCGTTTTCCAAAAGATAGACCTTTACATATGGTGCTAAACACGAGGAAACAGAAGCAGAGTAGTTACAATTTGCCTGAGTCAAGTCAAGCTCACAATTCATCTTATAGGAATTTCTGAGTAAACTCCCTGAAAATCTGTCTGTCGGAGGGTGTAAATTACCTGGCAGTGCCTTGGAACCTGGTTTTCCCACAAGGCCACGGGCTCTAATGATCTCCACCTCCAGGGCTCCTTTCTTGTCCACCATGCCAATCTGGATGTCCCCTAAATAACCAACAAAACTGTTTTTCTTTCTATAAAAAGCATGACAAGGTCTATAAAGTGAAGTGCAACAGCTTTTACATTTAGACAGAATGAGATAAAACTAGTTCTCACCCATAGGTGGAGTAGCCAAAGTCTGACGTCCAACCAATTGGGCGGGGCCGAGGCCATCCAAAAAGTCACTGAACTGAGCATCTGAGGAGAGCCTCACGCCGGGGAAGATGAGACTGAAAGAGAGAGAAACACTGATTACAAATCAGAGGGTCAAAACTCAGGAAGAGTGCAAACTGTTCACCATAAATATGTGAGCAGCAGCCTTCTGACTGCCCTCGTCTCCTTACTTTCCCTCGGAGCTGTAGCTGTTCATGCTGCCATCTGTGGACTCTCGACTGGCCTGCCGAGTCATCCTGCTCCTCATCTCCACCGCCAGGCCCGTCTCTGTACTCCTCTGGATAGTGCTACGCAACTTTTTACCTCCTGCTTCTGCACAGAGTGACATATGTGACAAAAGAAGAGAGGGAGAAAAAGGGATATAGACTATGAATCCACAACACTGAATCATTGTGTGACAAAGCGAGCTGCATTCACATGGATAAACACTGATATCCCCGTGCTTTCAGTGGCTCATATGTAAAGAACTCTTTCCACAGGGAAAAGCAAAATTTCCTGTTAATTAAAATTCTTCTCTTTACCACAACGAGGTAGAAATGATCAGATAAATTTCCCTTGGATAAGCCTTTACATTCATCATGGCTCCTTGTGTATTTACTAAACAGAACATGTACAGCCCCCCCCCCCGTGGTCTGAACTTCTGACTGCCTCCAGGGGGTCTTCAAGGAACCGCTGTGGGTCCATACCCCACCTACAACCCCCCCCAACCCCACAAGTCTTTTCCCTATCGCCATCCTAACTGATCCAAGAAGACAGCTGACACCTCCCATTAGGCCTGCCGCTGCTCATCTACAGCCAGCATGCATGTGGGACCATGTGGGTTCCCCTGTGGCAGATGTACATATACCTACTCAAAATACAGTATGAATGGTTCAGCGCTTGACGCACGCCTGCCGATCAGCATGTGCACGCACACACATACACATAAAGAGAAGAGTCACTTCTACTATACATGTCCTTTTATATTCCTTTTAGAAAGATGTTAACAAAAACCGTCCTCTACTTTACAGAGAAGGCACTCGGAGGAAGAAGATGAAATCCGGCACAATAAACCAACTTTGAAAAATGTGTCTAATCTCTATACATGTCTTTGTATGGCTGAGCTGCAATCAAAGGCTCCTCATACAAGTATTAGGACATGTTGCTGCTGTTCTTTTTAGACGCGGGGCTCCTTCTCCTATCTGTGATCAAATGACTGGAAAATGAGGACAAGATCATGTTATTTCTCATTGGTCCAACAATCACTGCAAAGCCTCACAGCTGTTAGATAACAGAGTTACCAGAAGTACACTGTTGAGCACTGAAAGGTCCAAATTGTTAACAAACAAACCGTTTCCATGGATCTTGTGTGATTTTTATTCTAATAATTTGCCAATTCTTGTGAATGACTCATGTCTAGACTACAGCATTTCTAATCAAGTTAAAAGCTCTGCTGCCTTTAGACTTGATAGTATCAGAAGTGGGGCTGAAAATACGAAACACGACTGTTGGACTACATGTCTCATAGCATGTAAACAGCCATGAAGCTTTTCCAGCCTTGAAATCTCAGTTATTCAGCCGGCATCCACCTCCTCTTCCTGCCCTTCAGGTGCTACAATAGGAGAGACAGCCACGGAGGTCGTCTCTGACGTCTGCAGCTGACTTCTGCCAATCAGCGCCCGTTAAGATCTTATCAATGAACACTAAAAACATACCATTTCAATGCAAGTGAATGAATTCTCCTTATTTCGAACACTGATTATAAAATGCAATAATTCCTAAGCACCCAGGTCTGCTACTGTAATGTCAAATTAAACTAGATGCTATTAAAAACCAAAATTTATGCTCAAAGATTGTGAAAATTGCAACAAAGTGAACACAAAGGCGTAGACTTTCATTTGAAAGTGTGAATAAAAGCTTAAATAAAACCAAAAAAAGGATGTATGCAGCTTGGGAGGCACAGAAATAAACATATTGTAGGCGTTATCAGTATTGTTTAGGAAATATGAACTGACAGTCACAGTCCTGAAATAAGCACTACCGCCCACAGCAGTCTTAGCCATCATTCAGTCCACTTACAACTTACTAAATTTCTTGGTTTTCATTCACAGAATCAGAGAGCATCAGTGGAGTTTATCAGGACACAGACTGGTTCCTTTCAGCATCCATGTTGACAACACAGGTGGCAGCAGCACCAACAAACACAGCGTGCTCATTTCCTAACAAACTGATGGCTTTATTACAAACTGACCATAAATGTCGAGTATATATTACCAGAGTACACACAGCTAAAGCATGAAATTATACTAATTAAACTATGATGTACTACTCTCATCTCAACCTGACGCAGTTCTTCCTATAAAACAATATCTGCACCTCTTCCCAATATTCCTGAATCCAGCTCCTCTCATTTACTGACATTCTTCAGGTTTAGGAGCATTGCTGCGCCCCCCCTCCCCCTCCCCAGGTCAGCAGATGCTTCCTCAATTGTCATCTTACCTCCATCCTCTTCATCAAAGGAGTTCATGCAGGGGAAATAGACAGCCAGCGCTTCAAAGGATGCAGACAGGCTCATCTTGCTCTGGGAGCACTGGATACGCATCCCAGGAGCTGCCGTCGAGGTATCATGCCCCTGTCTGCCCATGGTGACCAGGAGCTGTCCTTCTCAATACGCTTAATCAAATCAGGAAGATGGTAGCTTTTCTTTTTAATTTCTAACACATTAATTATTCAAATTGAACTTAAATTTGAATGTAAGCAAAGCTCAGCCGGAGAAGACTCTGTGCTGCTGTAGGCAACCAGGGCTGGATGATCTATTCTGTCCCTAGATGCTCTGGGTCGCATCTTAGGTAGAGCTTCAGAAAAACGTTGCTTCAGTAGTCGAGTCTTGTGCTGTCTGGGTCTGACGCTCTTGCTGCACCTCTTTCTTCAGCAGGGGGAGGGGAGAGAGCTGTGTCGCGCTTCACCAATCAGAGTGCTGGGCTGCTCAGGCGCACCTCTGCTGGCTCTGCGGGTGTACAAGCTCTACCCAGAGATACTGAGCCCCCTCCCCACTCTGTTTCTCACCATTTTTTCTAATCTCCTTTTTTATTATATGCTTTCTCTCTTTTCTTCTTCAGCTGGCTGTTTTGCTTCTTTTGAGCCACTCATGACTATTATTTGCCTCCTCTCTCCATCCTCTGAGCCACCATCCCTCTATGTCCCTGTGTTCCCCACAAAGGAGGGTGAAAAGAAGCTGTTATTAGGTCCCGACAATGGTCCTGTTCCTGTATGAGAGGGCTGGAGACACATGGCACAGTAACTCAGAGTTCACGTGCCGAACTCTGCTCTTTACTTCAACAACAATATCCCAGCTGTGTTGTGTTTGGGGGGGGGGGGCTTCTCTCCCTGCTTTGCTGGTCAGATTTTATCCCCAAGAAAGACAAATTGAGTGCTTGATAAGGTTTACATTCTTCTCTTAAAAACGTTATCCATCAACCTTTTACAGCCTCTCTGACACATCACGTTGTGTTGAATTCACTTTTCCCTAATAAACTGCCATCCACATTTTAAAACAGTCTAAGAGGAAAGTGTCAAACACGCCTAAATATCACCTCTTTTCACTCTGTTACAACCATGTGCAGACACTCTACTGTAGGTCCGAATAGTTCAACATAACATAACAGTGGTGTAAAGTGAAAACTATCCTTCGCAGGTGGTCCCTGAATAACCGATGAATCTTCGTCTGTTCAGAGGGTAAACACAAAGAGCAAATGTATGGCTGTAAACTAAACTTCAACTTCTCCTGGTAGCTGTCAGCACTTCACTTTAGCTTTGAAAAAAAAAAAAAAACTCCGAGAAGCAAAGCTGCTTGGACACATCACCACAGAGCCAACTGCTTTTGTACAAGATATCTCTCTGGCAGAATAGGCACAGGACAAGACAATCACAATGTTCTCTTTACTAGCATAAATATAGAAAGCTCCCTGCAGTGCTACTGTTCAAGCAAAAGTTCCCCACTATGAGACATTGCAACCTACTTCCATGATGGAGCCGCAAACTGCGTGCCGTCCATTTGCAGAGTCCATCTAGGTCATCGTAGACAAAAAACTACTTTACTAGTTCCAGCTGCAGGGAAAACAAACAGCTACAGTTACAATATAAGCAGGTGGCTCTTGTTTAAGTGTCATTCAAGACTCATCAGCTGTGAAAAAACTTTGTACTGGGTGCTTTTAAGTCAGTGCTTGCAAAGTCAGGGTATATTGTGAAGATGTTTCTATGTTAGTATCAGAAATTTAGCTTAGAGTGCAGCTGAACTCTAATGCAGCCAGATAGGGTCATATTTAAAAACAAAAAAATGAGGCAAGATCTTTAAGCACAAACCCCCACCGCAACCCCCCCCCCCAAAAAAAAAAACTCTTCAAGAATGTTGCTTTAAAGTTTGCATCATATTTCCATAAATATCACATAAAACATTGTTAGAATTTCACAAAACTTAAATATGAATAAGATGAAAATATCGACATTTATCGACAAAAAAATCGGCCAACTTTAACATGACTGACATGACTGAAAATAATCCTAAAAAGTTTTATCTGGGATGTCTCAAAGTTTGGTCTTCACAACATATGTCTGTGGACATGTCAGGGGAGATGTCGGAGGACCTCAGAAAAAGGCGGTGTTGCTCCTCTAGTTAAAGATTCAAAAGAATCAAATAAATATGTTTAGAGTTTTGACTCTTTTGGTCCATTAAGAACTTGGTTACCCTCTCCAGGAGCGGTCCATCACTCTTGGGTAACTTGTTGATAGATAACCTCCAACATATTGTTCAACTTGTTGGTCACCAACAGGAAAACTCTAAACAACTACGGGGAGCATTACAGACGTGTGGGGGGAGGGAAGCTGTAAACAACAGCAGCAACAAAAAGTGCTTTTCGTCTGCAGTTTGCTTAAAGGTCACGCAGACAACCAGCAGCTATTAGAGATGAAGCTCAAGATAGGATGAGACATGTTCACATGTTTGATCTATCTGCTTCAATGAGTTTCTACCATATTCACACACAAATAACGAACATTTTAAAGAAATAAAGTTGTATCCCTTATTCCTGTATTTGTGTCATTTACACATTTACATCAGTAAACTTATCAATTGCCTGAGACAAGACTCCCTATTAGGATGACTGAATTCAGCCTTACTGAATGGTACCATTGGAGACCAAGTAAACAGTTTAAGTAAAATTTATTTCCTTCTTTTTTTAAACCTTTATTTATACAGGGAGTCACATTCAGACACTCTACTTTCCAAGAGAGACCTGTTTACCTAACCTAACATGCATGTCTTTGGACGGCGGGAGGAAGCCTGAAATTCAATGATTTTTAAGTTGGCTCATCCTCAGTGAAAGCTGAATATTATATATTAGAGGACAGACACATTCATGATATATCAGTTACAGATTTGACTGAAACCGACAAAATCTGTTACAATTAATCAAATTACTCGTGTTGGCCTGGAGAGTTTGTTTTCTTTTGTAATTTCTTCCATAAATATCAAAGCTATCAGAACCTCCTCTAGTTAAACCAGGAATAACAGAATAAAACCTCTTGATGCTGCGAGGAAGCACAGAGCCACAAAAACATTACAGCAAATAATGGAGTAATTAGTAAAACACAATGCAGTCTTATCTTCACCCATTAAAGATTTACATGACAGCTTGAATAAGAAGCTACCATAACCAAAAATGTAGCAGAACACTGCAGTCCTTCTCTCCTCTGTCTGAGCCACCCGTGTGCCAAGCAACACGTGCCTATTTACTCCAGCAGCCCATTTAACACGTGTTGTCAGTCTCAACTTTTGCTTCTTTGACACAGTTTATTCTTGCACATCCACCTACAACAAAGTGGCACATTTTTCACTGTCACTCCTTAACGCACAGTGCTGCAGATGGAATTAAGCTTAATTACAGTCTACATAAAGCAAGTCACGTGGACATGTTAAAAGAGAGCAAAAAATAGACTTCACACATCACTTGATGAGCTACAAGGAAACTTGTATTAGCCGCATAATGTAGAACATAAATAACTAAATACAAGACTGTTCACTGCTAATCTCAAACAATTGTGAGATTTTGCTCACAAAGAAGAGTCTGGGTGTGTTAACAGCTTTAGCAGCCTCATTAGGAAATTAGGTTTTTACATGCATGTCTATGAAGAAAGACCTCAGGCTTTAAAGGTATGTTCTGATATCATGACAAATGCGGGTTAACACTCAACAAGAAACCTGGTCCCACTCCAGGTGCATGACAAACCAGCATGACAGTGGACATATAACTGGAACTACAAGCACTTCAGAGGACGGGAATGTGAAAAATCTTGCCAATTCAAAAACAGCAACAAAAGAGCACAACATCCCAGAAGTGCTATAAGATCTGAGCGGCATGCAGCGGGGATCACAGGGGGAACAAGTTTTCCTGACTGATGAGGCTGAGCCAAGCCAGGCGTCAGAGAGTGACTCTGGCCCTACACACTGTATAAACACAGTTTAATGGAGGGCTCTAAGCCTAAAAGTCACACGCACAGATTAAGGCAAACAGACACACATGACTCTAATGCACACACACCAGGACACCCATGAGTACAAGTGCAAAGGTAGTCAAACACACTGTCTTCTCTCAGTTTACATTCTTTGCTGTCAACATGATGGAGGCCAGTTCTACAGCCGGGATGTGAAGCTTCCCCTGCTGTGTTTAACTCAAACATGAGTAGAATTATGACGGGAACCTGTTCAGGATGTACTCCACCTCATGCTCAAGGACAGCTGAGATAGGCCCCCCCACCAGCTCTCCCTTCATAATGGACCGATTATTACAGTTAAAAGAAATAATAAAAGAAAACCTTAGTATACTATTTCAGCCTCGCTTAAGAACATTTCAAAGCCACATTCACAGAATTTGGCTATTCAATGTGAAACAGAAATTTTGGCTATTTTATAAGCAAGAAAATGCTTCTTAGAGCAAGACGAGTTCCCTCACTGTGCAACTGTATAATATTATAATGTCCATATAGAGCCAAATATCTGAGGAATCTTCCCAATACCTTTTTGATTCTATGACTTAATAAATTATGGCAGTTCTAAAGGAATAAGGGGGACCAACCTGGCACTAGTATAACAGTCACCTCACAAACTGGCTGTTCAGTGTATATAGGGTCATCTGAAGAAATAGAAATTGACTCTTTTAGCTTTGGGCAGGTTTCCACAAAATTCCCAAGACCAAAATGATGAAACTCTAAGAGCAGAAAACATAATGTGTCTGCACACAGTCTGGTGCTGAGAAAGTAGCATTCAATCACATGGTTTGGCGGGAAAATGCTGAATATGGAAGTTGATGAGAAAAATTTGACTAAAGCTTTACAACAAAAACAACAAAAAAGCTGCACTCAAAGCTAGAAATATATGTGCACTCCTCCATTTTTTAAATACCTTTGGAGAAATCTCTCCCACCTTTAGTGGAAGTTGTGAAACAGGATAGATATATGAAAATGTGATAAAATGGGAACTGCTGTGGATATTGGAACAGTTTGTCTCTTGGCTGCTTCCATCCATTCTCTGTGGCACATGCTGAAGTTACAGCAGATGGAGAGCTCATGAAGGAGTAGAGGGGGATTTAAGCACCGCCAAGTTTTTTAAAAAAATATTAAAAAAATAAAAAAGAGACAACAGAAACAGCTGACATCATCCCAGCTGATTCTCTTTTAGTCAAAACAAGCTAGTGTCATAACCAAAAAGTCATCTTTCGTGAGAAAACTGCAACGTCATCATAACATGAGAACCCAAGAAGTTCTCGTCATGAAAGAGGAAACATGTTTTATTGGGTTGATGAGGCACGGAAACATCATGCTCATGCTCTATGACTAGCCTGTCATGTCCCATCCAACTTCCCCTTTGACTGACAGCTGCAGACTGCTGCTGTCAAAATGTAAAGACACAACAATCAGAAGAGGAAGTCCGTAAAGCATTTTTAGCTGCAGTTAAAATCTAAAAATGTGGAGTGGAAATTCAGTTTCAGCCTTGCTCAGATCAGGGATGACACTGTGTACCTACTGTGGCGCACAAGTGTATCTTAAAATGTGACCGAGCTCTCAGGTTTAGGTACAGAAGACTCATGGCCAAGGATCACAAAATGTTTCTTTTTAATAGAAAAATTTGACTGTGTTTTAAAGGAAGCTGTACCAAAGCTTGCAGTTTCATTCTTGCTGGAGGAATATTACTGTGGTCTGCTGCAACCACAACCTATAACAATGAGATTTAACAGCAGCCAGAAACTGAGTCATTGTAAAGATTTTAGTTTTAGTTTATTGTGACCAAAGACGTCCCATGAATCACAGCTCTGTGCACTCTGGTTGCATGCCCATTTAATTTGCAGAGCAAGTTTTTGCAACTACTGATGTGAATTCCAAATTTAAAGTTGACAGATTGTTATACGTTTGCTGAATGGCAGTTGAATTCTAAGCATGCAAATAACCACAAGACAACGCAACAGAGGCAAACCCTTTTCAGAAAGAGAATGTTGGTTAGCTTTTGTGTCTGATGTGCTGCTGTATTTATCAAAAACAATTTATGGAGTCCACTTACATTAATAAGCACATGAACATCCCATTTTCAGTGATTAGTACGAAACTAAAAAAAAAATGTTGCAGCTGACTTACATGACAATGACTGTATACAAGTCAGAAGCAGCACTTCAGGCATCCAGACGGCAACACGTCAGCGCCGACTGTGACTTCTAACACCACACAACAGATGTAAGAGACGAGAACCAAACTTGGGAACTTTCATTTGCAGACATGGTGAAACAGAATTATAAATATAAACACTGGTGGTAATGGTTTGGAGCCATTAATACGTGTGATGATAACTGGTACTCCTAACAGTAGTCCCTCATTCTTTGGATGCTGTGGTTGATCTATGAGGAAAATCTTCACATTAACAGCATTAACGCATAGACCAGAATACATCAGCATAAATGTATTTAGGTCAACGCAGAGAAGATTCATCTGAGAGTTCAGGTTGATTAGCAACCATCTGACCTCTTGTGAATTATTTTTAATGATGAAGGAAAGAGGACACGAAAAGAGAATAGAAGAGGGAAAGGCGTACAAGAAAGGCTACTCTATGTGAAAAGAGGAATGGAAGTAAACGAGAAAAGTACAACTTAATCATTTTATGTACTTTACTTATTAGTATGTGGGAGTGTGTGGGTGTGGGAGTGCTTTCGTGTGTGTGCATATGGGTTGCCTTTTTTAGCAGCTTATAGTTTTGTTGTACTTTCTTTTATCATACAATGACAGTAAAGGTAATCTTGATCTTGAACCTACTATATTTTATATAATATCCTTCTATGATTTTATATTTGTATGGGCTTACTTTCAATTTTATGCCAGTAACAATAAAAGAAAAAAGAGGACAAAGTGGCTGGAAAGTCGCTCAATATTGCTGAACAGCTCACAATTTAATGAGGCCAACTGGCAACGGGTCAGTATCCTGATTCAGTATGAAAACATTATGCTAGAAGGGTTGAGTCATTGAGAAATCTAGAGAGAAATTCACATTAATTATCCATCCATCCATTTTCAAAACCCATTTTACCTTGTTCAAAGTTGCCTGAGCTGGGTACACCAGATACATCTATCTATCTATCTATCTATCTATCTATCTATCTATCTATCTATCTATCTATCTATCTATCTATCTATC
>JBBBVU010000006.1:26332111-26347650 GCA_037177055.1 Atherinosoma microstoma | reverse complement strand
TCTATCTATCTATCTATCTATCTATCTATCTATCTATCTATCTATCTATCTATCTATCTATCTATCTATCTTTCTATTTGAGATAACTGATGCTGCATCCTTTGGACAAGATAGGAATGGGCCCATGCTGCTTAATATCAGTGAACAGTTCAGGATGTATTAGTGCATGTGATATGGGTAACTTACACATATACTGTATAAGGGTTGTCAAAGCTGAACCATATACAAAATTTGTGAGGAACATATGCTACCATCCAAACAATGTTTTAATAATGGAAAACAGCAGCAATTAAAAGCCCTGTTGCTACGGTTACCAGCCCGCAGTTCAGATCTGTCAGCCAATCAAAGAATCTAGCATGTTATAAAACAATGCAGGAAAAATTAGGCTTTAAATTGTTGAGAAGCTGAAATCTTTTGTCAAACAAGAAAGTATCAATATACCTTTTATCAACATGTGACAGAAAAATGTTGTCCTTGCTCTAAGCTTTAAATGGTTGTCTTATTATTGTATAGCATGTATTAACATTTTCATAGAGTTCCAACATTTTTTAAAAGGGAGGTTGCAGCAGTGCGCTGGCGTCTCCACTGCCCCGGGCTGCTGTGTTTTCTGTCTGCCCCAGCTCCGTAGGAGATTAATAAGGTGCCTCAGCTAGCCGAGGAGCTGCTGAGATAGGCACTGAACTCAACACCGAAGATGAATTACCTCATCTGGGAGCTCAAAGTTCAGCTATTTTACCACATATACAACAGCCTGTCAAAGCAGCTTCACAGGTCTAAAACTATGCCTCAGTGATGTAGGTAATAGAGGACTAGCGAAATGAGAGGGCAGTTTTTACTGGTGTATGTCTTCAACTCTAGTGGGCCTGGTGAGAAAAGTGGTACACACATTCTCCCTTTTACCATGAACACGTATCACCCATTGCAAAGTTTTTAATTCATGAATGACCACAGAGAGGTTGTTGCCTGTCAAAGTTTTCAACTTTTAAAGTACAGATTGTACTTCTAGTTTCCTACCGCTGCGACTGGATCCGACACTAAATAGATCGGAAAGTATTGTCAAACTCTTTTTCTTCTTTAAAGCAAAAGTAGTAATGTGGTATAAAAGGCTGTCTAGAAATCACTTTTCAAGCCAAAATGAGCACTGCAGCATAAAGAAAACCAGCCTTGGGAATGAAATACTCTATGTAGAGCTAAAGGACTGAGACAAATGAACACTTGAAGATCATATTTGAATCCCTTTGCAAAATTTTAATGTTTCAAATCTTGCTACTTTCAGGGGAAACGAGAGAAAGTGGGACAAAAGAAGAATTGCATTGGAATACTAAAAGGAAACTTCATGTGTCCAACAGTGTAAAATACTTCTAAGCTTCCTCAACTATTCCAGCTTTCGATTACTTCTGTATTGCTGCAGGCAGCTTCCCCTGTTTATGCCTATTAAGTCCCATGTTCTTGGCAATCTGTAATCATATTGTTATTCATATCAAATTCTAATTACGTATTTTTAGGCTGAAAAGTGAAAAAACCAAAAACCAAAAAATAAAGTCAAAATCCAATTCTGTGGCTTAATTCTCTGAATAAAGCTACTTTTCACTTTACAAGACTTTTTAAAAATTCTATTGTCGGGCGATGTCCTTTTTATGATAGTTTAACATTATGCAAATGGTTTTGTTGTGACTATGTCTCTGTGTTTCTTCATGAGTTAGACTTCCATGCTGGCTGTGACTTTTGCTGCTGGTCTTTGCAGATAAGCGGACTGTTCGATTCCGTCTTGATAAAGACCTTTATGCAGGTGAACCTGGGATTTTGTCTTGAGGCATGCTGCAGATGTTCAGCCGGTTTAAGTAGAACTCTGCTCCATCTCTCTTAATTGCCTCCAGTCAATTTTTCACACGACTCACAGCCCTCTCAGTGAGGCTGTGGATACTTGGGACTTCTTGTTCTACGAACCAAGTCCCAAGATCTGGTAAAATCACAAAAAGTCTGTCTCAGGTTTCTATGTCTTGTTCATGCAGAACAATGATTAACTGCTGAGCTGGTCAATCTCAAACCATCCTGAATATGAGTTTACAAACACAAGATAATGATGGTTGAAGCAACAACAGGCCAGGGCAGGTCAAGGACTGCCTGTAATTTCAGTTGTCCTTTGTGGGTGCGCTTTTACACTACATGCTTGGAAAGTAGCCTCAAGATCATCAATAATAAATCAAATCAAATCAAACTTTATTCATAAAGCGCTTTTCTCATGCCAGGGCAACACAAAGTGCTTTACATAATAAACTGCATATAAAATAAAACAAGCCTTCATACTAAAAAATATATCATTATATTCTCTTTCACACACAATCATACACGCACCGAAATAAAGTCACCCTGAGGCCCTCTGGCAGGCCGTTCCACAGCCGAGGGCCATAATAATGGAAGGAGGCCTCACCGTATGTTTTAGTTCTGACCTTAGGAACGACCAAAAGGCATGAAAAGATTAAAATACACTAAAAGCAATTAAAAGATATGAGAAGAAATTAAAAGGTTAAAATCAATGAGAAGACTGAAAAACACTAAAAGTAACTAAAAGAGTAAAATAGACAAAAAACACTTAAAAAGGTTAAGATACACTAAAAGAAATTAGAAAGCTAAGATGCATTAAAAGAAAAACAGAGACCACACAATGTTTATGCTGTGCTAAAAGCCAAGGAGTTAAAATGTGTTTTAAAGTGTGATTTAAAAGTTTCCTGAGTGGGGGCCAGTTTGATCTGGTTGGGGAGCTCATTCCACAGTTTGGGTGCCAGTACTGAAAAAAGCTCAGTCAGGCTTAACATTATGTGCAGAAGGTGCACTGGGACGGTGTGGAAAGGCTTGCTGTGGAAAACAGCTAAAGGCTGACGGTCAGTTTCAATCACTGCTGGCTTGCCACAGGTGTAGCTGTAAAACTTGTAGCAAGTGAAAAAACACCACAAGTAAAGCTCCTCCTCCTCTAACTGTGCATATTTCATCTTTGTTTGGGTCAAAGTGCGAGACGAGTACTAAACTGTTTTACCATACTGGAGACAAGGTGGCCATGCTGGGATGCATCACAGGTGAGAGTCACTGGTTTTTACACATCATGATAACAAAGCTTGTAAAAAGTTCATCCAGGTTTAGGATTAATTTACCTAGATAATTAATCATCCCTAGGAAGCCTTGCAGAGCTGCTTTGTCTTCTGGAGGTGGCATTTCTTTGATAGCTGTAACCTTTGTTGAATCTGCTTGTGTACAGATGTCCAACATAGCTCACCTCCTCAAGTCTGAACTAACACATAAAACAACACTTGCAGTAATTTCACTAATCATGAGGTAAAGAAAGACTCTAGCACGTTTGAAGAGGAAGCTGTTGGCACGTAATGGTTTTGGAGAGCATAAAGTCTAATCATTTTACTACCTTTGAGCCTTTTTGGGGAAACTGGTATGTTTTCTGCTGTTGACCAACATGGCTGGGACACATTCCTGACTGACACTCCATTGGTTTATCTCCTAGTTCTGAATAATCAAAGGCCTGAGTTTCAACCAGTGTTGACTTCGTCAACGATGACAAAGACGAAATTATTTCGTCGACGACCCTTTTTTTCATGACAATAATGAGACGGTGACGAGCTAAACCTTTCTCTTTGATGACGAAAACATGACGAGACAAACGTGAGTTTTCGTTGACGAGAGACTAGACAAAGATGTTAGTGAGTGATCTGTCAGGCATTCAGAACCTGAGATTTTTGCCTGTTGTTCTGTAATCTGTCTGTCAAAAGCTGCACCCGCCCCTTGTTTGGCCACGCCCACCACCTGCATGCAGCGCACTGCACAACACACCTGCGGTCAGTCTAACAAACAGACACGCAGTTGAGTTTTTTAATTAATTGATGGACCACGGTAGCAGCGTCAACAAAAGGTCTTGTTGGTGGGAAACGGCGAAATGATCTATGGACATACTTTCAATAGAATCCATCAGAAAGAAAAACAGAATACGTTGTAGAGACGACAGTAAATGTGCCAGCATTTACCAGCAGCAATGAAGTCCAGCACGGCCCATTTACAGCTAAAATAATATTAATTATAATTAAATATTGCTTTACAAAAGGAAAGAGACTAAAATAACATCTGCAGTCTTGTTTGCCACAGAAACTAACTAAATATAAACTTTTATTTGCCCAGCCTGAATATTAGTTTCTAAAAAAACAGACCTAGTTGATAAGTGTGAAGCGATGGAGAGAACACCCAGACAACATGGCATAAGTTATGTTATTTGAATGCCAGAATATTTTTACTGTTATGATTACCATCTACACTATTACTATGCAGTTTAAAACTATTTAGAAGTCGTAGTGCATAACCTATCATTTTCTGCTGCTGCGGCATCAGCGCAACCCGTTAGACATGATCTCAGAAAGTCGGGAAATTAAAAATAGAACAGCAGAAGCGGTCAAACTCCACGGCTGATAAAATAGACAAAAATTATAATTTTTTTCTCTGTTCTTTACATAGGCTACTAAATGTTAGGATTATTTTTTTAATAAAAATTCACTGTTATTGGAAAAGTCAGGTACCAGCAAAGCTTCATGATTTTAACTTACAGTTATTGAATGTGCAAATTTCAATTGTTTAAAGACCAATACTTTGTTTTTTTCCAGTTTATATCCTATGAAAACTGACAAAAACTAGACTAAAACCCTTTTGAGTTTTCATCAACTAAAACTGGACTAAAAGTATCACATATTGAAATGACTAAATGTGACTAAAACTAATGTGTATTTACGTCAAAAAGTCTAAGACTAAGACTAAATCTCAAATAGCTGCCAAAAACAACACTGGTTTCAAGGCTCATTGTCTAAGACCAGGACCGTATGGGGTACAATTACTAAAATGTATTTTCAGGTACCCATCTTACAAATATGGCTGACAACTGTTTAGTAATTGTGCAATAAAATGAAAGAGAACTATATTTTGTGTCAGCTTCCATCCTGCAATGGAAACCAAAAGAATAGAAAAGAAATCTTAGAATACGCTCACTGGAATTATAGTAAAGGGAATTAGCAGTTTAGCTACAAAGGGACTCACACAGTGTTAATAATTCACATAAAAGCATGGAGCAGAGTTCTTACATTGCAAGCAAATTCTTCTCTTCATCAAAATAACAAATGGTTGAAAAAGAAGCCAAAAACCCTCCACCCCATGTCCTCCACACACATCGTCATGCACAAACTAAGTGAATGATTTAATAAATAATTGTGAAACAAATTCTGTAGCACTTTTGCAGAAACACACACTGTTGAAGGTACAGTATAATTCAGTTTTTCTTCAAGGAAAATGTAGAGCAATGTTTTCATAAACAGTGCGTGTCAAGTATAAGATACTGCGGCGCTGGATTCAAAGCTAGAAATAACTGATATTTAAAATGACTTTAAGTATAAAACATATAGACTGGACTGAGTAGATAAAAATAAATGTTCATGTGAAAAACTGCTTCATAATATTAATATGTCCATCAATGTATTTAATATAAGAGCATCCTTACTCAGACTTAGCAGCATAAATAGCAATTACACAGAATCAACAGGCAGAGAAAGCATGCTTTCAGGCATGAGTCAGAAATTAAACATATACAGTAGAGGAATGCACAGATTAATGTAGGAAGATGGATTTTTCAATAAGCTTGCAGCTTTTGATTATTACTGTCCATCTTTGGCAGAGCCAAGCTGCGTGGAGGCAGTTCAATTGGGCTGTTTAGGAAATGAACTGGCCTTCTATTACGCTTTAGATAAAATAACCCAGGAACCAGAGGATTGCTAAGTGGTCAATGGAAAAACTGAACAGCATAAATCTGCTTATGATTCAGCTCATGATGTCCAAAGGAACAGCAGTAAAATCCCAAATGATTGGGGGTTTTGAAATTATTTAAATATTCAGCTAAAAGATTAATTCAAGTTCTTAAATTAAACTAAATTGGCTATGGAACTTTTCTGTTGCTAAGAAACTACAAACTGGTCATTTCTTCCAAACACGTACTCAGGTAGTGATTAAAAAGCATTGCTGTGACATGCAGCAGCCTTATCAAAGGTGAGTTTCCGTGTTTATTACTGGCTTACATCGCCTTGTTTTGTGTGATAATTAAAAACTTGCCCCTGTGATAAACTGGCAACCTGTCCAGGGTGTATCTGGCCTCTCACCTGACAGCAACTGGGATACGTTTCAGTTCCCCTTGCAACCCTGAACTGGAGTAAGTGGGTATAGAAAATGGATGGAGGGAATTGAAGCTACATGAACTCAATACTTCATCAGTCACAGTTAAGACCCCGGGTCTCTGCTGAATTTTCACCAGCATCTGCTACCTGCTGGATGCCTTACTGAATCAGTTTAACTGGCCAACTGTTCAGGCATGCATACAAGAGTATTCTGATTGCACACGCATAAGAGAACAATGATAGCATTAAATCCACTGCATGTTTTGTAGTGTAAATTTGTGAGTAGCATTGGGTCTTGTAATAGTTAAGCAGTCGTTTAAGTTCTAATCAACCTTTTGGACATGATAGATTGTATTTCTGGTGTAGTAAAGTTCTTTCAACTGGCAACTGAGGCCAAAAAAAAAAACAGCAGTTCAGACTCAAAGTTGCAAACTGTGTACACACCACTCGTGGTGATCACCTGGGAGCACATCCATTAGACTAACCTGTGTTTGTCAAAGCCGAAGTTGTGATGCTTGGCTGCTTTTCCCAGCCCCCAGCAGCACTTGGCAGTGCACACACAGCTATGAATAATCGACTATCCTTTGAATGCACTTTTAAAGTAGAAGATGAACCTCGCAAAATAGTGCATGACAAAGCAGAGCAGAAGACTACTTGGAAGCGTATATGTTGCTACACCACCAAAAACATATCTCTGATACAGAAAGGCAAAGATGTATAACCTTAAAAACTCCATCTGATGCTCTTAGAAGGAACCGGGTGAAATATTGATGACTCTTGGAGATTCAGGCTACTCAAAAAAGCAAAGCACGTGCATGTTTGTATAAACAGATACTTTCTTAAGTCTCATGGAAGTAAATGTCTGCACAAATGCCAGGTATTTGGCGGTTTTTAAAAATTAATTCTAGAAATGTTTCCAGCAGCAAAACCATCAATTTACAGTCCTCAACAAAAGGTGACCCGATCTATCTGAAATAATAGATTGTAGGTAAATGCCAAAAACTAAAAACTGTCATATTAAAGTAATTAAAGTGATTGTTATTTACCCACAGAGATAAACCAGCAGCACGTGGGCCACCGAGTTCATGAGGAGGGGGGCAGAACCGTGCCACGTGAGTAAACCAACCCGCTCCACTCTCTCGCTCACCGCTGCCCACTGACAACACGCATACACATGCATTTATCTCGTCCCTCTGTCATGTTATCTGGGTAGATCTGAGCAGAAAGTGCTAATTTGTAGAAGTAATTATTGACAACCTTAGGGCTTGAATAGGCAAGATGAATAGCTGCTGAATGCTTTCAGGTGTGGGTGATAAATTGACTGACCTTCACATGAACAGACCAGACCCCAATCTATCAGCCAGAGACATCACCACACACCACCTGCCATCTTTTTCACATTGTTTGACACCGGGTGGTAAAACTCCTTCTTTTTCAAATAGTTACTGAGCACTTCTGACAACAAAATGGAATCTTAAAAGGCAAGTACGGTATTTTCCACTGCAGGGAAAAACGAACACTTGCATGAAACTAAAGAAAATGCAAACATAACACACACCGTCCTGTCTGCGCGCATTCTTAAATGCACTTATAAACACACAACTGCCCTTGGCCACATTCTGAGGTAGCGTTTTACACTGGACATTAGGAGAGCATTTCAACACGCAGAAGCTGACGAAATGTGACCTGCAACAAGCAGCTGTGTTAGGAAGGAGCAGGAGATCTTCCGGAGTGAAAAGAAAAAATATTTCCAGGCATGCACAATAAATCACCTTTAAACGAACAAAAAAAAAAAGCTTTGGAGCTATATCTAAAGAAAGGAAAAGAGAATTGGAGATCATTTCAGGATGACTGTCACCTAGAGAGAAGAGAAACAGCGTGAGATTACAACATTATTATGTCTTAAGGTCTGGAAAAGCCCAAAGTTCTTGTAGATTATAAAATGAAAAATAAAAGAAAAAGGAGAGGGGTGGACTGGAAAATAGTAGAATTAGTTCTTAATATCCAGAAGACTACACAGAGACAATAAGACAAGGACAAACGAACACACGGCACATACTGTAGAGTAGACTTGCTGTGCAGTTGGATGCCCTACCTGTTTGGCTGAGTTGAGAGGTGCTCCGGCTCTTGCGCGACATGCCAACCATGGCCTGCATTTTGGCACCAATGCTGGAGCGCCTCTTCTTGTCGTCAGTGCCTACCGTGCCGACCGCTGTGTCTGACTGACTGCCATCCGTCTTCTCCAGGTTACACATATCGCCGCTGATGCTTGTGCTCTTGGTCATGTTCATCCCACCGGATGAGTCCATCTGCCTGTTTTTCATTTTGGATGCAAAGTCACTGTCAGCCACCACCATTGACAGGGGGCAGACCAGGAAATAGAAGGAAGGACAGGGTAGAGGAGAGATGAGGCCAGCAAAGAGGACGTTGAAGGACAAGTGAAGGAGGAAGAAACAGGAGGAGAGGATGGAAAAGGAAAAAAGGGCACAGGAGAGAGACAGAAAATGACAAGGTGTGGGGTGAAAAGGAGAGAAGGACAGAGTTCAGGTATAGAAGTTCATGACTTACAGTATAGCTGATTTTAGGATTTTATTCGAAGGATTGCACATGCACATAAGGATCTTTAACTTCATGCTGTGCTGCATTTATTGATTTTATAACAGTTTTTACACCGATATGTTTTGGAGGATTTTAATTATGAGATAAACTCAATTCTTTTATATTCATACAGAGGACTTTGAATAGAAATGTAAACTTATGCTATGACCTTTTAAAAGGCTTTCTTCTGCATAACGTAAAGTTATAGGGACAACCTGCACCTGAGTCGTGAGAACGCGCTCAATACAGCACACAAAATGAGGAGTTGTCTGTCATCAGCAGTATTCTCCAGCTCTTCTCATTTCAAAAGAAATAGGCCAGTGTCCAAATTAAGGTCTTATTTTAGCTCTGCCAGTAAAATTATCTTTAAGAGACTAATTACATTCTGTATCATAGGCTCTTAATGGGATGAGCTCCGTGTAGCACCCTCAGGCTACTGTTCATTAATTAATTACTGACCTTCATCACATAACTGGATTATAAAGACAACTTATGGAGAGACATGATAATGAGTTGCTTCAGTTAGACTCTAAATTCTGATCTCTATATAGTAATCGTTACGTGTCAGATCCATTGTAGAATTACAAAACTACCTTGTATAAATAAAAAATATTGTTGATTTTAGAAACCATTTTCAAATCCTGGTGTTAATAATCAGGGCTCTGCATACAGTATACTCTACAGTATATTAAAGATTTTTCTACGGCTCTTCAACCTAGGCCCCTGGGACCTCTAACCAGAGATTGTTAGTTGTTCCCCATACCTGATTTAAGACCCCTGGGAATCTATATTAAAGCAGTCTGACCATAACCATGGAATGCACTTCTCATATTTTGTTGTATTGATTGTGTTGATTCCTTTAAAAAGTATCTGAACCTGTTATTCTTCAGACAAGCTCTCAGGTTTTTATTGCATTTTTCTTGTTTTTATTATTTTTACTATCTTTCTATCATCTGTTTCATTCCCCTTTCTTGTATTATATTGCAATTTTGTGCTTTTTTCTTAGAAATGTTCTGAATAAATAAACTTTACCTACTTGTTTTACTTTTAAATAAAGATCACTCAAAATCTGAGAATGGTTCATTTTCCATGGTGGCAACAATATTGCATTACAATGTCAGTGGATATGAGTGATTCTTCAGCAGGAATTGTAAGTCATGTCATAATGTTTGGTTGATTTGTGCATATTCAAATTTATCAGACATTTATAACGTGGTCCCTGTTGGTTGTATTTTTAGCTTTCGAATCGGCGAGAGATAGAGAGAGAGAGAGAGAAAGAGAGGGAGGCTGTTTTAGGTGCTGTAATCTTTCATGACTGTTTATTTATTTCATATTGTAAACTGGTGATTAAGTGAGTTGGCTTTAAACAAAGCACACCTCATACCTCAGTCTGTACTATAAAGCCTTGTTTATGTCAGTTGCAGTGCCATTTTGTTCTGTTATGGATCAGCCAGTGATTTAAGACATAAATATTGAATGCTTACTGGGGGGATTAGTACCTTTGATCGGTTAATGCAACCCTGAAGCTTTGAAGCAAACTTCAAGCATCTCAACACCTGACAACACTGCAGGCCAACGTGCCACAGGTGACATGCTAAACTATGCTCTTTCACTGTCATGACAGCAAGGCTGCTTTTACACTGGTCAACTCAGAGTGATAATGCTGCGTTTTCTACCAAATTTCAACTGTAGAAAGGATGGGCGGCTGTGGTAAACTGAGGTTAGTCCAATCACATTCTCTCTTGACTGAAAATCCATCTTCCATCACATGTTGAAAAAACAATGATTAGAAGCAATTTATTCATCTATTGGAACAAATGTTCCTCCAGTCAGAATGCTCACACTGTACCAGTCAATGTAATTATATCTGGGACAAACCCTGATCCCTGTTCAGGAAGCAGCCTAATTGGATGCCTGCTGCTGAACAAACCAAGTCATACTGCAAGATTGAATGTACATTTGTTCAGCTTTTCTCAAGGAAAACATCTAACTGGACTAAATAAATATATTGCCAATCATATTTAAATAGCAGCAAAGATTCAGCTTTTTACAAACACATTTCTTTGCAAATGTCGAAAGAATTGGCTTAAATACACTCAAAAATGGGTCCTGTTTATACAGATACAGATCTAACACAGAATTTAAGCCAGACTTTGACTTTAATAAACAAAACTGCATATAATCCTTTTGCAGAACGTCCTCTTCACCTCTCTACAGAATCATCACTCTTTGAACAGGTCCTGGCAACAGAGTCCAGCCTCACTGTGTAACTGTGCCTGCTTGGAAAACTGGGACTCTCCAGGGATTTCTCTTGTACAACCTCGGCCCAAAGAACACAGTGTTCCTCATCATGCAGATTGCTCACCATGCATTTTCATCTAGGCCAAGATGTTCCCAGTGCAAAACAAAGCATGGCAATATATTTTGTCGCAAAAATGTTGACAGATTTAGTTACAACACACTGTCTCTAATGGGTAAATATAACCGCTGTACTCACCTACACTGTTTAAATCTGGTAGGAAGTCTTTATGAATATCACAATGGAAAAATGACTACAATTCTGTGGTTATATTGGACTTTGATTCAACAAACATTTCCAAATCCCTCAGATAATCAACTGGAGGGCATCATTAAGCATATATGTGGATTTTACAGGTCCATCATGACTGCTGTGTAAAAAATGTTGAATTCATGGAGGATGCATCCCAGACTTATCAGAGGACTCTTTATCACCTTTTATAAAAGAGATCACTGCGTATTTATTGGGTCAGTAAAAAAGGGTTTCCATGGTAACTGAGCCTTGTGTCCCATCCAGAGTATTAGCATGTGAACATGCCTGTCAACACAGCTCCAAAATGAGACTGAAGTGAGCAGATTTGAAGTGACTAATTAAAGCATGGAGATCATATTTATCTTGGGCTGTAAGTAGGATGTAGGACTCACCGTTTAATCACTTCCCAAGCTGTTGTTGGATTTTTTTGAGTGGGCTGGGGGTTACATTTTTTTAATCTTTTTCTTATTTTTGGTAATGATCCGCCATTGTCATTCAAAACAGTCAAAATAGCATTTCCTTTCCTCCATATGAAAGAGCTGTTACTCTGGCAACAATATTAGATAAAAGAAACACGGAGGAGAAGAGGTGGTGTGGGATTTAAAAGCGCTGATGGAAAGCTCCTTTTGTCCTGGAGAGCAGTGGACACAACAGCAGCTTAAAGTCATGTGTGGACATTAGCTTTTCTCTGCAGTCGCAGCACTGTTAGCTAAAAACACATGGCTATCACCGAGTTTGCATGACAGGCCAAAGTGAACACTGTGTTTAATGTGTAGCAGATGCAAATTTACACTGTGACCTCAATACATAAGAGATGAGTCATAAGTAAATGCAACTAGAAGCCATGTTTCTGTCAAGTCAGGCTGTTTTCAAACTCTACATTGATAAGCAGAGCAGTTAATAAACCTTTATGATTTGGAAAGATCCTCTTCCCCCTCGTTGTTTGAGTTTATTGTACAGGCTGAGGCGAAGGGAGTCACTGATACTTCAATAATAATGTGAAAAGAATGTCCCTTTTCTCATCCCAGTACATGTTCCAATACAATTATGATTAGGAAACATATTAAAAGATTTCTAGCTTTGATATCCAATTGCATGTTAATGGCTTTAATTTGAAAGTACGACTTAACTCAAATTAAATGCCAAAATGATAACAATGGGGAAAATGGGAAATCAAATTTCCCACAAACAAGTGATTAATCCCTCTTTAAATATGACAAACCAAATCTGATCATTTAGAGCCAAAGCTGTTTTATAATAAACCTGATAAACTTATGAAATAATCTTCCAAAGTTGTGTTGTTAGTTATCTTTTCTTTTTCTTTTTTTCTCACCAGTAAATTGAAAAGCCTGCCATGTCGCCACATGTGCTGTACTTATTTGGCTTTTTCTCATCATTTTATTAGTAGAGATGAAGCTGTACTTCAAATCTCAACTTTTTTCTAATAAATTTAGGGAAACTGTTGCTTTAATGAATAATTATTTTAGATCATCACTGAAAATATCATAGTCCTCTAACTGTTTGAACAGTGTAACCTATTAGTTATAAGCAACAGACAAACAAATCGTAAAGCCTGAGCAAAGAAAATAGCTCCTAAGGCTAATTAATGTGTATCCTTTGTCCTGATTAGATGCTATAAACCACTGGAACATCCAAACAGTAATTACTCATCAACAGTTAGTGCTGCTTAGCAACTGCATGTTTTACTATTACAAAAATAAAACAAACTTAGAAAAAAAAACATTGAAGAATATTACTGTTCATAACTTAAATATAACATATAGATACCGTTTCCACCAAAGTGGTTCCGGTGCTGTTTTGGTGCAGGCGAAAGAACAAGTTATTTTACAAAAGAACTGCTTACATCAGGGGCTGGAGACAGAGGTTTGTTTGGAAACCAATCAGACCTGCTAAAACTTTGTGATTGCATTCTTTAATTATTATTTTTTTTAATAGAAATATAGAGCCAATGTATGATTTAATGTCATCAGATAGCATGTAATACTGGTTTATTTGTGTGTTAAATAATGTATTCTTGTCACAGTTCATGTCTCTAAATTCTAAATTGGTAACAAATATAGACTGTTGTTTTATGTCAAGCAGCGTTAATATGATGGTAATCGCTGTGTATGAATGTTAAAATGTGTAAGCTGCAACAACGTACATTTTCATGACTGCCTAAGCATGTATTTTGTACATGTAGAACTAACCCTGTGCATTAATTCTAACCCTAACCATCTACTTTTAAACACACAACCCTAACCATTCCCAGGTGTGAGCACAGTAGAAATGGAAGGAATCGCATTGACTGCATTAAAGGTTTTAAAGGACAAGATTTGAACGAGCAATTTCTTTGCATTAAGGTAATAAGAATGTTGTTGGATTAATACCTCCCATTATTCCTTCTGTCTCGTGTATAAGGGTTTATAGCTAAATAAACACTGGCATCACCTAGGAAGTTTTATGGAAAAAGGATTTCCCTGTGACGACAAACAATGCTGTGCTGATGAACTGACAATGTAAGCATTGTCTGTCTAAGAAAAACAGGGAAATTGTACATTTTCTGAGTCTATATTTTGTAACTCCAAACTTTTGAGCTTTGTTACCATAGATACTGAAGCATCAGTTCTGCCATAAGATCAGGTTGAGTGTATCCAATCCAAAACGGAATGATAAAAAAAAAAAACTTCAACACAGCAGTGAAGTGGGTGCAGGAGTGAAAGGACAACTGCTCTTTGTGCCTCTCAATTTCCTGAGCCTTAATATTTTAGTATCGTCGGCTGACACTTTTGAACTCTACCCATTGCAGCCCTTTTCAGCTGGAATGGTCCTTATCAACTATATAGAGAAATGTTGCCATGCAGTTTTAACGTGAAGTCACATCCACCTTATTTTAAAATCAAGTGGTGGTTAAGCTTAGCTCATTTTAGACCAGACTGTATGCGGTGAAAGTGTTATTGATCACTGGAAATTACATCACGTTTTTGTTTTAATGGCAAAACTGATCAAGGCTGCTTCAGGGTTGCTTGTAGTGTCATAAAAAAAGGATGCGCAAGTCCAGGATTTTCTGAAAAGACTGCAAATGGAATGGCTTTAGTTGGGATCACAATGATCCCAAAAGCACACCATCTTTGAGAAGGCTCTAGCACCAATATCCAGCACGAGCACCTGGTCAAAAAGAGGATGTGTATCTTCAGTTTATACTGTAGCTGTCATGAAACTGCCATCGATTACACAGACAAAAGGTGTCTGCAGGTTAAAAGCGGGACCAGTTCAGCTCACTTTCAGTAAATAATTAATACATTGTTTGATATAAGATACAAAAATTGAGCTTAATTATTTTAAGATATCTTTATTCAAGCAGCATTTCAATCATATTGATTCCATAGTGGTTTTACTGAAAGTGAATTAATTGCTAGTGACAGTATAGAAATGAGGGTTGTGTTGCGACACAGAAAGAAAGTGAAGTGTTCTTGGCATGTTGAGGAAAAACTGGAGGGAATGGAGGAGGTTTGGGTTGACAAGGTGCAGAGGGACACTGCAGAACTCGAACAACAAATGAACAACACAGGCTGAAAGAGAAAATATTGATGCAACATTCCAACATTGAGCAGCACAAACATTAAAGCAACACAGTTTGTAGCCTCAAAGCAATCCCAGTGGACAACAGGACACCGTCCCAGAATTCACTAATCTTCTTTTGAACTGAATGCAGTATGTAAGCACTATATATGTCATGTGTTTTTAGGCTCCCACACAGGCATAATGTGTTTTCTCAATCATGCTGACAGTGCACACTAGTGAAGTGTTAATTGCACATAAGAGCATATTGCTTTTATCTTAATGTGGTTTTTCTTAAGACCAAGGATAAATTCTAATGTTGGTAAGAGGTACTAACTGGAATCCTGCTGTGAATGTGATTTGATAGTGCAAGCTAAGCTTTTATCCTGCTCTGGGATTCCAAATCAATTTCTTCTTGACATACTTTTTTAGATCTGCTATTCCAACGCTCCTCAGAAAAGAAACTATAATCTCTTGAGGGCACTGTGAAATGGTGCCATGTATATATATACATATACATATATATATATATATATATATATACATATATATATTTATAGTCTTCACATGCTACCACCTAAATCTGCATGCATTCATTTAAAAAAGTAAAGATGTCCATACAT
>JBBBVU010000006.1:26320448-26332011 GCA_037177055.1 Atherinosoma microstoma | reverse complement strand
GGTGCCATGTATATATATACATATACATATATATATATATATATATATATATATACATATATATATTTATAGTCTTAACATGCTACAACCTAAATCTGCATGCATTCATTTAAAAAAGTAAAGATGTCCATACATGCATTCAGTCATGTATGTGTGACAAATTACACTGAAATAAAGACATTGATTTCAGAAATCAATCAGAAAAATAACGTTGTGCTTTCTTCACCCTACATACCCTTCTGCCACTGATTAAAGAGTCCTCTATCAAAGGTTAAAAAAGATACAAACTGTTTTACCTCTGACCATATTCAACATCACTAAGGCTTAATTGATACTAACCACATTCATTGATGTTACAGGATTCAACTGTAGTGTGGTGTTAGGTGAGAGTGTAGTGTACTCTTCATCGGCACATCCTGGGTTTCTACGTCCATTCTATGCACAACGTATGTGTGAAGAGGGTGCATGGGTTACCATCTGTTCTCTACTGTCTCGAATGATCAATTATAAAAGCAACTTTAGTACCAGCAACTGTAGAAAGTGTCCACAGTTAAGTGACCATCAAGGTTACAGGGTAGAGGAAGTTACTGCAGGTGGTTGTATGAATGCAGAAAAGTAAAAAGCTCAGTGGGAGCTACAGGTCCTTAATGTTGTTAGTAGTTTTCTTTTTGTTGTTAGGCTACAAAAAAAGGTTGCAGCACACGTGTTACCTGAGGTCAGTCTCTGAGATACTCTTTTGATGCAAGTCCTCTTCTTTCTCCACCAAATCTTCCTGATGCTCCTGGTCTCTGTCTGCCTTCCCCCCTGACTCCTTGCTTTCTCCCTGCAATTTCCCCTCTTTACTCGCCCTTCTCCCCCTCTCTTCCGCCTCCTCCTTCTCCTGCGCCTCTCCTAACTGCTCATCCCCCTCCCGAGAATGGCTTCTTGATTGCAACTTGCTGAAGACGGAGACAGTAGCAAAGAAAGCCGGACATGCAAAGCAGAAAGAAAAACCAAGCAAAGCGTGAACAATGTCAACAACAGAAAAAAGAGACAGACCCAGAGACACACTGCAGCCAAGAAAGCAGAATGATTTAAATTAACAGAAGACAAATTAGCAGAAACGCACCATGCAGATGACACTCAAAGAGATGCATAAGAGATGTCAAGTGTTTTAATGCGTATTATCAGAAATGGACAAACTTCCCCACAGTGTGAAAAAGCGGAGTTCAGCCGTTTGGTTCCAGATTTTCTAAAACAGAGCCAAACCTGAACTCACTGCAGAGAGAAAATGACACACTATGCTACAGGCTGCGTTTTCCTCTTCAGGTTTAACCAGGTACAAACTATTTCAGAAATGAAAACGTCTGGACATGGTGACGTGAAACAAGTTCACAGCGGAGGGGGAATTGTCCATTCCTGAAAACAGCTTGATGAAGTTCAACAAGCAACAAAAAGAACAACGCCCACTGGTGTGGACATCGGCCTACCGGATCTTGCGATTTCCTTGCGGCCTTTCCGACTGGACAGACATGTAGCTCGTGCTGCTGAACCGAGAGGTACTACTGGTTCTCGATACAGCGGACACGTCGCTTACATCGCTGTCCGATGACTTGGCTGACAAGTTGTCAGAGCCCCGTGGATCTCTGCCCGATCGCTGCAGAGGAGAATGAAATTAAAAAACCCATAAGATTTAACAGTTATTATGACGGCGATACCTCTTGAAATTTACAAAAGTGCTTGTGGAGTCCTTTGGGCAAATATAAAATCAATGAGAACAAGAATTCCTATTCTGTGTTGCTTTCAAGAGTTAATGGCTGTTCATACTAAACGAGAGACCAATGCAAACGGTTTAAATAATGAAAGTGTGAAATCTAGTATACTTTTAGTTTTTTTTATGGACTAATGTTCATTATTAACAGTGCTTCAGGCAATGTAAATGATAAAAGCTTATAATGTGCGTTCTAAGAGAGGTCCAGAAAAATAAAGTAAGACTAATGTTTTTACAAAAATCCAGGTTTCCCATTTGAAAGTTTTTATATGCAATCATTTACATTTCAACTTTCCAGATTCAACGATCTATTACTCTTCATTGGAAACTTTCTCTTATTCTTTATTCTATTAGTGAGATACACAATATTCTACATTAAACTTGTAATAACAAAAATGTGACGCATGGTATAGACAACCTTATAAAGAGAATATGTTTTCTGTGTATAAACTAAAGACTTAAAAATTTGATTTGAGACAGGAACACCAAACCGATCAGGTCATGGCTTGTTTGCGTGTTGCATGTTCTAAACTTAAGTTAAGCATAAATAAAATACAAGCCTCAGATAAATAATTTAATGGGGCATCAGTGCTCTGGCGTAGTTTCTCTTCGGCTCTTTCCACGCAGCCTGTTTCCCGATAGGACTGTTCTGGTTGGATCGGTCACAGAATTGTGGACAGAAGCTGCTGCACCTCGGAGGCAGCAGTAGGTGTATCCAAATAACTGAATTTGCCATTTGTACATGAAGGAAAGCCAACGTGGTGAAAGGTATACACACAGGAATATTTTCATGAATCTGATTCTAATCTACTGCTTTACCTCTTTTGGTAAGTGTGAACGAGAATCATCAAGAACAAAAGCATAACAAAAGTCTCATTTGGCTGTTGCAGCAATTTCTTTTTTTAAACCATATTTTTATTGGCTTTTAAAAAAAACAACAGCTCAACCTAAAGGGACAGTACAAGAAAAAACCGATACAGTGATGGACACTGTACCACATAAAACAAACACAAATAAAGCATTTACATTTTGCAGTTGCATATTATGAAAAAAGATCGATTATCACATTATGGCAAATGGATACCGGAAGTTATAGTAGACCATAACATTTGAGGTGCCTTTAAGAAAAGAGGGGAAATTAAAGCCTAGTTTTGATATAGTCATGGAAGCCTTCCAAATTTTTCGCAAAATTATTGGACGAGCCATGTAATTTGAATCTTAACTTTTCCAGCTTTAGGAGCTGTATAATTTCCTTCAGCCACTGAGTCCAGCTTGGTGGCTAAGGATTTTTCCATGTGAGAAGATTCAGTTTTCATGCTAACAGAGTAACAAATCTGGTGATTTTCAGGTTAGCTCCAGAAAGATTTTTGTTGTTCTCTCCCACTACGCCAAAAATAGCTATCATGGGATCTGGCTGAACCACCGTTTTAAAAACTTCTGACATTGTTTTGAAAATCGAGCTCCAATAGGTGTGCAACTTAGGAAAAAGCCAGAATTAACGTGCAAGAGAGCCTGGCGAGAGCCCACATCTGTCGCACGATGGGTCCACATCCAGCAACATTCTTGAGAGTCTAACTTTGGAAAAGTGAAGCGGATGCAATATCTTGAATTGGATGAGGCCATGTCGGGCACAGATTGAGGCTTGCAGCGAAATTTCTATGTAAAAATGGCTTTTGTATAGTTGTATGCAGTCATACCTAAGTACATGGTAGAAAATAACTATCAAGACCAACTACAGCATCAATATCTTGCTTACACACTGTATGATTCTAAAATAGGGGACGTTCCCTTTTGACAACTTCTGTAGGCCGGCATTTTTGAACATTTCATTTTGCTGAATAAAATGCTGTTTCTAAGCATATTTCTAATAGGGATATTCTACATTGTGATATCGCTGCTTGATAAAAAAAATAAAAAAATAAATTACACAGGAAGAGGGGAAGTGCCATTCAATATCAAAACCAGTAGTGAAGCGAGAAGGATTTACACAAAGTGAGCTTTTACACCAAAATTCCTTGGAAGTTGAAGTGGAACGATAATACTGGCTGGTTGAACCTGGTTCGGTTCAAAACATCCTGTATTTTTAAGAGAAATGTTTATTGTAAGAGGACCTGGGCTGAGCATTACAGTAACCACTGTGTATCATATAGTTCAAGAGCATTCACTCACTACTCTAGTTTAATAATAATGAGAACATTTGTTTTGTCAACTGAACTTGAAGGAAGGATAATGTTCAGCAGACGAGGACAACTCACAATCTAATCTGCTTTTTATAGACTTGTTCAGACACATTGGCTTCTCCTAATGCAATAGTTTGCATAGCACTGACTTAAAAGGAAAGCAGTCAGGGAGCTTTGGTCTTTTAACGTCTTGGCCCAGACTGCTATGAGACGGCTGGCTCAGGCTCAGTCCTCTAAACGTGTTCTTCTCCAGAACACAGTAGTAAATACTTGATTCTGCAAACACTCAAGTGTCACATTCCTTAAATTTCATGGGCAGTTTTAGGGCTCAGCTCACCTAAATGACAAAGAGAAAATGCAGGGTTTTTTTTTTCTTTTCAAACGCATGAAATTTTACCTTCCTTTGCTCTCAGTATTGTTTTTTCTCTCTCATATTTTTAACCACATAAACATCTGCCTCTTTCCAAATATAAGTTACATAAACTGAATTTTTCTGTACGGTGTAAAGTCTTGCAGACTGACATTCCAAAATCACAGCGTATCTTTACCATAACTGCTGTGAAACTCATCAACTTTTTTTTGTTTTCAGTCATAACAGGAAAAAAAATGCATTTTATCCTAAACAATGATTCTTTCTTTAAATATCCATCTTTTAAATGTCATTTTAAACTTAGATGTGGGCAAAACTATTTGCATAACTTATAATAGTGTGTGCACATATACAGCATATTGTGCATATTTTGCATGTTTGGGTGATTTGGTTTAAACATTAAGCTAGACTGAATTTAACTGGGTCTATTGATTAAAAACAGCCTAGTTAGGCCTTTATTTATCACCACTTTATAACTAGAGGCAAGGACACTGATCTTTGCACCTGCCTGTTTCATAATAAGTTATGGCAGTTTTTCTTTTTAAAATCTAAAATAAGGCAGCGGATTTTTTGAACATATCATATTATTTATTTATCTATTTATTTAGTGTCTTAACCTCAAAAATAAAGAAAAAAGTCTTACATTTTACAGCTGACATGAAAATAGAGTGTAAGAAGGAAGAGAGTTTCCATTTGTAGAACTTAATTTAAAGTGCCAAAAAACACCATAATCAGAACATACTATTGATTAGCAAATTCTGTTATTCTTGACTAAATGAAGTCAAAGACACCCTGGAATTTCCAGCAGGGAGTCATGCATTATGACTCTTGGCATGCTGCACCAAAACATTTGGCAGCTCATCATGCTTTGTTTTGCTTTATTCACATTTGCTTTTGTTCCCTCCATAAATTCTGTGGGAACATCATCCACATTTTTACTGGCATTGTCCCCGAGTACCGAGAAATACAGGCTCCTGTTTTTTGTAAACATGCCTGTAGATGACTACAGCTGTGAGCCATTAACTGTATACAACTGAATACAATCAGACAACAACCAGATACCAAGCCACTTCTTTACTGAACATTTAAATTCCCTTGTGTGAGTAGCATATCCTCATTTTCAGAATCTCATTCGATATTTGATGCATCAGTATGCATAAAGTTTATTTACAGCTGGCTAAGTATGAACATGCTACAACACAGCACTTGTGTGCACAATTAAACTGCAAGGAAAAAGCTGACAGCTCACTGGCAGAAATTTGAGCTCATGAATCTCACTTGCTGTACGGCATTGAACCATAAAAAAACACTAATAAATATAGTAAAACTGATGAGCTAAGTCTTATCACGCTCAGGAAAGAGTCAATTTCCTGTAGATTTACCAGATAAACAGTCTTTTATCTGAGCCAAAAAATGGATCCTAAACATTTTAAGCTTTGGCCATGATTGAAACAAGTTTATAGATCAGTGCAGTTTTAAGATTTTACCTGCAAAACTCGACACTCCCATCAGCACGATTTCGGATTTGTGACCATATACTAATTTATGCATTTTGGTAAATCAGGGCCTTGAACTGATTGTGTGATTATATCTGCATATATAAACATTATGCAGTTATCAGTGTGCACATGCATAATATAAGACCTCCATATGTAATAGCATATGTTTGAATGCAACAGATGTCATATTGTGTAACCATGAAAACAGTTTACTGCCAGTAGATGTTTTTTCTCTGGAGCACTGAAGCATAAATCCAACATATCTGGAGAAGTTTTTACCTTGTGGTAGTCCTGCTCAAGTCTGGAGTCAGAGTTGGCTCCCTGCTTGTACTTGTTCATCTTTAATTTCATCTGTCTCGTCCTCTCCTCCATGTCCATACCTGAGCACAGAGACAGATCACAGTCAGATAGGAACCAGTATTGTGAGGAGAGACTGATGAAAGGGGCATACTGTTATGGTGAGAGACAAGCTTCAGCTCAGCTATGAACCATGAGCTATGACAAGGACAGATCTAATGGGAAAAAGCTGAATGGCTGGCTGTGTTAACAAAGAAAAACAAACACAAACTGATAAAAGAAACTACATGACATATTAACCTGCTTCCTTTG
The DNA here is from genome assembly GCA_037177055.1 of Atherinosoma microstoma. Taxonomy (NCBI): domain Eukaryota; kingdom Metazoa; phylum Chordata; class Actinopteri; order Atheriniformes; family Atherinidae; genus Atherinosoma; species Atherinosoma microstoma. Next base: position 26,325,603 of record JBBBVU010000006.1, on the reverse strand, counting down.
AGGCCAAATATCCAAATTTCAGGCTCATTTAACCTGTTGCTTTTTTTAAATTCAAGGATTAATGTTAAATAAATGACACAACTTATTGTCCTATAACCCAAACAGCTTCCATTATTAAGCCATTTACTCAAATATTTCCACAACGCTGACTCTACAAAAACTTTTGATACATTTGGTGTGAAATTCTAGATGAATGCCAATAGTTCAACAACCAATAAAACACCTAAATGACTAAATTAGTTTGCAAAAAAACAAAAGTAGCTGAGGTTGAAATACTTTGAAAAGCATGACATTGTCCTGTTTGCCCATTGTATCCCTCCATCAATTTCTGTTAGAGTTCATATTCCTGTAAGACTTATTTCCACAATTATATGATCCCGTAATCAGTCAGTAAGCATAACCGTTGGTCTGTGCAGGGAGTACCACTACATGAAAATTATGCATTGTATACAGGATAAAATTATAATAATTCCTCACAATAGCACAGATACTTTCTGGTTTAACATCTAAATGTGTTTTTTTTGTTTGTTTTTTTGTTTTTTATGTAAACACTGCAAAGGCATTTCGAGTTGCACCAATCTCGAAATGGGAACTTTCTTGCCGTAACAACACTCTCATTCTCCCAAACTTTGCTCCATGTCTCTACTTTTGTGTCAGCAATGATTAAGCAAAGGTGAATACACACAAACATATAGCATGCACAAATACAATATGCCTGTGCTTTAATATTCAAACATACACAGACAAGCAAAAAAAAAAGCTGGACAAAATTAACTGCACGGGTGAATTAGGTAACTTTTAAAATTGAGTTAATTATCTCTTTTAGGTAAGTATTTGTTTCTTACACCATCTCAGAGCCTACAAAATGTCATTTCTTCAGTCCTTTCTCAGTTGCAGAGTTCTGCATATTTTTAGGAGGCATTCAGTAAATTGCTTGTTATATTGCAGTTAAAATGCAAACCATTTTAACTACTCTGATTATGCTGCATTTTCCATTTAGCTGCACTCAGTAAGTATGGTGTTGTGTTGATTTGTTCATTTGAAACTGAACAATTCCTGTGAGGCTGAAGTTGCACATTTGAGCTTTACTGTGATTTAGAGAGTATTTACTGCAACAGCAGCTGGAATAATAAAGGAGTTGCTCAACTTTTAATGCATAATGTTCCGATTTAAGAACTGGACAGTCACAGCAAAGAGAAAAACACATTAGTCTTCTTGTTAAATTAGATGAAAGATGATTTCTTATTTGTTCACAACATATATGATGCTGGAGTCCAAATGCACATCTTAGCATAAAGATGAAAGATGATGAATTTGACTGGTTCCCCCTTAAAAAATGATGCAGCTGCTTTTTGTATAATACTGTCAGCATCTCCTGAATATGCAAAGCAATTAAAGTTAAAAAAAATGACTTTTTTCATTGCTCTGAATAACATTACCCATATTTCCAATTAGAATGCACTTAAAGAGATATTTTGTTTATTTTAAAGTGGAGTTGTATGTAATACATATAAGCAGACAGTGTCCTACCTGCAGCAGAGAACAATCAGAGTGCTCTCAGTTTGGAGAATCAGATGGTATCATAACAGGTGAGTTAAAGTCAACCGCTACTCAGAACCGACAGCCATGAGGAAAATATTTCTCCATTACAATCAACTCTAATGTCAAGCGTTTCAGAGCAGACTGAGTAACGCTATCCTGCAGATTTGTACACTGCGGCACTATTGCCACAAACAGCTGAAAGCCAAACTATTTTGGAACAGATCTCCAAGAGTGTTGCCACACAGATGTTGTGCAGTTGAAAAACGGTTGTAGCCAAGTAAGCACCTTCTTGATCCAGAAGTGATGTGGTGTAAAAATCCACAACTTTGTCCTTAAACCTCCGATCTTTTTTTTTACATCTGAGTTTAATTGGTGAAATATTTGTTCTTCAAGTGATCTGATTCTCTAAACTGAGAAAGCTCTGTTAACTGCAGATAAGACGCTGTGTATTCATAAGAACTCCACAAACCCCTTTACATAGGCAAAAAATTAATCTAGGAATATTTTTGCAAATTTACGTCCACAGGGAGAGTTGTACAAAGAAGACACCAGCTGTCTGAAACCCACATCATCTTTTTTCTGTAGGTGGGACTTAGGACAGTGTCTCATGACAACTGCTCCAAAGAAACCAAACAGACAAGACCATAATCATGCTTGTGAACGGTAAGCCCACTCAGTCTGTCCACAGCAAAAAAAAAATGTAGACATGAAAAAGAAGCTGGAAGCATCATCTAGAGAAGAATTAACAAAGCAAAAAGCACCAGAGGATGAAGGCAAGCAAAGCGGGAGAAGAAAGCTGAGATGAAGGGAGGCAGGTGGGGGAGGGCAATCCAGAAAGACGTACAGAGAGAATAACAGTAGAAGAAGAGAGGAGGCCGAGTCAGAAAAGGAAAAAGGTAAAGAAGAAGAAGAAGAAGGGACAGACCTGAGTTCGTCCAACTTGGTGAGTCCGTGTCTTCTGGGTTCACATCACAAAATGGACAGACACAGACAAAGGAGAGGAACATGGATGTGAGAGGATGCACAAAGGGTCAGGGAGGAGGAGGGGGTTACCAAGTGGGAGAAGGAGGATGGAGGAGGGTGACGCCATCGTTGAATATGTCAGGTTTGGAGGGTTAGAGTGAGGAGGAAGTGGATGGAAGGGAGGAGTGGGGACACAACACAACAACAGTACGACACAACAATGACAAAACAACAAGCACAAAACACACAAACAAAATCAAAGAATACACCAAGAACACACAAACTCCACCATGAGCGCAGTGAGAAGTCAAAGTAGAGCGAGAGGATGCGAGGCCGGGAGAGGCTAAGGTAGAGGCCAAGAGTTTAGTTATTAGAAACTGGAGAAAGGAGGGGAGGAGGGTTGGAAGGGTGAGGTTCTGTGCTTTAAAGGAAAAAGTGCTGAAACAGGAAAGAGATGTTAATGCACCGAACCATAGAGGAACTTGAGATCTTGCTGAAGGTAGGTGAGGAGAGAGGGGAGAGAGGATAAGGGGTAAAGGGAGAAGTGGATAACAGTTCTGCATGGGGAAACTGTGGAAAGACAGCCTGGAAAAATAACAAAAGAAAGGAAAAAAACCCAACACAGACTGAAAGCACAGAGCAGCGAGGACACAAAAGAGAGGGCCGACTGCCTCACAGTGTACCATCACATAAGGGGAAATTGGCAAAAGTACACCTTGTAGTAGAAAACAAGACCGCATTAAGATACACACATCCATGGACAAACACTTGCAGGAGTCAATTCCAGCATATTCCAGCAAATGGTTTAAGCAACAAGAAGGTTGCTTCGCTGATTTCAGCCATCTTTATTGCTTCTTATTATCTGTGAATCACCTGCGGAGCCCCAAAATATTCTGACTCTTTGGCTCTACAAATGAACTTTTATTCTATCAGCAGAAATCACGACTCTTCCATGTGTGTTTTGAGCCAATAAATGGCAAGCACCAATGGACTTGACTATATATTTGTAGGATTGGTCATGTTTCTCCTTCTTACAACCCCCAACCTTCCTGTCTAATCTCCATCTTGCTCTCTGAAGCTAACAAACCAACAGTATCAGCTGGGAGAGAACTCACATCAAACTTCATTTCAATACCACCGTTTACAGAATTTGCATTTAGCTCAATTAATACTGAATTAGGGTGACTAATGAAGTGTCACATGAATAAAAAGACAATGAGCGACATCTGAATCACCGGCTTTCATCTCTCTGTGGTAGCGTACATCATCTCATTAGAGAGTCAAATGATAATCAAGAGAGCAGGCGATTTTCTGCCCCTTACTTCACGTGCATCAAGAAGGTCATCCGGATAAAAGAGTGGCATTTAAAAAATGGAAATGAAGACAGCAACAATACTGAATGAAAGAATCACAGCAGCTACAGATTCTCCAGACAAATAATTAAATTGGTGATTAATTGGCAACATCCTGAGAGAATAATAGTTCTTTCAAATAAAAAAGATTTTTCTAAACAGTTCCATTAGAGATATTATGTACTTCCATACAACAACTAATGCCAAGATAGGTTAGCATTTATCAAACAAAAGGCATGATAAATGCAAACTACATTCACAGTTGCTAAAATAGCTAATTTTGTAAAAGTTGTAATGTCTAAACTCAGTTTAAAAATGTATCACCCTGCCCCAGCATGCAGGCTAACTGCAGCACACAGATCTTTCTCTGCTGGTACAATCAAAGGATAAATGCATCAGTTGCAACGTGATGAACCCACAAGATCCGTCAAATAACATGTCACCATTCGTCCACTACACAGTGAGTTGAGTGTTGTGATAAAGTGGATTTATCTCAGCACGGTGGGAAGCAAGGCCTCATACAACCAGGACAGGTCACTGGTCCATTACAAGGTCAACACACAGAATCAGACAAGAATCAGGTTAACACAACTCCACTCTTATTATGACAGAAATCACCAGTTAACCCAACATGGGTGCTGCTGGACAGTGGTGACTAACTGGAGCATGTGGAAAAAACCTGGCCCACGCCCAACCAACCAGATGATTATGAGGAAATGGTGCCAATCCCTAAATCACTGAGATATTTCAAATAGAATGACCTCTACTCATAGAGGTTTTTAACACTTTCTCCATGTTAATTCACATGTTATTTAAAGCTGTCTATGTGGCACAAGTAAGTCTCAAGATAATATAAAATAGTCTTCATCTATATAAATGAAAAAAATGCTCCAAATGCATAAAGCTAAAAAACAAAACAAAAAACACTGCAGTGATGTTTTTTCTGTATGTGGGAGAATTGGATTTATGGGTCTAGCTGTATTTTTGGAAGTACAGAGTTTGTCTTTTAACTGTAAAGTTTCCAGCTAACCCAGTCTACATGTCAAAGATGTTGTTTCTCAATCATAAATCCCTTCAGATAAAAAGTGTCCACCAAATTAATGTAATGTATCTGTAACAGTGTAGAGCAAATAACTGGAATGAGAAAACAGTGAACACTTACGGAAGAGTATTAGGGCCACTGAATAAAAATAAAAAATAGTAATAATTCTGAGATTTAAATCAGAATTCTGACTTTAATCTCAGAATTCTGACTTTAATCTCAGAATTCTGACTTTTTTCTCAGAATTCTGACTTTA
>JBBBVU010000006.1:26299257-26315699 GCA_037177055.1 Atherinosoma microstoma | reverse complement strand
AAAGAAAGAAAGAAAGAAAGAAAGAAAGAAAGAAAGAAAGAAAGAAAGAAAGAAAGAAAGAAAGAAAGAAAGAGACATGAGAAAGGTCGATAAAGCCAGAAATAATGAGGAAGATAGAATAAAAGCAGTACAAAGTAGCGACAACAAGGTCCAAACAGGGCTTCGGAGTGATCGAAAAATGGTACCCGCACAGAAAAAGGGTGGGACTGAGAGACAGAACAAAAAGAGAAAGTGAAAAAGATGAAGAGAGAGAGTGCGGGGCTGGCTGGAGGCTGTACAGGGACACAGGGAAAGCCCTTATGAGCTCTGACAGTGATGAAATAGCTGTGTGACTTCTTTGACAAGTTCTCCAAGACTCCACCAGCCCCCAGCCCCCATTTCTCTCTACAGCTTTTTCTCAGTCATTCCTCACAGTGACTCCAAGGCCACAACAGTCTGTATCGTCTATCCCCTGAACCAAAAACACATGTAAAATAATCACAGAACTCATCACAGTGCACGTCTCAAGTTTTTACAGCATCACAAAACATTTGCTAAAGGAGTGCTGAGGAACAACAACTTCTCCATCACTTTGTAATCAGTTATGCCTTTGTGATTATTCAAAGTCTTTTTAGCTCTCGCAGACAGGAAAGCATTAAATTATTTGCTTGAAGTATCTCAGCAGTCCAAATAGTTCAAATAAATCAGTAATTCGCAAACAATTAATATCTGGAGTTCAAACTCAAAGCAAAGACACAAGAAGGCTAACTGGAACATGACAATGGTACAATTAATAGGATCCAGACACAACTACAGGGATTTATAGCCTGATGACACAGAGCACCTCTACAGTACATTAAACACAACTGCAACAGAGGGCAGGTTCAGGGTGCAATCATCAAGTTTAGCCTCCGCTGAACCCGGCCGCCCGCCATTGCAGACAGGGTTTTGGTCTTCAGAGTGAGGTGCAGCTCAATCAGCACTCCCACGTCTGAAAGACTAAACCCAAATAGTCAGGTACAGACCTTCACAAGGCTCTGTTCCTTCGTCTCCATCTTCTGAGAGAGAAATGGAAAAGGAACCGAGTAGAATTGTTATGGATGAACAGCAAAAGGAAAAACTTGTGAAGCTAAAAAAAAAAAAAGGGAAAAAAAAGCCATCTTCGTACAAATAAGAAGATCTACAGCGTATTAAACAATTCCATCAGCAGATAATAATCTTTCCCTTCTCACTCATGTGTAAAGACTCAGCAGCTGCTATAAACCAAAAGCGCTTCCTGACACCCAAACAGTTGAGTCATCAAATAAAACATTAACTTAAAATACCAACCAGTATACATTCATTTTGGTTTATCCGTGTAATATGAATAGGAAACTTCCAGGTGACTTACTTCTGTCCTTCCCTGTGGGTGGAAGCTGTGGGAGTTGTCGCCCTCGTCTACTGGACATAGGTGTACTAGTGGGACTGGTTTGGACTGATCCACTTCGAGGATGTGCCCTACATAACAGAAAGCAGTGGATATTACATGAGGTGTTTAGTAAAACCAAACAGTGATGGTGAATGCAGGGCCAAGCCATGATGCACTCACATCACAGTGTTATAAGAAATTTACAACTAAAGGACCCTATTTAGTTTCATCATACACATCTTTGTAATCACCACAAATAAAGGCAATGTACTACAGAGAAAATCCAAAGCATGATTTAAAGTACTTATTTAGAGTCAGTTATTAATTAACAGCTACTGTATATAGATGACATATAATCAGTGACAAAAACTGTGGAAATGTGAGATCTCTGTACACTTTTACAAAGTGATTTATATCTCCAAATATAAAATCACTGTATAATTCAATGACATTTGGCACATGGCACATGGCATGGAGGTGGAGGGTTATATCAACTGTAGGGAACTGAGCTGCAATAAAAGATGCCAGGTGTGAATCGCATGTACAGTCGACTCATCAAGCTGCAAGGAGAGAAGAGTTCAATGCGGAAACAGCAGACCAGTGCGACCATGCGTTCAGACTGTCCCCAGAAGGGCTTGAACTCAAAAGAAAACAAAGAAAATAGAAAAGAAAAAACACACAAAAAACAAACAAACAGAATGCCATCACAGGATAAACAGCATCAGTTGATGTTAGTGATGAAATCAAAACAAAATGTTGGCCCATCACTGCTATACTCACGCAAATGTATGAGCAGTGTGGTTTGATCCAAATAAAACTAAACCCAGTCAGCAAGCTATCCACGGTGTCAGGATCGTTGCCTGGGATATATGTGGAGAAATTGAGCACATCCACCAGTGCTTATAGGGACAAAACAGAAAGTGGCTAGGTGGGTGGGGAGGGGTGTTGTTGTGAGGGAGCAGTTAATGGGGTGAGAGAAGGTGAGGTGAGGCAGGGTAGCAGGGTATTGGGTGATGTGGGGTGTGTTTTTTTCTTTTCTTTGGTGTGTATGTGTGTGTGTGTGTGTGTGTTAGTCAGGCACAGGCTGGGTGGGAGCTCATGGGATTGAGTTTGTTTGGGTTGTGTTAGCTTTATAAAGGTTTTAGCTGCACAATCATTTAACAGAAGTGGAGCAAGTCTGCAGGCTGAAATAATTTTCTGGATTGATTTAAATCTCAGAGTGGTGGTAAAAGAAACATAATAGCTACAGAAAACCAGTGGTCACAACATAAAGGAGCAAACGTATGGACAGTGGGCATGCCCTTATCTTGTTCTTAGGGCTATATGAATTAGCTCGGCAAGGAGCCACTTTATTAACATAGATACCAAGTTACAGGCCTGTGTTGCAAATTCATTGTAAGCTCAGTAACAACTATAATAAATAAACTGGGCTTTATTCCTATCCTTCTTGTGATTATTTGCACATTTTTTGGTTTCTTAAGCCGGTGTTTGAATTATTTCTTCCTCCAGTGAAGCTTCGACTCAAGAAATGACTGTGCAACTAAAACTGCTGTCTGCTGTTATAGATGGTTAGCCTCTCCAATCTGGGTCACACCTCGTCATGGCAGGTGAGGGGGGTGCAGACCTCCCAGATGGCAGAGATGGCATCGACCTCATGAGCGAAGAGTCGTGGGGGCGTTCAGTAGAGCGCGAGCGGGATGAAAGGCGCTCTATAGTGGGCCGCTGGTCTGCAGAGCGGGACCTGCTGTGATACTCGTGTCTATCCATGGCTCCGTGGTTCCTACAGAGGTTGTTGAGAGACAGGTAGGCACTCAGTGGGACTCCAGCAGGGCTGGGACATTATGGCTGGCAGGATGAAAAGTACGGAGGGCAAAGAGTCATACCCTCAAAACTCCAAGGTGTATGTATGTACGGATCAGTGTTTTTCACTCGCATTAAATATCAACCACATTGATGTCACATTTTATTGAATTTGTGGGCAATTCACATTAACAAGAAAAAGTATGTCTCTTGAAAAAAGCAGACAACACTTGTGTTTAAATTTTAATCAAGTGCAGAACTGCATGATCATCAGTTAAAGAGCACCTCAAGGCTCTTAGGTTTTCTCAATTTGAATGCTTTTCTGTAGACTCTGCATATTAAAGCTTTGCCTGTTATTTTCCAGCTATGTGAGAATAGTGTGTGTTTGAGGTGATATATGAGGAAAAGGTGGTGTGCATTTTTAAATTGCTTTTGGATCGTCTGAAAAATGCCCTTCAGTTATGGTTTTTGGCACTGTAAAGATTGGGGCAAATCCTGATGACCTGTAGAGCTGGAGGAGAAAAAGCAGGTGAAGTTTCTAGAACAAGAAAAATACTGACAGTGCAAAGGCATGTGGTTAATTAATGTAAGGAAAATTAACAAAGGAAAGGGGGCACATTATAATAAAAAAAAAAAAACAGACACAAATCAAGACTGCACAAATCATTCAACTGTTTTTAAAGACAGGAAGTTGGAAAGTGAAGGGAATTAAGGCATGCACATTGTTTGATGCTTTGCATTAGACTCACTGTCTCAAATTTATCAACCTTAAAATCTGTAGTTTTCTTCTTTTATTTTTAGTTTTTTTTTCATAATCAAACATCAAACTAAACCAGTACACCCTTCTATTTTTTTTATAAAAATGCAGAAAACATGTTGGTGTGCTCCAGCCTTTTTTTCTGGAGCTTATTGATCAAAGGGAAGTTTTTGAAGGCAAATCAACTCCAAAAGGAAACTTTTACCAAGGGAAATCATAAATTAGTTTAAAATAGCTGAAAACAGCAAATAAATAAAAATCCTTTTCTCCATATATGTTAAGACCTTTTAGTGTTTGTTGCCTTTTGTAGTATGAAAAATTGTCCAGTAGAGGAGATATCCATCTTGACCAAACAATAATAATAATAATTTAAAAAAAGCTTCACAAAGGCTTGACCCACAATCATTTGCTACAGTAGTTGTCAACCTACTAATGTGCACATTTCCATTAATAAAGTTGTAACAAACAAGGATGAAGATTATGTTCGTTGAAAATGAAATATAACTTTTGGTGTCATAAGACCGATACAGCTGTGTCAAACATATTCTGATCTTTGGAACTGCCCCTTTATGTTGATTTTCATCAGATGCCAGTAATTTAAAACATTAGTTTTTACTGTTTTCATGTTAACATGAATGCTTTGTCCCACTTATGGTAGCCTACACTGTGGGGCAATGCACTTAACTTTAACTAAGACACTTGCCATGAGGCTAAAACTCTTTTAAAGATCTCTCTTGCTCATCTGTCTCTTTTTTTCTTTCCATGCCCTCTTTTTCTTTTCAGTTCTTTTTGCTGGATGCACACAGATGCAAAAGATAATGTGCAAAGGGAATATTGAATACTACTCCATGAAAAACTCTGAGATACTAAATACTACGAGTGTGAGGAATACAAATCTGTATTTCAATTAAATATTAAATGTGTCATTTCTTCTGGGTTTGATTCTAAAGTTTAAAATCATTAGACTTACACAAACACAAAATGAAGATTTTTGTGTCAGCACATCAAAATGTGTTGGAGGTGCACTGAATGGATGGCATCTGTAAAGCATCTAACAGCATCTGGTTGACACGCTGGACGCTACAAAAGTAAATTATCAGCCACCTCTTTGCTTATGAGGTGAATACAAAAAGCTACATCTCAAACAGTTAAAATGGACATTGGACATAATTAACAATCATCACATTTAATGTCTGGAATTCTTTTGGAAATTTTAGATGGTCAACATTGAGCAATTGTAGAGGTTATCAATTAAGCTGAGTGGCAGGACGACAGATCTGAACACTCAGCTGCTGAGAGGTGAATCTGTGACTACTGATACAGCGAACACGAGAACAATATAGAAGATTTAAGCCTTTTCAAAGCACAACTAATTATAGTATTTGTTGCCAGAGATTTACAACCTCCCAGTGTGGTTGAGAACGGCATCTTACTTACCTTAACAGAAACCCGCTACTTCACTGTCCATTTTAGACCAGATTTGTGTAACAAAGTAAAGAATTAAGTCAAACAAGAATACATTTTTGTGCTAGGAAATACCTGGTCTTTTATAAGATATGTCTATTAAAGGTAGTTAAGTAAAGCCACATTTATGATTTTCATGTAGAACAGGAAACATGAATAAAATGTTAAGATCTGTCATACTGCATACATTTGCTTCTAAAGACATGGAATTAATCAATGTATAAAAACGTCTTGCCTTTTAATCCTGTGTTGTAGATATAACCTTTGTATGTAGATGTGTATTATTAGGGATGATACACATCCTTATCAGATGCATTTGTGGCTCTGTCAGTTTAGGCTAAAAGAAAGGGAGAAAAAGAGCAGATGGCCCTCTTTAACAGTGATCTAGGCCATAGGTTGAACCTGATGTCCAGACAAAGTGGACCTTAGGGAAAGTTTGTGACATTGCAGTAACATCAGTCAGCTGAGTTCTTAAGATTCATCACTTTTCCCCTCCTGGAGAAGAGACAAATGGCTCAGACTTCTTGTACTTTCTGTCTCAAAGCCAGATGGCAGAAGGAAGCAGGCTGAAGCTATTTTCAGCATTTCTGTCGAGGGGCAGGTGATGTGAATTCTTTCTTGTTATTGGTGCACCGGGATGCTGCCATGAGCCTTGAAAATGGATGGCTATCAGCAGGCCTTTCTTTGTATGGGTGCATAGAACAGCACAGTAGCTTATTCTGACCAGATAGAAGAAGTCAAAGGGCAAACATAGAATTTACAGTTCATATGCAGCCCAGAGTAATATGCACAAAAATCCCTTACAATGAGCAAGCAAAAAGCAGCTTTCAATAGCATGTAAAAAAGAGATAACACTAATAATTAGATGTAACTGGTTAACAAAATACTATTGGAATAATGTGCATGTGTAGATAAACAACATCAACAAAGGGACAGTCAAGTGCTTGGCAGCACTTTACTCCGTGAACAGTATACATAAAGCTGACATCAGCAACACAGATACTGTAGCTCTGAGCCTCAACATACAGAGGCAGTTGTGTACCGGCAGGTTACATCTACACAACTTCAGAGCTGTGATGACCTCGGGACAAAAACCGATATCAGACGGATATCATTTTTCTGTCATCACAAGCATGGTCACGGATAAATTAAAGACGAGACGAGGGACACCTTCAGAAGACCACAAGATGGCAGATGCACAAATACTACAGCTGTGCATTTCAATACCTCTCATAGTCATAGTCGGAGGAGTAGGCGCCCTCTGAATGGGCACGGGCCATCCTAGTGGAACGCAGTAACCTGACTGCTTCCTCTCTGCAGATTGGATACACACGATGGTTGCGGCTGGCAAAAAAATATCACAGCTGGTCAGCATTTAATTGTTTTTCACCACAAGAGGAGGAAATATCAAAAAGAACAACCTGCAAAGGAAGCTGGAACAAATTTCTGGATTTCTGTCATCCATAAGCTGAAAGTTCAAAAAAGGAACCTGAAATACTGGATGTGTCCCCGTGATTGAAATAAAAAAAGCCCCTCTGCTGGACAAAACTTCACAACTATAAAGTACCTATCAGTTTACAGAAAGGCCATTCAGTCTTTTGATGGAGAAATTGTAAAATCAAAAGGGAGGTTTATATGTCTAAAGCTTACATTTGAACACATGTAAATAGTGGAGCAAATGAAGGGAGAAAAAGGTGATAAAGACGCGGTGAAAGGCTGCAGTGCTGAATGGGTAAAGTGTGTGGTGAGTTTAACATGCTGCACTCCTGAAAAGTGATGTGCTGTGAAAATATATATTTAATCTTCTGCAGAATAAATACATGCTGTCACACATCAACACTCATGGCACCGACACTGGATATATCTGAAATTACATTTACAACACATGCAATAACCCTCAAGATAACCTGACTCTTAATTCTCTTAGATTTGAGGTCTCTGAGGTTTCATTTAGTCAAAGAGCATCATGGGAAGACACGTCCCAGTATCAGTGCCATGTGTTCAACACCTGAATGGAAGCTTTCCTCCACAACAGTATAGATTTGTGGGTTGTGACACAGGGGGTGTTGGGCTGGAGAGTGGAAATGCAGAGATGAGGCTTCATGCAAACTCAGGTAAAAGTCTACCTGGGGTCCTCTAGAGGATCATCAATGGGTTGAGTATGTCTGGTTCGAGGTAGGGTGAGAAAATGGCTGCAAACACATGGAGGGAGGAGAAAAGACAGAAATGGTTCTGAGATGGAAGAAGAAAAGGGAGAGGAAAGTAGATAGAGAGAATTGGAAGATCGGAGACAGACAAACTCATAAGCGGACAGATGGAGGCTGGAGAGGTGAGGAAACCAAGCGAGCGGAAGATTTCTCAAAGAAACAGGATACAAAAAGTTTTTAAAGAGCTCAAAGGGAAGGTTCATGTAACGCTTTCAAAGAGGAATACAAGTCAATAAAAAGATAAAAGCTAAGAGAGAATTGAAAAAGGAGGATTCCTTCTCAGCTTTGCCACATAGATAAGAGTAGTACACAGAAAAGCACAATCTGAGCTACCAAACTTACCTGGTGTCACCTCTGCTGGGTGATTACATAACTTCAGATCAAGATATACATTCATGATTTTGCCTTTTAAAAACAAAACCTCAAGAACATCAAAAAGTAAGAAAACAAAGTAAAGTGTTAAACACTGTAAACAAAATGAAGCCTCACAAAAGGCTGTAAAATTCCAAATGGGGATTTTTATAATAAGGGAGGTGTTCTGGGACAAGGCCAGCTTCCCTGTAATTCATTTCCTGTGTCGTTTTCAACGGTTTTCAATAAATAACCAGATATTGTTAATTAAAGCAGATGAAATACACTCAAGTAAGTAGTGTCCCAGACAATTTAGATAAGTGCATTTTCTGCATCTGACACTGATTTAAGCTGAGCCTCAGAAATATCAAATAAAGTTAATTGGACAGGGGGAAAGTGGCTGTGGCCTGGCAGTGCCAAGGCTATGATTGGACTCTTAGAGCAACATTTTCCAACCCTCAGAGAAAATAAGTGCTGATGGAGGATAACTGACCACTTCCCCTTGACCACCTCTTCCATAAAGATAGCAAAATACAAGTCAATACTTTATATTTTACTCAGCATTAACAGCATTGGCTCCGAATAATTTCTGCATAATTTCAGTCACCTGATTTTAAGATGGAAAAAAAAGAATTGTTTCTTGTAAGGCAGAACTGTTTCACCAAGCACTTACTTTCCAGAAACATCACTGAAGAGACAATCTAAGTATCTCTATGAGTCACACTTCTTACATTTTTTTCTATGATATACATTCTTCTAAGGAAATTTGGATTAGAAAGAGGTAAAAGGGAAATGAGTTTCGACAAAGGAATCCACATCACTGTATGAGATTTCAAGAAGGGGAGAAAGATGCTCTGTTGGCACATCAGAAAGAGAAAAACACTCAAACAAGGTCAGCATACAGAGAGTTCAAGGCTCCATCCGTTTCTATATAGCTTCACTTCAGTTTCCACTTCTGTTCAGCATCTGTTCCCCTGTATATGGATGCATCCAATGTACACAAGCATAAGCTGGAGTGTGTGTACCTGTCAGGTGAGTAATTGTCTTCAGACACACTGTGGTGCTCCACTCATGTAGAGGAGCTGTACTGAGAGGGCCTAATTTGTGGTAGAAGTGGATTGGATCACCTGACTGTTGTTCAGGAGTAGTGTGCCCTCATGTTTAACTTTAAGAGGAACTTCCAGATGAGCTACATACTGTAGTGATTGTATATTACAAAGAATAACTACCAGAGTGAAATATTGACAACATTCATGACTCTTATATGAACATGACCGCAACAAACACCCACAAAAAAAAACATGAGCATCCAGATGTTCAGCCCATGTGTTCACTGAGCTTAGGTTACCTGGAGGGCGGTGGGACGCTGGGAGAGCGCGATCGTGCTCGGTTTATATCAGCTGACCGAGAGCAGTGGTTAGACGACATAACCTGTTCTGGGACAGACAATGTGGAGCCCTGGAAGTCTCTTCCATTTGGCCGATAGTCTGGGAAAACAGGCATGGGTGAAGACAGGGAGACAGAGGGAGTGACAAGATTGGCAGGGAGAGGGTGTTAGATCATTTCAATGTCTCCTTACACACATACCTACACTTTTATGCCTCTAGTGTATCTACAGTACCTTTCCTTTCCCAGGGTTTTTGAGTCATTTGAATAAATAAATCTCTGATTCTTCTTAATTAAACAAACAACTTTACATGATGCAGATCCAGTTTCACCACGTGCTGTAAAAAGTTGAACAACTGAGACTAAACTTTTCTAAAACTTACAATAAAGGCCATTTTGCACAGGTGATAGATTTTTTATATTCAATATGCTGAGTCTTTGTGTTTTTAAAAAGGAGAAATAGCTTTTAATAAAAGTGCAATTCATCTGCTGTGTTAACACTGTGCATTAAACATGAAAATAGCCTTAAAAAAAAGTCTGAAACACTATAATGAATTTCTCTGCTAGACTGATTAGCTCATTCAACTTGAAAGAGTTCATTAACCGATAATCAGACGTGGCTAGCAGCCATGGTTAAGGTCAATGCTTAGCACTATTAAAATTGATTCATATTCAATAGAGTGTGCAGCACATTAAAATAAGTTAAAGAAAAACTTGAATCAAAAGTTAAAAAAGCAGGAAAGGTAGGAAAAACTGGAGGAAATGAGGAAGAATTGTTGACCTTCACTTAAAAGAACTCTGAAACACTTCTATTATATGATTTTCTTTGTAATGATAAGATACGTTTTCTATCTTGATTTCAACCAGATGCAAATTCCTGAATTGTAGATTGTTAAAAGTTCTGGTCTATTTTTCTATCTTTTAATCTAATTAATGAAAACCTGAAACAATAACAGATGATCAATATCTCAGCGTTTTCATAATTCATATGGACTTAACAGGGAAAACATTTGCCATTTCTGAACAGCAGTCTTCAGCCTCCTGCAGCAGGAGCAATCAACTACCACACAGAGCCAAATTAAATCTTTTCTTCCTCCTGACATGCTGCTTCACGCATGAGTACAGCCTGCCTGTTAAGCACATATAAAGAGGAAAGCCTTTGCTGACAATTAATAGGATTTAACAAGAAGAATCATCTGTATCAGTGCAGAAGTAGGGGACAGGATTGAGAGTCAAAGTGATATTAACTAGGCAGAATGTTAAAATATTAACAAGTTAGTAAGTAAATAGAACAGTAACTTGGTTATTTCAGCTTTTATTCTGTAACGTAAAACAATAGAAACAGTTTTCCGCTCATGTGAAAGTGACAGTATGATAGCAGATTAATGCAAACACTGCAGAAGTTGTGTTACAGCCTGAGTAAAGCAGGGGGTGAAAGCAGGGCTGAGCAGAGGGGTATTCCCTTCACTGTGAATGAAGTGAGGGGAGACTGGCATTGGGAGGCAGAGAGGTGCTGATGAGAATGTTAAATAGGCTGGAGGAGATTTCCCTCCCCTACAGTACCACCAGAAAGCCCAGGCCTAGACTTTTCCTGTTTCTACCTGTGTGTCTGTATGATTGGTGCTTTGCTACAGTAACTGAATTCATCCTCCTCTCTTTTCAGTTTATTCTTGTGCTCGTTCCCTTTCTCTTTTCTGTAGCCTACATTGGCTTATAGGGATATGAAACATTACCACATGCTCAACTAACAGGCAGCCCCTTCCATCAGGCAATTTATCGAAAGCTTTCCTGCAAACAAGGTCAGCACATTTTCTGTGGTCTTCAATTGAGAGAAAAAAAAAGGATAATATTCACTGCAGATGAGCCAGTGCCGATCAGAACAGTCTTCAACACTTAAAACCATTCGGTTTCAGCATCATTGTCTTCACAGTTATTATTTTTAGATTTGAACATTTAAAGTACTTTTCAGTCTATCAGATTTTTTTCTATGCGAGTCTGGCCGGTATCTGTTTCTGATGTGCAACGTGGGCGTACTGCTGGAGCCTTGGCTGAACAGCAGCTAGCAGAAAAGAGGGAGACAAATGCTCACTGCTCTTTCACTCTGCTCCTGCTGATGGGCTTCAGAATTTCATCCTTCAAATAGGATATATAATTGTGTTTGTAAATTGTACAGGCCTGTGGAGCATGTGACTGATCATGTACGTATGAAGCTAGCTGTGTTCATAATCAAAAATGCTAATTCAGCATAGTAACACATTAAACAGGCAATTTACTGTCCCTCCAGACTTTCATTGTTGTGATTTCTAATTTGATTTACATGTATTGCAAATCAGGTCATTCATATGCATAACAAGGGGAATGCAAGTTAATATGAACTCAGTTTTGGTTTATTACCTGTTATAACCCCAACACCATCTTCACAATCGTAGTCTGATATCTCGCTGTCACTTATCCTCTGGGATCCTGTGAGTTAAAGAAACAAAGAAGAAGGTGGGGAAGTAGAAAATAATGAGAGACAGAAATGGAGAAATCTGGACTATTTTTGTCCTCTGTTTCCTGCATTTACCCCGTTCGGCACGTTACACCTCAATTTTGTTATCGGTTCCGACTGAAACAAACTAACGCAGCGTTTTACTTCCTGACTTCTACAGAAACAGCAGATGTTTCCTCATCTAAACTGTGGCACTTTCAATCATTCAGCGTATGTGCAAAGGTGGGGATGGGAGCTGTGATATGGCTATGTAGCTCTTTCTTCATCACCCCCAGCCTTATCACCCAACCCTATCCCACCACCTTCACCATTCAGTCAGCCTAAATCAAATGGACACGCGTGCTTTTTCAGAAATAACAAGTGCTGCACTCTGGCAGTGCCACTCCCAATCTCTCATCTCAGCTGGCGGAGAACTTTTTACAGCTGTCAGCTCTTTCACCTCTCACTAACACACACGCTCAGAAAATTGTCTTGGTGGGGAGTGAGCAAGCCTTAATTGTCTAGAAGAAGCAGTGCGGAGAACCAGTTTGGTGGATCACACAGTATGAGACAGTCATCTAAAGCAAGTGAACCACCTCCTGGTCATAGGATGTAACATATACGTTTTTATATAGGGCAAATTATGCATCATGAAAAGATAACAATAATAATAACAACAATAATAATGATGATAATAATCATAATAATGCATTTATATATTGTATTTATTTTGTAAGTAAATGAAAGAAAAGCTGCATGGTGTTGTTTGACCCTGATATCTCCTATGACTGCCAGACTACGGGGCAGCTTGCAGAAATAAGAGAAAAGGTCAAGCAGGAGGGTAGAAGTGCTTGTTATCTACACATTGGATAATCCTGGACACGTAACTGAGTGTCTTTCAATCATGGACATTGGCTGGCTGTGATTATCTGTCCATGACGTCTATTGAAAGTGTTAACCTGACTTTTTCTATCATTTCTGCATAGCACGTCTTAAGCTTAATTGTTTACAAATTACCAAAGAAATTCACAACACATTGGCAGACATTTTAGAAGACTAAAACCACACTTCTCTAAAGTACAATTCCTAATTTAATTTAATTTAATTTAATTTAATTTAATTTAATTTACACTTAAACATTATGAATAATCATATTAAATACATTACTTATATAATTATTATGATATAAAACATTTTTTAATAAAAATATTTCATAAAATATTTTTGTCAATTTATTCCCCTGCAACAATTTAAAAAGATACATTAAGGAAACACAAACAGAGGCAAAGTAGAATGGGCAAAAAAGACTGCCAACATGATCTTATCTTATCATAAAAGGGAAAATCATCACACTGGGCCAATAACAGACAATCTACATCACCAGGGAGAAGTAATTGGTCAAGTGATTCTAGACTGGAAGATAGCTTTGGTTATTTCCACTCTAAGATGAAGGCCAAGTGTAGTTTCTGAGGATATGGTTGTGGGTTCCATGGTGGGATTGCAAGATATTTCATAGGCGAATACACAGAGGGGAAGAGAAGACTGTGTCCTAAATCTTTGTTTCCCTGGTGTGTGCATGTCTGCTACCCTGAGTGAATTCCAAACCAGTGTGGTAAAATTTACTGTGCACCAGCTCCCCACACTGGAATCCATATAAGGTAGCAGAAGCATGCGCGAGGTGGAGAGTAAGATGACAAGGATATTTGTAGAGGACAGAAGAACACTCAGATGCTTCACAGAGCAGCAAAGCCTGACAGTGAAGGGGCCTTTACCTGAGTTGTAAGAATATGCTTCTCTGTCTGTAAAGCAGGAGAAGGTTGATGTGACATGGATAACAACAAAAGAAAAAAATGCATTATCTGTTAAAGCTTCATTAAAACCAAAGCATGAACAGAACACCCGTGGGCTAAATGAAAAGCAACCTGACCAGAGCTACAGTACATGTGCTTCTTAGTTTGTAACACAAACATCTGCACAACTGGAAAATTGCAGATTTGTTTACCATTAATGTGCATAAACAACTTACTCATCTTGGGACTGAACACACTCCTCTATTTGTTGTGTGGCATTACTTTTTTTGAAAAAAAAAAAAAGATTTATGTACAGATAGCTGTACTTACTCTGCAGCCGCCGCGTTGGACTCTCTCCATGGAGCTGCCTGCGCTGTGCATTTGGGGAGGCACGTGGTAGTGGGATGGAGGACACGTCGTGTGTTTGTAGCTTGTACCAGTGAGGCTCATCATCCAGAAGAGCCGTCTCCAGCTCGATAAGGATCTGCAAGATGAAAAAGGTAGCAGTAAGGTTACTCTTCCAAAACAAACAAGTAAAAAAGAGAAAAAAAACATCAGCAACAAAAAAACAAAAACAAGATGTGCTCAGAACTTTGGCTAGAAAAACCCTCAGTGATGGAATTATAGTTACATGCAATACTCACTTCTGCCATTACAGTGTATCCATGGAGCTCTCAGGCAGAATGTAAATCCTAAAGAAACCCTCTCTGTTCATATACATCATTCAACAGAAGTAAGTACACTCTTAGAAAGTGCCATTGAATTTCAGTTTACTCATCAATAACTGCACACCATTTGCAAGCTAAGAAGTAAAATACGTCTTCTGAAATATCCAAAATAAAAACTCTCTAAAGACCATCTTAAACAGGAAAATGTTAAGTGTGACACCTGTGATTCCTGACACACATATGAAACCTGGGATCAAAAAAATATATAACTGTGTACCTCTGTAAATCTCAATTACTGCAAATACATGATGGTAGCCATTAACCATTAACAACCAGAATGTTCTCAGTGTTTGGAACTAGGGGCCATCTCTCTGCATCTCTGTATCATGGCACCACATGAAAAAGTGAAAATGTGATTGTGAGACTTTTAAAATCTAAAGCAGAGACCACCGGTAAAATATAGGAAACAGGGGGTTGTTCAAACAGCCATAGTATTTGTAAAATGATCATCAAATGTAAACTGCTTGCATGGTCTAGCTCTGAAAAGCAGAAGTTCAGTGAACTTGGAACCAGGGTAGAGAATCCAGTAAATCTACAGTCTTACTTTTTATTATGGGGTTGTTGTTTTGCTTCACATGTAAAGAAAATACCAGACTCTCAAATATCAAAGTAAAGCACTAATGTAAGCTTGTTCATACTTAATGAATGTGCAGTATACTGTTTTATTGTGTTACACAGTTGATAATGATAACTTGTAGAAAGGGAAAAGAAACTCAAGGTCTGGATCACCAAGAGTTCAAGTAAATTTATCTAACGTATAAATAAAGATGATTATAGGTTTGCATGGGAACACTTTATACATGCTATAAAATAACTGCTTGCAAAATAACCACTTATATTAACAGTAAAACTCCTAGTTGTATGATTTCTTTGGGTGGTTAAAAAAATCTATGCTTCATAACACAGCAACTAGATTTTCAAAATAAGCAAAAGCTGACTCTTCCCTATACACCCTAAATCCTTAGAACTGGACCTATTACAATACGTAAGCCTTGCACAATGCCATTATGTCACCTTGCTGTGTATCTGGCAATAAGCTAGCTTTCTGTGCCACATTCATCCTGAACATGCATCTTCCCTGGATGCTCTCATTTGTATGACTTGGATTGTAAAATTGTGAAACAGTAGT
This sequence comes from Atherinosoma microstoma, assembly GCA_037177055.1. Classification (NCBI taxonomy): domain Eukaryota; kingdom Metazoa; phylum Chordata; class Actinopteri; order Atheriniformes; family Atherinidae; genus Atherinosoma; species Atherinosoma microstoma. Next base: position 26,300,230 of record JBBBVU010000006.1, on the reverse strand, counting down.
GAGATAAAAATTCAGCATTCTATTTGAAAAGCTATTTTGTGTCACCACAGATAATCAGATGATCAGATTTATGTTTGGAGGACTGAGGTTGAAAGTTCATAATCACGTAATGAGAGATGATGACCACTGCCAACACCTGCACAACTTTTCACGAGCATCCTCACATGATGACATCTCAGCTACATCATTAGCTGCTGATGTTTAGCCAGTTGCTTTTTCATTATGTTTTTCTATGATGTATACATTTAACAGAAAAAAACCCTCAGATCATATATTTTATTCTTCTTTACTCCTTCAAAAAGAAAGCTGATAAACTCTCGGATAGGGTTCCTGATGAGACAGGGTGTGATTTTCTTACCTCTCCCAGAAATTCGCTCTCCTCTTCCCTGACCCTGGCTTGGTCCCACAGTGTGATCTCCAGCATGCGCTCTCGAAACTCCCGTCGGTGCACGGGTGAATACATAAAGGTCTGATTCCATTTGGGCTCTAAGGATTTCTTTACTGTTTTTGTTCTCCTCTTGCTTTTGTCGCTGGAGGAACAATAATTCAAACTGTTTTTATTTACAACCTTGATAGGGAAGAGCCACGAATACAACAGATCAATAACACATCACAGCACAGCGTACAGCACCACAACATGCTGATTACGGGTGAGAGATGACACGATACTGGACTACATCTTTAAAAATAACACCTTCTTATATCATACCAAATAATAATAATAAAAAAAAAAAATAATAATAATAATAATAATTAATAAATTCCTCTTGAAAAATCAATTAAGATGCTAATCCAGATCTAAATCCCAAATGTATTATTTCCACATCCACCTTGTCAAACAACCATTCCTAACAATAAAGGGTAAAACTAAATGGTACACTACTTTGTGATAACGCATCAATGATACCAAAAATGTTTTAAATATTAATAATCTGCTTAACTATAAGTAGGATTATCAGTGCTACCTACTGAG
>JBBBVU010000006.1:26286625-26299157 GCA_037177055.1 Atherinosoma microstoma | reverse complement strand
ATCAGTGCTCCCTACTGAGCTTTTATCTTGACAAGGACTGTATAGATGTGGCATTAAAGGAGATGATAGGATATATATATATATATATATATATATATATATATATATATACATGAAATATTGATTTCTGCTCTTACCTTCTATCAGGGAGGAAGTAGATTTTGACGTAAGGGTTCCTGGGACGACCATCTTCTCTGGGTGGCAAGTCTTTGGCACCCAGAATAGTGACGATTAGCTGATGGCCCACTTTGTCGTACCAGAGTTTGACCTGCAGGGGCAGAGCAGAGGCAGCATGTTGAGAGGTGGCTCAGAGCCAAAACAAGGATTAAAACAGAGGGAATAATCCAGGAGAAGATGACTTTATCAAGCCTGAGCCAATGGTGGTCCAGATGTGTTTAAATATGACTTACTGAGTTTAATACCCATTCATGTTTAACTTATTAGTGTTTTGGTCTTCTCCTGTATTTATCCTTCAGGAAAAGAGAGGAAGGTTTCTTATTGTTAAAAGGATGTCATGGCATGCTTGCTGGGACAATTTATAAGTTCTAGTGTCATCAGATCATAGGATATTTACTGTAGGTTTATTTGTGAATGTGTGATGATATAAAAATTGTCAAGTCCCTTCATCTATAAATAAAATGATGCCAAGTGTATTTATTAAATGTATTAATTGTATTTCTTTGGTGTCAAAGTTGTTGCTTCACTTATCACTTATAAAATGTTCTACTGCAGAAGGGAATTTAATTTATTTCATGAAATTGAATCCAATTGGCCTTAATGTCATTTCAACTGAAGTGAGTCAAGTTATAAATGCTAAAAGTGGCATGCTCCAAAAATAATTAACGTTGTCCTAAAAGTGATGCTGTCAACCACTGAGGATGTTGTCTGCGATAATGTCTTCTCAGATACTAACTGGGCATTGAAATGGAGAAATCAATCATGCTGTTAAGAGAGGTATAAAAGACAGTTCAAGCTAAAAAAGGGAAGTATGGACTTTAGTGAAAGACACTTAGAAGACAAAGAAGTCTGACTGAAGTCTTAAAGAAACAAGATGAAATGAGAGGTAACACTTCTAAGTTCTTGTCCATACTTCATTAGAGATGTTTACAACTACAAGCTATACATGCAGCGATGTGAGAAAGAGCACTCAAGACAAGTCAATAGATTTGACATACGCAGAAACACACAGCAAGGAGCTTACAGCAAAACAAATTGTACCAAATAATATCTGCGCTTGTAGCCCACCTAGAGAAATAAATGTGTTTTGGAAACTGTCTTATGTGTGAAACATGATGAGCTACAAGAAAATACATTTTATGCATTTTGACATGTAAAACCTGAACTATCACTCCATATCCTGTGCCTGTACAGTACATAATTTTACAGGCATCTGTGTGCTTTCACACAAATGAGCCATGATCCCTGCTTTTAATATAAGGGCTGTCTCTTAAAAAAAAGATGGATGTAATATAGAAACATTAACAAAGAAAGCTAATTAAATCAGCACTGGTTTACTTAAAGTAAATCTCCTGCTAGATAGAAAAAAAAACTCATAACAAAACTTTCTGTAAAGGGGAAACTTTGAAGGTATGATCTCTATAAAGCTGTAATTTGGCAGGTACAATTTGCTTATTCATTAATTCTCATCTTTAAGGGAAAATGCAATCAGGTTGTGGTTTCCTAAACAGGACGGTGAACTTGGTGTCTTTTCCCTGCAACATGAAACCACACAGCCATCAGCTGTGATCTGCTAATTAGCATTACTTCAACTCACACATGGAGGAATCCTTCTGAATATGAGTGCAAGGTTTGAGTTCATGGTGTCTGGGTTCATAACACAATGAAGCAGAAAAATACCAAGTCCTTTGTCCTTAAAACTTATGGAGACAAACTCCTACATTGCCTAAGAGAAAATCCCAATTATGAAGCAAATGATGAATCACTAAGGGAAAAAAATTTAAGTTAAAATAAAATAAAAGATAAAAATAACTAATAATTTATCAAATATATATATATGGGGGAAAAAAGGAAAAAATGGGCAATGGGAGAGTGTCTCTTAAAATGTGCCCACATTAGTTGAGCATGCACTACAGCATTTGGGGATAATGATGTGAACTGGTTGAAATACCAAGAAATCAAACAGAAGATAATGACAAAATGCACTGCACTAAGAGGGAAAGTTAAAGCTACCATTTCCCCAAGAATGCAAGAATTTTCAGTATGGAAACAAAAGAAACAAACAAAAGAAAAGCCAACAAAAAAATCTTAAGGCCAGTCAACCATTGATGAGCAAAAACCACAATTTGTGCCCTTCAGGCAGGGCCCATTACCTGGACCCTGGGGGCAAAAGGCGTTGTTCTTCTACTAAGGCTTTGGCTCTGGATAAGCAAAATCAAACAGCAAAAAGAAGGGAAAAAAACACAAACAAAAACAAAAAAAAGAAGGAAAAGAAAATGCAATAAAAACCACAAGACAAAAACTTACAATACACTCAAAACACAACAACAGACTTGTGAGCTTTTCATTAAAGATTTTGTTTTTAAAATTCCCTTTTTGTTCTGCTTAACCATGATTAGTAACTCATCCCAGCTTAATTATAAATCCCACTCGTCTCTGACTCTTTCTCCTCTGCTTCGACATTTGAATCCCAGCTATGTTAAACAGATTTATTAACCAAAAAACATTGAATGAAGAATGATCCCAAACAGTTTGACATTAATAAAATTATTCATCAAGTACTTAAAGATTTCAAAGGTTCATAAAATAAACTTAACTCTGATGAACTGACCCAAATTTAGATCCATTCTCACAGAAAATTAAGAAGTGATAGACCTGATGTTGCTTTTATTGACCAATAGGACACACTGGTATCATCAAGTTTAAACTGTCAATATGAGCCAACAGGTCTATGGGATAGTCTATGAAAATATGAGCATTGATACAAATATTGATATTCTGAGTCAATGTCAGTCAAACTCAAACATTCCTCAACATAATCGACACTGAAAGAAACCTGGAAGAGTTTCCCTGATGCTGAAGCTGCTTCCCATGTGGATCCTAAATTTGAAAGTTGATTTATCTCTTGCTTTAATGCAGCCATTTACCCGTTTACCCCTGGAGGGTTTTTATACTTGGTAATGGACAACACATGACGTAACCTGATCTACAGTCCTGTGCTGGACTGGCAATATGCCAGCTGAAAACACTGAGAGGTAAAGAGAAACAAAGTAGACTCAACCATCATCTGAACTCTGATTTCAATAATACCTTTGGTGGAATACTGCATTCCCAATGTTATTACACTACATACTAACAGTCCCAACAGTGGTCAAATTATCAAACAATTCAGCCTCTCTGAAGGCTTTTATCTGTGTGTCAGGTTGATGTTACTTACTGAGAGCTGTCCTGACAGGTACTGGGGGGCGTCCCTCAGCATGCTGGGACTCATAGGGGACGTGACAGAGATTGATGGACGATCCATCTTCTGAGATTCAAAGGAACTCGAACCTGACAGACCACAGTAATACAGTCAGATTATAAAGTCCTCATGAAGGTTTTAAATAATACTTTTAATAACAAAAAGTTATGGAACAAAAAAGATGACAAAGAGACAAAAAGAGAGACGCAATGAGTGCAAGAAATCTTCCCATGAGGCAACTCTAGCACGTGTCTTTTACTTGATGTTTGGACTGATTACCTTATCTGATGAAGACAGCAACAATACTCACTTGATTCCAGTTGTGAATGTGTGCTGTCGGGTATCCTTGGAATATCTCTGAAAAAAATTAAATAAAAACGGAGTGAAGAGAAGAGTGTGACAAAGAGAAGAGGGATGGAGTGGATCAATTTGAGCTAATGCTGAATATGCTGAGTTTTAATGACTATAAGCACCACATTAGTCTTCATTCATCTAATGGCCTCCTCAGCAGCACTAAAGAGTTCAAGATATAGGAATTGACAATGTGAAGGTGTAACCATTTTTCCCAACAGTTTACCTTCAATAACTGTAAGAAGAGGGATTATAAGCAAAGTGGCTGGCTTTCATTTTGCCAAGTGGTGTCATTTAGTCCCATACAAAGCTTGCGACCCAGTGCCTGAAGGGAGGGAGACTAACTCTTCAGAAGTTCAGTCTGAGGGAACAGTAGTTTAGTTTCAGCTCAGATTTCCCTTTTAAACTTTTCATGCCATAGAGATTTAAATACAAATTTATTTTGAGTAATAGAAGTTGACCAAGACAACACTTTCAGAGAGTAAATGTGTATTGTAAATGTAAAAGATGTATTTCTAGTTTGTTTTAGTTGTTTTGGATGTTGTGTATCAATGAAAGGGATTACTTTAAAAAGTCCAATCTCTCTTCTGATTGCTGAATTATTTCTAGTGATACATTGAATTATCTCTAGCAACCTATTGCACAGAGGTGGAGCATAACGAATTACATTTAATCAAGTTACTGTAATTGAATAGTTTTTGTGAGTAATTTCAAATTTTCTAAGTAGTTTTTGAGATAGGTCATTTTACTTTTACTCAAGTACATTTTCACCCAAATATTTTACTTCGCCACATCGGAAACCTCCCCCGTTACTGAGTAAAAAATTCAATGCAGGAAAAAAAAAGCTTGAATGGGCATCATGCCGTTCAGTGTAACGCCAGTGCGAGCTTGGAGGGAGGAGGCTGAGGATTGCCAAGCAGAAACACTGAATTCCCGTGGAAGAGATGAATCAGAAAGCAAAGGAAATCCTCAGCCATGTCTTCATGTCCAGCTCTTTATGTTCAAACGCAAACAAGGCAACAACTTCATCAAAATGTGTCTGCCCCGTCAGACAGACCTGTCAGCTTTCAAAACTTCCATATGAAATCTACAAAAGTATGTGGCGGTAAGTAAAATACATGTGCCTGTGTATCCCAAAAGTTATAGCCTATGTATTGTTTAGTTAAAACCATCCTTGTTAAGCAAAATGTGCCTTCATGATATCGATTATGAAAAAAACTAAGTAACTTTTACTCAAAGTAAATTATAAATTAAGTACTTTTTTACTTTTACTCAAGTAGATGTTTAGATGGGTACTTTTACTTGAGCAAAATTTAAGCAAAGTAAAGATTACAATTTTACAGTACTTTTTCCACCTCTGCTATTGCAGTAGCTGGACATATTTTGGCATTTATCATGCTGTATCTTTTGAAAATTTCTAATGAGCAATTCTGTTAAAACCCTCGTTTTTAAAAAGATTTTTCTACCCTGTATGCTGGTTCCTGCCAGTAATACTGATACATTTTTACACCTGTTTTGATGCATAACTATGCCAGTAGGAAAGGTGTTTACATGTGGGAGCAGCTGACTTCTCAAAAACTTGGAACTCAAGATGACTTGAATAGAAGATGTCCAGGATGCAGACCAGGAATTAAACGGTTGTCATGAGAAAAGTCAGGTCACTGGCAGATAAAACAAACAAGCTTGGAACTCTGACAACAACAGGGTGGGAATATCAGGAAGGCAATATCATTTGTTTCCCTGCGTTGTGGTTGCAGAAGCGACTCAAACAACTCTACCCAGCTTTCAGCCTTTTATGGATAGAAGACTTAAGACAGAGTGGTAAGAGTAAAGTAGGAAGGATCACAGCGCTAGTAAACAGCAGATGTTGAGCTGCTGGCTGTGAGTTTCTGCTCATATTGTCTACTCAGGAGGTTCACCACTGTTATCCTGTATGTGACATAATTAGCTAAGTTGTTGCCAGGCATCAAAAACAATGGCAACAAATCATCCCTTTCTCAATTTTCATTCATTTTATCTTTATTTCATCATCCAATCTCTAATAAAGTATAACTGAATAGAATAGAATAGAATAGAATAGAATAGAATAGAATAGAATAGAATAGAATAGAATAGAATAGATTGCTAAATTCATTGGAGTGATTATTCCTTTTTCAAGGTCACAACAATTTTTCTCAGCATGCATTTCGAAAGAGACAGATGAAGGCTATAGACCGATCTGAACTCTGGTCTCACTTGTTACTGATTTAAACAACAAGTTCACAAAAACCATTAACAAGGTTGAATGGTGGCTGCTTGGTGTGTTATATCAAGAATCTTGCTTCTTGCTGCAACCAGAACATGATGTCTAAAAAAAGGAAGATTATGTGTGATTATGTGTTACACTGATTGAGTTCTCACCCTATAGGCCGTGAGACCACCAGCTCCACCTGCGGCTCAGGCTTGGATTCTAGTATAATATTGTAAACTTCTTTAAATGTGGCTCCTTGTAAAAGCTTCCCATTCCACTCCAGCACCTGGTCACCTGCAAAAACACCACATGCCTCAGAGTTGCCACAGTGAGAAATACACACCATTACAGTATGAACCCATACAGGAAACAGAATGTCCAACTCTACCGCATACCTGGTCTGAGGTGTCCAACAGTGTCTGCTAGACTTCCTTTCCTCACTTTAGTGATGAAAGCACAAAGTCTACCAGATTCTGTCATCTTGCCTCCTACCACCTGCAGAAGCAGAAAGATTTATCACTGGATTAGCACTGAAATATATTTGTAAAACTGCACTACAGCAGATTTAATACACCATATTAAGTCTACATGGCATAACCTACAAAAAGGTTGCATGAGCACTGCAGCTCACATAAGGAGAAAAATCCTTTTTTTTTTTCTTAAAAGTGTCCTTGATGTCGTGGCTGCAGCTCTCGCCCCAAAGGTATGAGTCCTCAATAAAAGCACTACAAGGAGAGGGTCAATGGTAAAAATGAACGTAAGTCCTTTTTTAAAAAAAAAAAAGAAAAGTAAAATAAATGTCTATGGCTCTACTTTTCTCCCAAGGGACGCACTGGTGTGGCTCTGTGGTTCTATAACAGTGCGCGGCCGTGGGCTAGAGCTGTACTGTACAGTCCTGAGCTGCCGTACTCCACTGCGCTCAGCTTACATTGGCATCATACAAATAAAAATCCCTCTTAATGGCAGCTGAATGCCAACATACAAAGGAGCTTAGAGAAGTCTGCTAAATGAAATGGCTTTATGTAACAGGCAGGAGCTAGGAAGGGAGGCTTGCAGAGGAGATGAGAGAGAAAGATGGACAGTGAGGGCGAGGCTGGCAGCCTGACTGATGGACTGACTGGCTGGATTGCCGAGCTGGTTGGCTGCAGCTGCTGAGCGGACAGAAATGCACAGAAACATTGAGGAGACACAAACATGCCGTTTCAGGAGGCTCATTCAATCAGTAATGATTTTTCCCCATCTTGCTGCTCCTAGTTCTCTTCCTTCATGGCAGGCTTTATTCAACAGTGCAAAGTGAAGCAGAACGTCCACAACAAGAAGGAAAAATGCTTTGCTTTTAGAAGAGTTGGAGACTACAGCGAAACAACAAAATGTCTTAGATTTTTACACACAGAATATACAAAATATACTGGTGTAGAGCACTAAAAGCAAAGAGAGGCATGTACAGTATATATAAAGGCAGCTCAAGTAAATATTTAATTGACTGTGATAACGTAATGCATAAATGCAGATAACTGTAAAACCAAGCTGTCACGCCATAGGCTGACTTTGTTTCCTTTGACCAGCTGCATAGACTTCATTAAGCAAATCTGAACCCAACACAGACATAAACACAACTCATAAATATTCATCAGACATATAATCAAGTCTGTTATGAATGTTGTTAGTGGATTATGAAAACAATAATTAATGGCAAGGTTAAATTCAGACAATCATAGAAAGACTTTTACTATTATAGACTTAGAAATGAAAACGAATCATATGTACTAAGATGGGTGTTCTTGACACATTTCCAGACATGATGGTGCATGATGAAATCTATCATTAAATGCCATGAAAACTGTAGTAGATATGTGCAGCACAAGGCCATCAGTGTGCGTATCACAGTCAGGTTCAAAAGTGTCATGTCATAAGATTACCTTCAAACCAAGTAGAGCTCCTGAGTCTCGAGGCACACTTCCATCCTTCATGCGCTTGTTGAGCAATATACGGCCTATTAGGCGATCCCCATCTTTGGATGGCTGCCATGTCACCGGGTGCTACAAGGTCAGAGCAACAACACACCTTTTGTTTGACAACTCATCCACTTGAACTTGATCAGTTCAGACCAAAGCAAACAACTGTCTGTGGGGAAAAGGGGAGGAACAGTAATAATTCACTTGGGTTCACACAAACTCTGCTTTAAGGTTTGAATGGTAGACCACAGTTTTAATTTTGAGTACTGCTTTATTTTTCTGATATTGGTGGATAAATGTATTGATTAAAAATATAAATTCTTAACATAAAAGTACAGTTTGTCAATAGTCTTAGGTTCTACCTGCAGAGCTTGTGTAAACCTGCCGGTGTGAGGGTGGAGCGAGCTTCATGCAGCATCTCATGCAAAGAAAAGCAAGCAGCCCCAACACTCCTCCTCAAACCAGCTCTTCAAACAGGAAGACCAGAGTTTAACTCTGATGCTTCACTGCACACAAACATACAACCACCATCAAGTGGAGTAGTGAGGGGGAAAGCAGACAGCAAAAAGGGGGGATGAAAGGCAACCAATGATGTAAGACCAAATGAAGGTCGACCATTGGGTGTCAGATTGAAAACCAACAAGGAGGAAACACAGAAAATACAAAATACAGCCATGAGACACGGATAGGGTGAAATCACAGACAAAAAGAAGGGAAGGGAAAAAAGAAAAACAAACGTTTCCAATTTTTATGCAAAACCAATCCAATCTTCCCTATTTTGTGTGCTTTTTGGGGTTTCTGCTATAGAAGTGAGTGGAAGGTTGGGCAGAGGGCAGGTTCTGTCTGGACTGGGTGCTGGGGGGGTAAGGCAGTAAAGTGAGAGGGGCGGGGCCTGAGTAAAGGTGTTTCTACTGCGCTAGACAGGACCACTGCAGAGCAAGAACACAATATACGAAGGAAAACGAGCATGCAACTAGGAGAGACCCACATTCCCGTGTGCCATGACAAACAAAGAAGTTGTGTATCAATGCTCTTTTTTTTTTTTTTAAAAACAACTACTGTAAGATGTGTAGCTTTTGCTGGGGGGAGCAAAACAGCAAGTACAGGTAGCAAGCAAAGAGAGTGTTCCCAAAAGACCTTTTCGGCAACACCGAGCAAGGTGGAGCCAAAAGTAACTGAACAAAAAGAAACCAAATCGCAAGAGAAATCAATTTATACAACTTAAAAAAATCCAAACAACAAACATCTCATCTGTTTACACTTAGTGACAGAAAGCAAACAAAGACTGAATGGGAAGGTCATAAATAATAATAATCACAAAATGCAGGCTAAATTGTCTCAGTACCTTCTCACTATGGCTATGCTCCTCGTTTAGGGTAGTGCTACTGCACGTATCAACTCCCGAGTCTTTAACCTGCGGTTCACACCATGCCAAGTCCTCTTCAAATGAGTGTCCCCCAAAGCGCACCATTTTCTTTTGCCTCTCAGATAAGGTGTGTGTCGGCTCGGACATAAATGCCTGCTCAATAGTTTTTCTTTTTCCCCTTTGACTGTCCCCTACAGGTGTGGGATAAAAACAGAAAGAAAAACAGAAAAAACAACATGCAAAGGTGTAAATAAAACAAAGGAAACATGAGATGACAAAAAAACTCGGGGAGACTGGGGGATGGGGGAGGAGAGAGACAGAGATGGGGTTAACGGGCAAGAGGTAGGGAGGGAGGGTCAGGGCAGGGCTCCACATGTCTCACCAAAGACATTGGGGAGGCCTCGCTGCTATGCCATGACGCATGGTCCCACCAATGGCCATCCAAATCTCCTGTAAGGTGGGGGGAGGGCGAGGGGGCGCACATACACAAGAAAGGACAGCGAAAGGGACAAGTGAGGACACCACAAACCACGCAAACACAGCCGCACATAATAATGTACATATACAGCACTAGACAAGACATCCAAATATTCATCTATGCACACAAACGCTCTCACATACGGCCCAAACTCAAAGGTGATCATCATGTGCAACACTAAGATCCCTGTGGAGAAAGACAGATGCAGCTTAGGCAGAAAGACAAGAAAGATCATTCTGATTTCATATTCTCATCCTCAAGGGAAGGAAAAGTCTTTAAGAATAACTTTTACAAATGTGTCCCACCAGAGCACGTAAGGAAAACCCTTCTGGCATACGAACGACAGAGAAACTAGACATAGGAGGGGGGGGGGACTATTTTCTTCCCTTGTTCGGAACATCATGACATTTTGGGAGAATTCCCCAACTTCAGCTGGCTTCAGCTGCGCTTTTCAAACCAATTTTAATATTAGTAGGTTTGATTTATTATGAATTATCCTTGGATGCTTTATGATAGCTAAGAATGCTGTTGAACTGTTGAACCAAGTCATAATTTCAGATCATAATGAGTGCGAATATGCACAATGACTGGGCACAAGGATCAACATTTCTTGAAGAAGAAAAACTAAATGAGGTAGGCAGGAATAATATGGTCTTAAATATGTCAATTAAAGTCTTTTTTTCTCCCCAGTGTTTTAAAGCAACCATTAGCCACCCCATCTAAAACCTTAAGGGACCGAGGAGAGAAGCTATCACTCACAACGAAAAGGATTTAATGAGTGAAGCAATTGTTTTGTTCTTCACTTAATGATAAAAACTATTTAAAATAGACAACGTGTATCCATACCTGATTGTTAAATGACAAAAAGAAACTTACTCAAACTCAAATAAAGGTGCCGTTCGACTGCAAACATGTTAAAAACACTCTTTCGGATGACTTTTATTGTCTTCAAAAATCGTTTTCTTAAAAGGCAGACAACAGCTTGGCTTTTGTTAAAAACAAAGTCAGCATTCTGCTATCTTATCCTACAGTAGTAGCATCTGTAGGAGGAAGCAGGCAGATCTCTAATGTGTTTAACTTGGGATTCAGATCGCAACATTGCCTTAACTAACCTTAATCTAAAGTGCACCAGGGAGAGCTTTGAAAGATGAGGCTCTGATTACAACTTCTGCTGTAGTATAAGAACACAATACAGCCAGAGACAGACAGGCTGCAATGCAGGCTTTTTTCAAACATGGTTAAGAGGAAAGGACCCATCAGGGGAGGGAATAAAGCACTGTAACCATTTCTTTCACCAATGATGCCAAAGGTTCATTGCAAAAACCAATCAAGAGTAGATAATCTCATGAAATAAATATCAAATCAGTGTGAGTTCTTTATCTGTGGAACCAACTTTGTCATGTTAACAGGACTTGCCCTGTTCTCTTCAGTGCGTATACAGAGCAGCAAGATTATGGGTACATACAATTTGATTAAGGAGCTTAAATTTCTAAGCTAATTAAAAAGAGTGAAATATATTGAATGCAGCGCTATGACTCTCAGAGGAGGGCGTTATAGAGTTGAAGAGGACCACAAGTTCAAATATGGAAAAATTATATTACTGAGTGTTAAGTGAATCAGTGAAATACGGCCGTCTGACAGCTCAGAAGCTCTTCTTTGTCTGGAGACCCTAACCTGTATAACCTGCTTTGCATTTACCATCCAGTTATGAAGAAAATTTGCATTTCTCTCCAAGAATGTCATGGGATCATTAAAATAAACAGAAATACAAACTGATGCCAACATTTAGAAATCAGTGGTCTGGTCCCTTATACATGTGCTGTTGTTGAATAAACAGCATCTGCCAGAAATATACATTCTCACTATGGACATGAATGCCATGGTGGTCTTTGGCTTTTAGTGATTGCTTTTATTTGCACATTTTTTTGAGGTAGGAGGATTGTACAACTAATATCATCCATCTCACAAATAGTTTAGATGTGTTTGAGGTTATTCTCCTACTGGAGTTGTGAGTTGAAGTTTCAGTTGACATGTTTGAGGTCATGGTGATCAATTCTTGGACAACCTTTCATCTGCTTAACTGCAATATTGCCACTGCCATTATATTTGATATGATGTTCTTTTTTAATACCTTTGGTTATTGTAGTTAAACAAGGGTTTGTCTTATTTGACCACCAAACTTTCTTCCAAGAGACCTTTTTTTTTCCCTTTTGTATATATTTTCAGCTGTGAACTAGAGCCCTGCATTGGGACTGGGATCTAGCAGAGCACAAATCTTGCGGGAGTTAGTGGTTTTAAGGTTGCAGAAAAAATTAAGGCAGGAAAATATGAAACAAAAGGAAAATAAGGCAAATCAGATACATGGAAGAACTTTAAAATTGTTACAAACAAAGGCAGAAAGCTGGACTTTGTGCGCTGTGAAGTGTGGCAAAGTCCTTGTGTACAACGGACACAAATCTGGATATTCGGGGTTGAGACTATACACACCTGCAGCAGTAAGACAGATGTCCTTGTCATTGACCTGTCTTAATCCTAGTAATTCTAGTGTATTCTCAGCCAATGTTGCTATTAATGTACAGCAAGTCTGATTGTTTTTTTTAAAGTGCCTCAGGGTTTTCAGCTGTTTAAGCTGTTCGAATTTAATGGTAAAATTTGCACATTTAAATAGTTTTGCTCTTTCAAAACTGAAAGATATTTGTTGAATATAATTTATTTTTATTCTTCAGTCATATAC
>JBBBVU010000006.1:26271090-26285119 GCA_037177055.1 Atherinosoma microstoma | reverse complement strand
CGAACACCATGTTCAGGCATAAGAGTGTCCATATGTGCACCTGGCACCAGGACACTCTAGGCCGCAGTTCCATGATCAACTTTGTAGTCGTATGGTCGGATCTGCGGCCACATGTCCTGGACACTCGGGTGTAGAGAGGGGCGGAGTTGTCAAGTGATCACCACCTGGTGGTGATTTGGCTCAGTTGGTGGGGGAAGATACCGGTCAAGCCCGGCAGACCCAAACATGTAGTCAGGGTCTGCTGGGAATGTCTGTACGACCGGTGTCGGAGTGTGGTCCGCATTTCTGGCAATAAGTCGGATTCAGGATTGGGTCTCTGCTTTTTGCAGATGATGTGGTTCTGTTGGCTTCATTAGGCCGTGATCTCCAGCTATCGCTGGAGCAATTCGCAGCAGAGTGTGAAGCTGTCGGGATGAGAATCAGCACCTTCAAATCCGAGCCCATGGTCCTCAGCCGGAAAAAGGTGGAGTGTTCTCTCCAGGTTGGGAGGAGGTTGTGCTCCAAGTGGAGATGTTCAAGTATCTCGGGGTCTTGTTCACGAGTGAGGGAATGATGCAGCGGGAGATTGAACGGTGGATCGGTGCGGCATCTGCAGTAATGCAGACTCTGCATCAGTCCGTCGTGGTGAAGAAGGAGCTGAGCCAAAAGCCAAGGCTCTCAATTTACCGGTCGATCTACGTTCCTACCCTCACCTATGGTGACGAGCTCTGGGAAGTGACCGACAGAACGACATTGCGAATACAAGCGGCTGAAATGGGTTTCCTCTGCAGGGTGGCAGGGCTCTCCCTTAGAGATAGGAGGATAGGTCATCCGGGAGGGGCTCAGAGTAGAGCCGCTGCTCCTCCGCATCGAGAGGAACCAGATGAAGTGGCTCGGACATCTGGTCAGGATGCCTCCTGGATGCCTCCCTGGGGAGGTATTCCGGGCACGTCCCACTTGGAGACCTCGGGGTAGGCCCAGGACACGCTGGAGGGATTACGTGTCTTGGCTGGCCTTGGAGCACCTCGACCCAACCACGGATTAGTGGAAGAGGACGTCAACGACAACCTAGGTCCCCTCCAAAATCCTCCACTTTTCTCCCCTTGGCTCGAGCACTTGCTCCTACACTTTCATTTTACAGAAGTAAAATAGCTCCTCTGTTTTAGGAATCAAGGAGTACTGGTCCTCTGACCATTCAGACAGGGCTTTGGGGGTCAATTACATGGCTTGATGACTGCTTAGGTAGTGATAGGACCAAGAAAAGGATTGGGATTAAGCCTTAATATATTTTTTAATTAAAAAAACAAAACAACTCTCAAACAAAATTGAAATGAAATTTTCTTGAGATTTAGATTTGTGTTGAAGATGAGCAGCCAAACTTTTCTCCTTTTTTCTCCCTTTGCTATCACTGTCCATCCATCAGTCGAGGGAGCACTAAAAATACTTGCTATACTTAGATATGTACTCTAATAAAACATTATGGATGTCTCCAGACCGGCTTTAGCCTCTCTGGCCTTCTAACCTGCAGCTGACAGCGGTGATTAACCCCTTTGCCTTTCAGCTGGTAATCTGTCAGCACCATAACATCAGAGTATTATACTGCACACTCTCCTCTGAGCAATCACTTGTGGTCATAACATTTCCAAACAGCTTAAGAATTGTGTTTAATACCGGAAAGAAGAGGGAAGATGCACATCATGCAAAGTACCTCAGACTGAGGCAGCTTTGTGTTTATGGATCTGTTTTGGGGGCTTTAGATAGATTGAATTTAGATACCGCCCAGCTTATCCCAAAGAAAAACATTTTTCCTCCTTGTGTCTTTCCTCTACTTTCAACAACTCCTTCCCCATCCCACCTCAATGTTTCTCAAAAAAGAAAAAAAAAGTACATCCCTCAATGCTGGCATTTAAGAAAGTACAAACTCTTTCCTTTTCAGAAGCTTTATTAACTGTGGCACACCACAACTGGGCACTGATCCCCAGCAAGGCACTGTGTGGTTTTTCAGAGAGCAGGAAACTCATCACAGCCATAAATTATGAGCATCAGCACTCTACGCCCGGTCCTGCCGTTTCGCCCCGGCTCCGTGGCCCCACAAAGTGCTGATTCAGTTCGAAGGCAGAGTGCAGGCTGTGGCGGAGTTCACAACCAGCGGGCTCTCCATCACTCTGACGGCTCAATAAAAACCAGTGTAAACTATTAATTGGATCATTAATTATTGATGCTGTTTTTACTACAATTCAAGGGGTGAGAGCAGAAAAGAGGTAGGGGTGAAACAGTGTATATGTTTAAACATAGCCACCATGCTACAAAGGTGATACAGCACCACGTTCGAATTGTGAAGACGGCAGATCTTAAAACACTTACTTGCCTTTAAATAAGAGTTAAAAGGCATAACTAACCCTTGGTGCTTTACAAAAAGAGACAATATTAATATAAGACTATTTTCCAAAGCTATAGCATGATTATGTATACTACAAACACAACTGACTTAAAACAGTCAAAAACTGATCCCATAAGCTATTAATGAGGATGTAACTTAGGTTGTCAGTACACAATGTCCACCTGTCTGCTGTAGTTAGCCAGCCATCCTCTTCTTTTCTGTGTGTTCGGCACTATTATGAGACTGCATGTCAGGGGAATCAATAAAGAGGAAAACAGTAGGAGAGGACCATCACATTAAATCAGTCTCTAGTGCTCACAGACATAGGTCAAGCCTATTACAGCAGGCACACCCTTTCTTCTCCAGTCTCCCTCTTCCCTTGACTTCCCCATTCCCATCCTATCAAGTCCTCCTTTTTTCCTTAGAGGCCCCCTCAAGGCATTTGAGATTCAAGAGCATGACATACACCCAGCTTAGCCTGCTGTTACACACCTATCTCATGGTCCAGTCAAGCTGAATGCACAAACCTCAAGGCGCTGACACGTACATACTGTATGACCAAAAGGTGCTTCTGTTTTACTGCTCCCCTGCGGGGGTCTTATGTGCACTTAAAATAAATGTTCTTTTGCTGCTGTTTGGATACATTTCTTCCTGTATTTTGACGAGCTGCTGCATTGAAGATAACACTAAAGACATCAGCATTCTGGCATTTTCTTAACCAACTTCATGCCTCGAAAATGATTTTCACAGAACAGCTGTGCCTTGTAAAAAGTTAATTAGTTGACATTTTTGCCTTCATAGTGCGTTTGAGACCATCAGCTGTGGTGTGCCGAGGTAGGAGTATATAGTTAACAGGCCTATGAAGTAATTCATATTATGTCATGAATCACTAAACATTAAAGTCAGTGAATCCAGATTACTGCAAGATTTTTTAATGTGTCTTCAAATGCAGGTGAAAAAACTATTAATGCTATGATGAAAATGGCTCTCATGGGGAAAAAACTCACCTCTGCAGCAGAGGATGAGTTCAATGAAGTCTCTTGCCACAAAATTGCCAATCAACAGCACTTCATTTTAGTGTCTAAAGAATGCTTTACAAGGTTTAAGTATCAGACACATCTGTTCAGAGCAAACATCCGGGGCCGGTTCCAGACAGGAGGTTTTACTAACTCTAAAGAGAGTCTAAACAGAAACTCTGGGTTAACTTACTCTGAGCTGAGCAAATCTGAGTTTTTTGTTCCACAACAGTTGCATTGAGTTGGTATATTGTACAAGATCATGTCTATTTCATACAGTTGATCCACAAAGTGCATATTCAGTGTGTATTTCTACATTTAGCAACAAATCCTGTTTAACACATAAATTATGAGTCCACTAACCTAATATCTTGATTAATATACAGCTCGGCACGCCGTTGTCTTTCTAAAATGTTCTGTATTGCAACGTTATAAAGAAAGGTCCCATTTACAAGGGGAAAAAAGTATCACAGGGCTGTGAGATGACGTCACAGCAAGAAAGCTTACTGTGGCGTCATCTCATGTCCACGGTTTGTCATGTTAGATATGTACAGCTGGAAATTTTCACTGACTGCAAAACAATGCTGTTTGATGGGATATTGATTAGGAAAATTGATTGATTATTGATTAGCTCTGAAAAACATCTCCCTATGTAAATCATGTGTTTATTCAGCTTCTAAATCTATGGAATCTTGTTGGTACAAACAACCCATGTCTGACAGCTGCTTTAGGTGGGAAGAGACAGGTTGAAAATCAGGATTTCTTTATAGTAAACCTGCCTGCAAGTAGGTTTTATTCATGCAGTCAGTTACCATGGTAACAGACTCAGGGTAAGACTTTTACCTCTCTTTCTGGAACGGAAACCCCAAAGTTTCCCTCAACTCAGGGTTAACATACTCAGTTTCAACACAAGCCGTTTTCTGGAACAGGCCCCATGTCTCATGGTCTGATTGCTGAGGAGAAACCACCTCTGAGGAAGGCCATGAAAAGCAAACTTCTGCACGTGTGCACGGTAATTAATGGAATGAAGCTTTCGTTGATACACCTGAGCATGTCTCACTATTTCAAGTCTGAATGTCTGCCATGAAAAATGTGTTGCATTTGTTGCAGTCCGAGCAGTCTTTTGAGATACTCATTTTGCACATGTTAATGACAGGGTTACTTTATAAATAGTGCAAGCCCACTACACAATATGCCAACATGAAGCCAAATCAGATTGTTGGGGAGGAATTGAACTGCAGAATGTGACAAAAGAAGCTAATAAGTGCTTAACTTATCTTGAACCTCCTTTAGAATTTGTAGAAAAGTATTCAAGGCTTCTTATTCATGAAGCTGGTGGAGGCAGACTCAAAAGCGGGCACACAAAAGATGGTTTCGTCTTTAAATAAGTCATTGACACTTCATTTTTCTTTTCAACACTTCATTTTTTTTGGTAAACCACAAACATCCATGTGTTTATTAATTAGCTCGGACGCTGTCATGATGTCCACAATGTAGGAAGTCAAAATGAAGAGAAACCTTCAGCACGGGTTCCAGCATCTGGTGAGCTGTTAGCTGTTCATACTGAAACCCGCTCAAGATCATCTAAGAAAATCATCACTCTGGGAGAATTTCTGCTTAACCTGAGAGAGTATAAACACATCAATCCCATTTTTACAGTCAAGCTTAACTTGTTTAACATGTAAATCATATGTTCAGACAGTACTGAGTACATGTCTGACCATATAGTCCATCTAATGTTATCAAAACACTATAGCGCGTCATATGTTCCAAATCTTTTATGGGATATATTTAAATGCAAGGTACAGCAAATCTTTTAATGTGTTTATCAGACCCCCTGCATCAAATTAGCCCTGTCTAAATGATAAAAATTATAATCAGCTATCTGAGGATAATCAATACATCTGTAAGCTATGATTCAGGCCAGTAGTTGAACTTTTTTCTCCTCTTTCTCCTCCTGGTTGATCTGTGGAGTATGCAAACACAGACAAAAACAATAGAACCTATGACCCTCAAAATAGCCTATTTCCTTCCCATGGTTACCTGTAAATGTGGAAACTCCCACATCAATAATGCATTGCTGGTGCTGAGCTGCTTCCCTTACGGTCGAGAACAGTTACATAACAAAGTTGACCAAATGAATTCTTCTACTTTCCTTTATAATAAACATTTCTGGTTTGTATCAAGCCCTTTGTTCCAGTAATACAGACGAGAGCAAACTGGTACTTTTCTCTATCTTTGTTTGGTCCTCTGTTTATCAACAGCCAACTGCTCCTCCACTTTCTTTTGTGTCGTGGTTTTAACAATTTTCAGGTAAAGGGTGACTTAATTACAAGTTTGACAACAAAATCAATTTGTAATTACGACAACATCAACCATGTGGAGCAGTCAAGAATCTAACCACCTATAAAACCAAATGTTGATCTCTATTTGCCTGTTGGTATGTGTGCAGTGTTTCCTCTACATTCATTTAGGAGCGGCGGCCGTCATTGCTGATCCCAGCCGCCGCCCCTTCAAAATTCTCTCTCCCCTTTTTTAAAATGTTTTTGTCGTCATAAATCCATCACTGCTGCATGTCTCCACCTTCACAGCAGAAGCCCTCTGGGTTCTCGCCAGCGCGATGGTAGCCTACAGATAAATATCTTGCTTATATGCGTAGAATAACTTAATCCATTAACAAATGTTTACTTCAACAGTATTCTGTGTTCATTTACAAACTGACTAGAATACTTACAGGTGAATGTTTTCTGATCATAAAGGAGAACATGAAAACATCTTAACTTCCAGACTGAAGCACTGTGTGTGCTTCTACATTGATACAGGTAGGCCGTTTACCTTAAATGATCAGATTTCCATTTAAGTTTTCGTGTTGCGAGGCAAACTATTGTAATCTGGGCTCAGAGATGATGGAATAATCTTCATCAGAATCTAAATAAAGTTTGTCTTCTTTCAGTCATTGAAATCAATTGCAGAGCTAATTTGAAAAGTTTAAATCAGCACATGCAGTTAAAAACCCAGTAACTTCCTCTACATATGCAGGGTCAATAAATTCAAAGCAGATTATTCTTTTTTACCATTTACCCCCAAACGTGAGCAGCTCCCTTCCTGAGTGAACTGATTCATAATTCTATTGCCATTTAGTAACAGGCTGTTTTACAAGGATTTACAGCATAGTAACACAACAATATGTAAGTAGTGATATCAAGGCTAACAGACCAGGTCACTGAGCAACAGGAACACATATAATCACCCCCTGCTCATTTATTACCTTTATTACCTAATCTTTAAGAAGATGTGAAAGTAATTAAATAATGCAGTTATTATTAACTTAGCTCATCTCATTTCACCACATGCCCTCACCCGAGACCTGTCCCTGTGTCTCTGTATGCCGGCTAAGCAACACTGTCCGTTACTACAGACTCATCGTGTGAAACAGCTGTGATAGGACCTTGTAAAGTCTGCTATCAGACCACAGCAAAAGGAGTAAAGCTTGAGAGCCATGGTGCAACATTCATTTAAATCTACAGCCACAAACATAAACACCCATTCACACAACATATGTGGTAGGCTCATCAGTCTACAAGCCTCCTCCCTAAAGCCACAGAAGCTGTTAGAGTGGATTCATTAATAAACAGAAAATGTAGCAGTGCTTTGCACAAACATAAGGCTCAGCATTGTCAGTTTAAAAGGGTTTTTATTTTCTTGAAAGAAATTTCGATATCAAAGATTTAATTCTGTCTGTTTTGCATGGTTACAAAAGGGTTTACTGTCCATTGCCAAAATATAAGAAATTATATNNNTATACAAATAACTGAATTAAATTCAATAAAAATTTGACTTTTTCTGAAAAACCTCGACTCATTTCCATTAATTAACTAATTAAATTTAGATGCAATGAGTTGAATTTTAGAATAAAATATCAATTTATATTAATTTTGATAAGGTCAAAGTTTTGTTTTTTTGTTGTTGTTTTTTTTTTGGGTGGGGGGCGGGGGTGTTCGAGGAAAAACTGAAAATAATGAGCCATAAACATAAAAACTACACACCGACACACACACACATAACGCACATATATATCGGGGGATCTGAAAGTTATACAGTATCTGAGTCAAGAGCATCATCAAGAATCAACACTGAAACCAAACAACAACAGTGATTACATTACAACTAAATTAAAACTTCCTTTTAGAAAGATTATCCATTAGTGAAACTACTTATGGATGGCTTTTACTTTGCAAACAAGCATCTAAGAAGTTGCTACTTGTGTAACAGCCTAATAATCTCATCTATACACAGTGAAAATGGTGTGTTGGCTCCTACCTTTTTCACTGACTGACTCACTCTCTATCTCCACATCCTCGCAGCTTGTGTACTCCGGTGTGGTGGCCAGCTCCTCCTCCGAGCTGCTCAGTGACACCTGCCTCATCTTCCCTCCCTTTTTGGTTTTGTGGGGTTTGGGGGGTGGGGGCCGCACCGACTCTGACTGGTCAGAGCTAAGAGAGTCATTCCTTAACATACTCTCCATTTTCTCCCTCTTGGTCTTCCGAACAGCTGAGTTGGGGTCCAAGTGGTGTTGCTGCCTCCTCATGGGATCTCCAAGGTCTCCTCTTCGCAGATCCCCGGACCGGTCCCCTAGCACAGGGCTACAGCGGGGCGTAGGGGGGCTGTGGTTGGAGGTTCTGTGGCTTCCAAGGCCAGGACCCATTGGTCCAGGGGAGGTACGATCAACAGAATATGAGCGCTGTCCCATCATAGGCGGCCGGCGCTCAGTAAGATGCTGACGGGACAGCCTAATGGGGCCAGGGTCATCCTGCTCTGTGTAGGCTAAAGAGACATCACTGTGGCGACGCTCATGCCTGAACCGGCCCACTTCAGCGTGCATCCTCATTTGCTCCTCGTAAGGCTGAGGCTTAACAGGATAGCGGGCCAGGTTGGGGTCACTGCGGTATCGTGCCTGGAACTCCTCTTGCCGTTGTCGCTGGAGGTCATACTCACTGGGTGGTCCATCAAGCTCTTGGTCAAGTGGGTATTCCTGGGAGTGCCAGCGACCCGGCCCCCGCCGGTCCCTGTAGCCCATCCGCGCTGCATCTACATCTGGATACATGTGTGGGCCCCGTGGAGCCCGCCGAGGGTCCCTATCTCCATAGTCAGACGGTGATCTGGGCATGCCGCCGTCTGTCGGGGCATACTGTGGGTGGTCACCCCCCTCCCTTTGGTCGTATTTTTGGTTTGGATCCCTGGATGCAGATGGGCTTCGTTTGCTATAAGTCAATGACATAGAAACAAAAGAGATGAGTTCATTAGTAAGTCCAGTTTTAACTTGATGTTTTCTCTAACTGTTTACACCAGTATATACATCAGCTCACATAATTCGCATCATGTTTGATTATTTAACCCACACACTATTCAAACAGACCACAGCGTATCCAATGTTTGACTCGTTTTAAAACAATCATTGATAGCATCAAATTACTTTGTTGATATAGGTGCTTAGATAAATAACAAATGACAGGATTAAGGAAAGATTAAAAATTCAACGTGATCCGACTTTACTGTATTTCTTGTGTGCTTGCATGTGCAGAGGGAGAAAGATGAGCAAACAAACAGCTTAACAACTGAAATGCCTTGTTAAAGAACAGTCACTGGTTGCATTCGTCTGCACTGTACGATGAATATGTAGCAATGTAAACAGACATTTATCACTTGTATAAGTTCTGTTTGAATTTACAAACACCAGGAGGTGTTACCCATCTATTATTTTTCTCAAATTTCTTCATGTCAAAATATTTAATTATGGACAGAATTTGAAAAAGACAAGAGGGTGTAAGCTGTGAGTATTTTTTATCCTAATCCATCTTTTGAAACATCCCGAAACCGGTCAGGGAAGATGGCTGCTTTTCTGGTTCTGGTTCTGTTGGAGGTTTTCCTTCCTGTTAGAAATGAGTATTTCCTCTCCACTTTCACCCACTATTGCATGCATTGGATGGGGGATTGGATCAAAGAAAAGATTCAATGCAATCTATTGGTTTCCTTAGCTAGGTAATCATTTTTTATTATATGGCTTAAAGGAACAGTTATTATAAACTGGACTATAGGGCTACTATAAATTTGATTGAATTAGACTACATCTTTAAAAGTACCTTGAGGTGACTTTGTTGTGAATTAGTGTTATACAAATACAGCTGAATTGACTTGAATTGAAAATGGCCCAGAGTCATGTTTACAGATCGTAATTCAGTAGAATAAAAGTATCTTCCAATATAATGTCGTAAATCATGCAAAACTACAATATTGTTACAATCAGCAGCCTCATTTTGTTTAAATTAGTTGTCAGTCATTTTATCTTTGTCTGGTTGTCAGAGATGAAAACAGCCAGGAAGTGGATGAAAAGCCTGGCGGAGCCTAACTGTGCATTAATGCATTTATTTCTTTGTTCAGAATTAATTATTCATAAGCCACTTTTCCCCTACATTTCTCTCCCTTTTCCCTCCAAAGTAATAATGACATTTTGGTAAGGAAAAGGCTCTGTGAAGCATCCCCTTAATTTTGTACATGACAACTTTCCATAAATTTCAAAGGGCTTCATAAATCACTGCTGCCAGCCTGGCTCACTGGCCAAGGTAAAGATTTCTCGCATGTGATTGGCTGATTCGCTGAAGAGGACAAAGGAGGTTTGGCCCTCGCCTGCTGCATCACAGACCATCGGGGTTAGGCTGAGCATAATGGATGTGCAGTACAATAGATATAAGCTCTGTAAAGAATCATTTGGGCAAAGATGTTTTTTGTGTTGAATTTATATGTTAAACACTGAATAATCTCAGTTAAGTGAAGTGTCAGCTCTACAGAGGGACAAAATGATGTATGATCACTGTGTACAAGTTCATGTACTGCTGTGCATTGACAATATGAGTTGTTAAAGTGGGGCACAAGTTGACCCATTGTACAGGACGAAATGTGCTTTCCGAAACATTAGCACACAAATGAAAGCTTCACTTATAACTAAAACAAAAAGAAAAAGAAAAATGGACAAAACAAAGGTATCAATATGCAAATAGTTTTAATTGTTACACTGAATATAAATGTTAATATTTGCCCTTGAACGCTGGATAGCCAGCAATGAGCAAACTATAACAACTTTGCGGGGTTATCATAATTACAGGCTGAGTTAATAGTCAGGCCAGCTTAATTCACAAAGTCAATATAAGATGCTTGTCATCATGTTTAAAGAAAAAAACTGAATTAAAACATTTAAATGAAATAAACACATGATGAGTTAAATCATTCACACATAAGCTATAACAAAATGTACATGAAGAGTAGTAGATGATAAATGATAAAGGGAGTGTTAAGGGTGGACAAAGCTAAAAAGTCCCATGACAATATTTAGGGTCAAGTCCAGAGCCGCACTCTGAATCACACTTATCATCACAAATTTCCTTGAAGTTGCAGACGGTTTAAAATGATAGGTGCAGCCACTGTGACATTACCCGTTGATTTGTAGACTCCGGTTCTTAAACCATGAGTTTTACATTTTACTGTCACCATCTTGGTTATTTGAAAATGGATTTTAAAGCCAGTGCTAGATGTGTCAGGGAACCCTGCCCACAGATCAGTAAAATCGCAAAGGTCTGACAGGCCCAACCTAAAACACATTCTGTACGTGGGATCATTATGAAAACTGTCCCTGATATAGGAGGATCATCAGATTTTCCACTGCTACTTTACAGTTTCTTTTGCTACACATAAGTGGCCAAATACACTTTATCTTCCTTTAAATGTTTTAAAACAGAATAAATTATTTTGGAATCATGAAGGAACCTACTTGTAATGCTAAAAATAGTTAGAATGAACGACATAGACCAGTTCTATGTGTAGCTACCAGCCTATCTACCAGGCTGCCAATTTTGCCTTGTTTGTCCACTTGATGCATACTGTCAGCTTCTTTCAGTCCAGCTGTTAATGTTACACTTACTCACTTCCTACAAAACCATCCCATATAAAAATGTATCTGCCAACAGGAAAATCTGACTTTTTTTGCATCTTGTGCTAAACTTTTCAGTTTACTTTCATCTTCAGTCCATGTTTGGTTGTTTAGATTCACACAAAAAAGTTATCAGTTATGCAGTGGGTTTAAATACACTCCCTGTTAACTAAATGTTAGGCCAAGCTATCCGGTGACAACAGAAAACAACCGGGCATGGCTTTGTGGTGATTTTATCAGTTTTAACAAACATATATGATAACGTGGCAAACTTTAAGATACCTACGTTGGTTCACGGAGAAAAATATAGCAGTTTCACAAGATTATGGCATGATGACGTCAACAATTGCTATATTCAACAAGCACAAAACCTGACAAAGATGCAGGTTGGGGTGGTAGATGGTACTGCGATGGCTTTAGTCCCATCATTCACAAGCTTTTCCTGTTTCCTTTTCCATTCATCATGACTTTTTTACTTCACTGTCACTTGCTAATGGTTACAGGTGGTTGTTAAAAACACACAGGGTTAGAAAATACGACAAACTCAATGGTTGTTGTTCCTGTCACATGGCATGGTGCTACACGGCACAAAAAAACTGCACATTGCCGTAACCATTTAAAGCCTTAATAGTGAAACTAACATGTTTTGTGTTGTATGTGTGGGGGGAAAAAATTGTGTATTTTACAGTTTCTGGCAGAACAGCTTTGTGGAAATCTTATTGGACTACATTGAATGTTACAAAATACCACAAAAAGGGTGCTCTCTGCAATTAAATTTGACACCACAGGGTTCTGACAAATCACCTGTATGTTGTCAAGTTAGTTTAAGAGTGATTTGATTAATGTAACTTTGAGAACTGACAGTATTTCCAAGAAAACTTTTGACTGACTCAATATCTGATTAATCAGAGCTCTGTAATTTGATATTTGCCTTCTGCAATGAAATATGACTCTGAGGGGTCCTGACAAAGCATCTGTATGTGGTCAGTTTGGCTTATAGATAATTTGGTCAATACAACTTTAATAACTGACAGCATTTCAAAGAAAATTCTTGATTAACTCAATATCTGATTAATTCAAGTTTAGAAATTCGATATTTGCCCTCTGCAATGAAATATGACACCAAGGGGTCCTGACAAAGCATCTATATGTGTTCAGGTTGGATTGAAAATGACACGCTCAATGCAACGGTAACTGATGGTATTTCAAAGAAAAGTTTTAATTGACTCAGTATCTAATCAATGAAAGTTCAGGAATTTGATGTATAATGAAAGTAGTAGAAGAAGAGGAAAAGTAGAAAAAGAAGAAAGTGCCACAGGAAATGAAAGCATGTGACAATACTTCCACAAACTAGCTGTCTGATTTCTTACAACTACAGACAAAGCCACCACAGCAATCATAGCACCAAAGATGGCTGAAAAATATGTATAGCCTTGAATGGATGGGTGATCAAATAAACAAATCTTTGTTTAAAAGAAATACCCAAAATCAGGCCATTTAAAGTCTCTGGATTGCTGCCATCTCACATGTGACTTCTCCTCTCTGCTTCACATCAAAAATCCTCCCATCACCTCAGAATAGAAACTAACTAGACTTTCTGACAAAGCTGGAGAAAAACACATGAGTTGCTTCATTATATTCATGAGATGCTCTTGCTTACTGAGTAGCACTTCATTCACAAAGTCAAAGGGAAGCTGCTGCAGAGATTATGTGCTGGAGTAAGGGACAAGCGCTGTGACTTGGAGTGAGACAGCCGAGGAATGTGTGATGTGCATGAGAAATATCTTGTCAAACTGCTGCGATTAGCTAATTGTGTTGCGTGCATGTCTTCATGTCTTGTTCGTGTAAGTGCTTTATGTGTGCTGCTATGGTTGCTTAGAAAATGCTTCGCCTTGGCGCTGAAGATGTCCTGAGGGGCTTCGGCCTAATGTTTTCTTGAGATGTTGTCTTGAAATGCAACACCAATAACACAAACTTGCACATAGTAGATGCACATATCAACCACAACATGCATTAACAAACTGCCCTTTGACAAGCTCTAACTCATCTTGACACAAGTATCACATTTCCCTGCTCCCGTTTAGCCTTGTATGTCCTTCCTGTCCAAACAGAGAAATGCCTATGGCAGCTTGCAACAAGCTAACAACTCTGCTCCACTCCATCAGCATCTGCATCATGATCCTAATGCTGTCTGCACTCAACCAGCCTTTAGTATATACAACAAAGCCATGGCGCAGCACTAAATTTTGTGCTGTGCAATATTCTCCCATTGCTACAGCTGCAACTGCCACTGTAATAGCCTCAACATACAGTATAGCTCTAAGCCATCCACAGCTCTGCAATGACACACTCTGCTGATTTTAGATCTGCATTCCATCCTCAGTGACAGGGAAAGGAGATATCATCAACAATGAATGTGAATTAGAGGTAGCATGAAAAAATAAAGAACAGTTCATACCAGTTTACTGGGTCCTGTTGGTAAACACGCAGCTGGGGCCTCATGTATAAAAGAGTGCACAGCTTTCACACTAAAGGTTTGCGTAGGAACAAATTTTGAAAACTGCGCCTCACAAAAAAATCCAGATGTATAAAACCTTGCGCACGCATGTGGCTGCGCAGCTTTCCTTTATACATCCCAATTTGCGTGAAATAGAGTGCAGCTGCTGGACCGCC
>JBBBVU010000006.1:26240604-26260655 GCA_037177055.1 Atherinosoma microstoma | reverse complement strand
TTTTTTTTCTTCCATTTTCGGAAAACCCCTGAGATTTCAAGGAGGTTTGCCCAATACATCCTCCGAAGGGGATTTTCCTACCGAAAACCACATTGAAAAAAAAAAAAAAAAAAAAAAAAAAAAGCCCTATCAATGCAATTTAATTAATATTTTCAAGCTCAGGATAACTGATTTACAATTAAGAAAGTTTTTTTACCTCAAGCAAACAAATCTGGTTTTCTCCTTAAAATTTAGCCCAGAATCGTCTGTACACACACACAGCAGACAGATTAACTTTGCTAACCATTTGCAAACACTTTGAGGACCAAATTTGACCAAACTGGAAAGGCTAATATTAAGTTCCAATTTTTTCCCTTTACGCTAGCCACTCTGTTAGACAACTTTGTTGTTAGCATTGTCTAACTTCCCTTTGCTGCTAAGTTTTATAGGTGCGACGCTAACACACAAGAAGCTAAATGCTCCATAGAGTTGCACATTGTTGAATATTTATGTATTATGTGGTTTCATCATTTCCTTACACAGCAATATGAAGAAATAAGCTCTCAACTATATTCAAGTTAAATATAAACATTATGTTACTAATTTCCACTCACTTCAGTTTGTGTCTTTGAAGACACAGATAACTGCAGTAACTCCAACAGGGGCAGCACAGGTGTAGCCAATGGGCTCTTTGCTTTGTTTCCTGTCTTTCATTACTGGACAAACTGATTAATCCAGGTGTGTCTGGCCATTATAGTAGTGGAGCTGTGCAAATGGCTCAGTTCTGGCTATAACTATACACAATACTTATAGAATGCCTTGCAGCTCCAGCTCCTTGCAGCCTCAAGTCATACATGTCATAGCTGAATAACAATATTTGTTCTTCAGCTGAGTGAACACTATTCCAAACTATCTCATGTTCTATTGGCTATGTCTAACTTAATGGAGCTGAGCATTAATCATTATTATTTACACTTGTAAGTGTATTCATATGTGTTTTTTCATTAAGCATTTCTGGTGTCCAATCTATAATCATGTTGCATTAGTTGTTTTTTGGGGGGTTTTTTTGTTTTTTTTTGGGGGGGGGGGTTCTTCTTCAGGTAAGGCTTAGCCGCTCATGTTGTTTCAAGAGCTAGCTGCTACGAGACTGGTTATCCTCATCTAAATGAATCAGTATAGACCTTTGCATGTACAATGACTGTAAGCCTTTTATGAATTAAACAAACTGCTTCATTTTAATACATAGTTAGACATGAGTTTCATGAGTTTTGTAGACAGAAATGCTGCCTGTTTCATCCCATAAGCAATGACATTTTGTCATTCATTTATTTGGAATCAATTGTGGTAAAAAAAAAGTTCAACACAACCTCTGATGTGCATCAATGTGTTTGTGAACACACACTGAGAAACTGGGTAATATACTCTGGGGTAAAGCATGCTACGCTCCCAGCTGCTGGAGTCACCAGTATATATTTGTCCCAGCTGGGAGGAGATCAGAATCGGTCTGCACTATTACTTACGTGTCTGGCTCTGGCTCCTTGTCATTTTGGGACTTTTGCTGGGGCTGAAGCACGTTATTTACCAGCTCAGTAATCCCGCTAAAGGGAAACCACCTGTTCAAACAAGCAAAATGCCACTGAAATATCTTAATGAGCCAACTTGGGAGAAAACAATTTCATCTTAATAGGAAGGTTTTGGAAAGCGGGTCGGTTTAAAGGAGTGAAGAATAGCGGGAACATTCACTACAA
This sequence comes from Atherinosoma microstoma, assembly GCA_037177055.1. Taxonomy (NCBI): domain Eukaryota; kingdom Metazoa; phylum Chordata; class Actinopteri; order Atheriniformes; family Atherinidae; genus Atherinosoma; species Atherinosoma microstoma. Next base: position 26,258,928 of record JBBBVU010000006.1, on the reverse strand, counting down.
CCAGAGCAGAGAGAAGAGAGGGCCAAGGTACGGGCAGAGCAGCAATTATTGGAACAACTGACAACCAGAGACAGAGACAGAAATACAGGGAGAAAGATAGAAGACAGAAAGATGAGATTAATAGACTTAACATAGAGAGAAGGACAGTAAAAGCTGGAAAGCTCTACAGCATGTGGAAATAAGAGCTGCATTAAATGCTCAGCTGAGGGAAACAGAAGTACAGTATCTCTTATTCCAGCTTGTTGGTGCAGTAGGCGTCACGTTGTCAGATTGGGTAACCCTACAGACAGACTGGATCGAAATGAAGCTGTAGTATAGTAGAGCAAGACAGGTGCATCAGGTCGAACTATGAGGCTGCACAAGCCAATCAGAGTGCATATGACACACTAAATGAAGACGGGCATCCAGGTACAAACTGAGGACAAGGATAAGGTGTGGGAGCCTAGCAATTAAAAAAGCCGGTACAAAGGTAAAGCCAATGTCATTGATGTCATGGAATTCAGCTGTTTTGTGTCCACAGAATTTAACAATCTTGTCAATGTTGACTCACTGAGAGATGTAGAGGTAATGATTGAGGACTTTGTGACTGCCACTGTGTTGTCATCAAGCAGACACAGTGGGTTTTCCATGACATTAATGTCATTTCTTTCATTTAACCCCCAGACAAAGAGGAGAAAAGCCACATGAAGCACACAGCACTCACTGCCAGGAAGAAGTGTCAAAGCCTTGAGCACTCTGGGTAATGCAGTTTACTTACTGTGCCGGCTGAGGCTTTGGTTCTTCTTTGATCCTAAAACATAAAAAAATAAAAAGGTGTGCAAAGCTCAGTGCATACAGAACATAAATGAATGAGGAAACGATCTAAAAGACACAAAATATTGATACTATCATGATGCGACTGAAGATGAGCATGACAATAATGATATTAAGGATATTGTAAATAATGATTTAGGGAAAACAACAATGCAACAATCATAAAGATTGTGAGGCCAGCAAAAAAGGCATTAACAGGGTAACTTTAAAGATGGGAAAATAAAAAGAAGTGATTTAGCTAACTAAAATCAAAATGAATCTGCTTCATGTGAGCAACATCCTCTCCAACATGAACAAACATGACTTTTTATGGAACTTTAGCTTTTCAATACGTATTGCAAGTTATTGCAGAGCTATAGACTCAGGGCTTTTCTAAGAACAATCCATAGTCACTAATGGCCCACACCACCCACGCCAAGCTAGTACCCCGAAGCATAGAAAGACATCTACACGTGTTTCAGAGCAACCACCAAACCATACTGAGAGATGTTCGACCACTTCTCTGAATGGTCAGAACCAGAGCCTGACTTAGAACGTAGTGTCTCGCTTCATGTAAATGTTCTCAACACCATGTTAGCATCACATCTTCATACATGCTTGTTGCTAACTTGTGTTAGCTATAGCCGGCAGTAATAATATGACCATAAACTGCTTCATACGTTAGTTTTTTTCCCCCAATTTTAAGTCATTCATGAAAGACCTGAATGAAAACTCCATACCATATATTTTTCTCATGTTTGCACCCTTACTAAACTATTAAGCTATAACGTTTAGCTAACTTGCTAAACTGAGCAGCACATTGCTGTTATTGGAAAAGTAAACATGACATTATATGAAACTTCAGAATACTGCTGAATATCAATTAACCACAAGTTTTGATTACATTAAAGTATTCATTAACTTATATAACACTGTCCTAGAAGCTCCTGCTAACAGCACACATTTCCATATTTATGATATTTCAAATGAAGCATGAAATGCATTGAAACTGCACCGTCTTCTTGACAACATTTTACCCAGACACTTTAAACTAATCTATATCTTCACATCTCTTATTGATACCTGAAACCCTGATTTTGGCCTTTTAGGTTGTTAAAGAGCCCTTAGAGATTCAATCCATATAAATCCCAGTTTTCAACAAAAAATCAATATTGAAATTCCAGTTGGTTATCCCTGGGTAAGCGTTAGAGCAAGTGCAACAAATACAACATATATTTTCTTATTTACTTCAACAGTAAAGTAGCCATACAGAAAGATGTTGGAGTTACACTTCTACCCCGTTTTTTCTTACAACAGACACATTTTTCTGCTCTGATGAACATGTTGGCTCAGTAACACAACATGAGAACAGGTTAACAAATAATTCAAATCACCATTTAACATGCATAGTCACTAACTACTCATTTTCCATGCAGAGTTATCTTTGGAAGCCAAAGCACAGTTATTGTATGCAAGATAATCAACGCAGCAGTCAAACAAACACACACACGTAGAGCAACATCCACATGACTCTGTTACATCTGTGAACCATCCAACACCAAAGCTGCCACTTCAGCCACTCTCTCTCCTGCTTGCCTGTCACTTTAGCTAAATAGAAACAAGATGCAGCTGAGAAACCCTCCGCAGAACCTCACACACCTGATCACCACTTATTCCAAGAACATAGTCTTCTTTATATAGCAGTATGAAAAAAAAAGTGTTAATTAGATTTTGTCAGCTCCAAACTGAGACAGCAACAAAGCTAAATTTGGTATGTTTGAGGGGTGTTATATTTCCAATCTTTATCTGTCTTATCTCATTGCCTCAACGTTCAATTCCCACCATAGCACTGAAATCAATGTCTATTTTCATTAGTGCTAGATAATTTGTGTGTGAAAAGAAGAGGAAAAGATTAAACTTGATTACGTAAAACCATTTCTGTCATAAGCTGGAAACCATTCAAAGCACATGACAAACTGTGGGCTGCAGTTGTTTGAGAGTTCTCTAAGAAAACTTTCAGAGTGGTGAAGCTCCACTAAAAAGAGGATTTATTCACAGTAACATATTAGCTCAAATCCATTTAGAACGAGTAGAAGCGTATTCACTAAAAACAATATTCTCGTGAATTAAAATCTTAAAATTCCCACTAATCCCACTGTGTGTACTGCTACTCCCAAACAAATACTGAGGCTTAAGCAGAACTCACAGAGCATCAGAATCTACTTTAGCAAGAGGAAGAGCACAACAGAGTAAGAAATCAGTCTGTGGGATCTGTGTCAGATGGGTGAGAGAACACACGAGGGAAGATATAGTCCTGTGTACCCATCAGTCTCGCTGGTCTGTTTTCCGATGAGCCAGTCCATATTTATCCTCTCGCTGTGTTCTCCCGATGACCTGCAGCGCCGTTCTTTATTGATCCCATCAGCCTCGTCTCTGTGGTCGCATTACAAGCCTCATATTTATCTGATCGAGCCTGCTGCCTGTTCGCCCGCCTGGCTGGAAAGCTGCCGGGCAGAGTGTTCGTGTGTGAGCATACGTCCGTGCATTAGTGTTTCTATGTGTGTGCGTGCAGTGCATCCTCATATCCACACATCCTTGTGTGTGCTGTACTCATGAGCCTGTGAGAGAGAGGGGGGGTGCTGTGTATTATTTGACATGGGGCAGTAAAATGAGTGAGTGTAAAATGTCACAAGTGACGTATTCAGTATCCTGGCTGCAAGAGGGGGGGGGGGGGGGCATACACAGTCTCTGTTTTCCATGTCTTTAACCTGCACATTGTATCCCCTGAACCTCCATTATACACAATACAGGAAAGAAACACAACTAAATCAGAGTAAGTTTATTTTTTGTGCTAAAAGTTTGAATTACTCAGGTAATGCTGTTCCACTGGATCTGGTATTTTGCTCCGTATTTTGGTTTCTACCTCGTACGCATCAGTGGCTCTAAAAGGAGGTCTTATGACTAATGCTACACTGCTCTCTAGTGGACAGATGTGCTGCATGGGCCTCTAAGTGCTGAATTCACATAACTTATGTCAGCTTATGATTATTTTTAGTCATGCATTCAAACTAACAAAAAGAAAAAAAACACTAACATTTGCTGCTTTGTTTATGATATCCTTTAAATGTTTTAAGAGTTTAAAATGATTGTAGGTGTGCAGTCAATTGAAATTTTGATGTCAAAGTCAAACGTTTTGTTATTTTTTTATTGTTAAATGACCTTTTTATTGTTAAATACTGTGTATATGATACATGTCTAAAGCGGTAAGCAGTGCCATCATGCTTGAACTGAATTGTTATACAAGGAGTGATTGCACACAACAGCAATACCAGTTGCAGCCTTAGCTTAAGAAACACAAGTAAAAGGAGACCAATTGCTGTCCATGTTCTGCACTGTACCAAATAACACCAGACCAAAATATAGATCATCACATCATATCCTTATAACAAACAAGTCTACCCCTTTTTGTTGCAAATTTCAGCTAGCACATATGGGAGGGAAATTATATGGAAAAGCTGGGTTTGCACAGCCCCTTCTGTACAGACAGCAGGAGAATTACACAACAAGCCATCACTGGGACCTGAATGTTTTCGTAAGATCTAAGATATTTTATTACATGCAGCCCTCTGAAGAAAGCTCTGCTGTAGAAGAAGAGACAATCAGCAAATAAAATGCTTAAAATAAACCTTGCAAAAAGCTGCGCATGCTACGTTTCACGGCAGTTCCTTTTCCACATCTGAATTTGAAATTTATGTGCTGCACTGTTGTGACATCTGTACAACAAGCCCTGAATCATGACATTGTCCCACATCCAGAACAAGGCTTATAACATCACATTCACACCACAGCAGGTCCATCAACATCTAAAGTGCATCCAAAATTAATCCTTTAGTAGAAAGTCTCAACACTGAAAAAGTGAAAAATCATAAATGCCTTAAAATAAGGCAATACCGGTATTCATAATATACATTTAGAATAAATGTGAATGTTAATTGTTCGTAAAATCTCAAGAAACAGAATTACTTATGGCCTGACTGTCCTAGGTCGATTCAACACGTACTATCTTTCAGCGCTTTGTTATACACTCAACATTCCTGCTTTACTTGAAAAAACATTGCCAGTAAAAGACAACTGGTTGAATGAAAATTCATTTTCAAAAGCCACTTCACACTCCCTGACCAGCATAAAACAAGAGGCATAGAAGTAGCTCTTCCTTCTTTGTCCTGCAGAGGGCTGGAGCCCCTGAGAGACACAGTACACCTTGGGCAAGTCCATTACTGGTTACTAACACAGAGACAGAAAACCATCTTCAATCACAAAACTATCCTTGTATGTAGGTCTTTAGGCTGTGGGAGGAAAACTCAGACTGAGCACTGGAAGAATGTGTGAAATTAACACAGCAAGACCAGCAGCTTTAAAGTAAAAAACATGTGAATGTGTGCAGTATCTGCTGATAAGCAGATATTTGCTAGGAGACTTTCAGGAAGCCAAAACAGCCCAAAACCGAGCTAAAGAAAGAGTGTTGGTGGCACATTTATATGTCATTGAACAACATGATTAAATACTGTGTGTTGCCAATTATTGCAACTTTTGATGTTGTAGTTATTATTTCAGGACGTGCTGTGTTGTGTCAAAATCTGGTTCAATGTGGGCACGTTTCCCTTCAAATTAACATGCATGCAGCATAATACCAGTCTTTTACTTTTCCATCTAGCCATTTTTTATTCCCGCTTATTTCATGCAGGGTTTGGAGGGAGCTGGAGCCTATCCTGTCAGGTTGTCAGTCCATCACAGATACAGAAAACATCTCATGCTCACTCGTTCAGAAGCACAAATGAATTTAGTACCAGCAAACTGCACACAGCTCCAGCAGAGGTGCAAACCAGGATCCTTATTGAGGTGAGGCAACAGTTATAACCACTACACTGTCACACAGCCCTCTTTTACTACTAATAAAGGTTCAATAAAGAAAAAATAAATCCTTCTCAGCCTGATCAATTACAGTATTGCAACACAAGATGATTTTAAGACACAAAAAAGAAAAAGTTGAGTCTCCATGCTGCTACAGCAAGAATTCCCAGCCCAAAGCCAACCCATCTTACATCTCTTACGCCAACATCTTTCTCTTCAGTTTGAGTAAACCCCTGCTAATTTCTCTCTGAAGTGTCATCCACTGACAGGACCACCAAGGGTGGTAAAGACATGGCAAGATGAACACTAGTGGTGCTACTTTTCTTGGTGGTTCTGTGACAAGTGAACATGCAGCTAAATACTCCTTGAAATGAGATTTCAGGCTTCTGCACTTCAATGAATATTTCCTCTATTTACCCGGGTCTCCATGAATCTGTGTAGTCACTTGATTTGAGTTATTTGAATACATAACACTTTTACACTTTTGACTGACTGACAATGGGCGACAGGCCAACAGAGACTCTACAATCAAATGATTTAAGAATGGGATATTGGCAGCCCTCTGTGCCTGACAGTTTTTAAACAAAGAGTGAGAGGAAACCTCATTTTGGCATCAACACTAGAGTGGAAAATTTGTGATGTGGCTAAGCGGTGACCCTGCAAGCCCTCTGAGTCCACTATACAGGCCGAGTAATAATTGGATCATGAGGGAGTAATCTGGCTGTGTGGGGAAATATCAACAATATACATCATTAACACCATCCCTGCCACTCAGTAGTGCCAGGAGATGAAGCAAATATCTGCCTGAAATCCCTCAAAGGCAAATAATCTACAGGGGAAACTTTCTCTGGAGGCTGTAGAGCTGCTCCAGTTTTGGCTTTGACAACTAAATCTTTGTTAGTGCAGTATAATGTCAATGAATACAGTATTATATCTGACTGACATAATGTGTGTCATCTAAATCTAGAGCTTTAATCCTGGTCATACAATTTATGTTTACTTATTCGGTTTTGTTCACATTTCATGTTTTACTATTTGGAAAAAATCCCTGGATATATGAATAACTATGCTAATCAGAAGAATATTGCAAAGAATAAAAGCAAACTAAACCAAAAATTATGTGGAAATATAAAGTTTCTAGCAGAAAATGTAACATCAATGTTGTAAAATCTATTAGAAACTGTAAAAGGAGTGTCATTATTTTACCTCCAAACCCCAGAGAGTGGATTACTGTTCTTCGGCCAGCTACATAAGGAAAATCAACATGCTGAAAATGGCAGTCAGCATTATCCCTGCAGGCTATAAAAGACAGAATTCTGGCATTGTACCACATCTACTGTACATCACCTGCAAATCTCAAAGAAAGGTGTGGGATGTGCTAAAAATAGCAACTCATTTAAAGCCAGACGATTAGGTCTCGAGACACCTGTTCATTCAATCTCTCCAATAAATGCTGGGAGAAGTGCTACTTAACATTTTCTCTCCACTTTAGAGAGGATTAGGAGCAGGGAATAGGGTGGTGATAACTTCCTCAGGCATGGGGTGCTGGCATGCTGTTAAAGTCAGGGCAGCATAGACGGCAAGAGGGCAAGCACATAGGCGTGGAGGGGTTGGCCAGCTACCACAGCTGGGCCTTAGAAAGCAAAGATAGGATTGAATTCACAAGGCACACTCATCAGAATAGGCAATCTAAGAGCACACAAGCCAGACCTCCTGACCAAGAACTAATATTCAGATTGTCAAGCAGGAGTTGGCAACAGCAGGTTTTTTTCAGAGCGACAGGAAGTGGCTAATCTGCTGCCAAATATAACTAAAATCCATCTGTTTCCTTAGATTACCTGCCAGGATTCAATTGAGCTCCCTCATATCTCCCCTCCTGAGAGATTTCTAAGCAGCAAAAAGTCAGCTAATCATCCAGCAGCCCACACATTCACAAGTACATTTCTATGCAAAAGCTTACTGGAAGTATATGTACAATGTTCATTTTAAAGTGTGGAACATTAACATTATGAATAGCATTTAGGCAGACACAGTGACACACCATGTCTGTGTTCTTGCACATATGTGCTTGTTTGCTTTCATAATGGTGTGTGGACTGACCTGTCTGTTTTTGTATGTGAACGCTTAGCTGCTTCTCCTGTCAGACAACTTTATCCATCCTGACACAGATACATTTTATGCCTGTGACCAGCACTTTCTTGGCAGCTGACACTGCCCCACAGTAACATGACAACTCCTCCCATGTACATTTAAACAGCTCAAATGAGAAATAACTAACATGGCTGGATCACCACTTTTTGCTTAAATCCCATTTCTAGGTAAACAGAGCTTTATGTCGTCCTCTTTCCTACTACTGTAAACAGTAATGCAACAAAACTACTGCTCAAACATCTCTGCCCCGCTCTTCCCATATTATTTCCAGCTTCATAATTTTCAGTTGTTCTTCTGCCTCCCTGATAAGGAACTGCCATTCCAAAACCAAGACCTGTAAAGAGCACAACATTTACAATAACTGTGTAATTATAACACAATTTCTATAGAAGCTTTCTAAAATGCAACAAAAGTTAAGTGTGTAACTTGTTCATTTAACAGAAGAAAGTAAAGTTTATGAAACCAACAAGCAACACCACTGGAGAGTTAAGGAAAGATTGTTTGCTCAACTCCATCTGAAAACCATTGATAAAATAATTTCATAATGAAGTATTACAGAGAACTTTGGTCTTTTCCATTCTATGAATGGCCATCTTGATATGGTGGAGGGCTTTGAGTATCTTCATGATCCTGAGGGCTGTGTTGTCCCGGGCATTAGCCCCTGATAGGTTCCCCCAAGGCAAAGTGCTCTCAGGGGAGAGGTCAGACTGAGAGCAATTTGAAAGCCTTGATGAACTGACAACAGGATGCACGTCATCTGGAAAAGAGAAACTGGAGGATTTTCCTGAAGGAAAATCACTTGCAAGCACCTGATGGTCAAGCCTTGGAACCAGGGGCTCAGCTGGGTCCAGCCCAAAGGAGCTACAAGTTGCCACCTCTAAACGGCCTCATCACCTGCAGGGAGCGATTTGGAGGCTGGTAAAAAAAATATGAGCTGGGTGGCAGACCAGTTTCTGGCATCACTAGGACATGGAATGCAAACTCACTGGTGGGGAAAGAGTCTGAGCTGGTGCATGAGTTGGAGTGGTAATGACTAGAGATAGTTGGGCTTGCCTTTACACACAGCATGGGCTCTGGAAGCAAACTCCTGAAGAGGAGCTGGGATCTCTCACACTCTGGAGTTTTTCACAGGGACTTTTTCTCAAGTGGGAGATCTGGAGTTCCTTGGAAATCCTTTATAGCTCAAAACACTTTGCTGCTGCAATGCAATGCCGCCTGAAAGTTTATTACATCAGGAGACATGCTTGGGCTAAAGCACTGCAGAGTCCTCTGGGCACAAGCTCGTCTCAGAAGGACAGAAAGACACATTTTCTGTGGTCAGATGTCTCCACATTTCAGCTCGCTTTTAGGAAAAAAACATCAAGTTTTTCATTCCATTGATGAGTAAAATCATCAAGACTCTTATCAGCTTAAGTTGTAAAGCTAGTGTTTTGTGATGGGACAGGGGAGCATCAGTGCTTCAAGGCACGTGTGACTTGCGAAGGTACCATAGCTGCAGGGGTATCTGGATCTTTGGAGGGACATCATTATCACCTTTCCTGTGATGGTTATCTTAAAAGGACAATGCCAGACCTTCTTTCTTCCTCATAGACATACCCTGTGTGTACTTGGCTGGTCTGTCTACAGTTCAGTTTTGTCTAATGAAAATTCATGGTTCATCACGAGGAGAAGATTTAGACAGCAACAACCATAAACTATCAAGCATGCCGAAATCTTTTATTCAGCCAAGAACGGACACGGATTCCTCTGAAAAGCAGCGACAATTAGTATCCTCAGTCCCTAAATAATTAAAAAGTGTGATTAGATTGAAGTGTGATGTAACATGATGGTAAACAGGCCTGGTTGTTTCCCTAGAATCTAATTGCTTATATGTTATAAATGCATTAGAGTTGGTCAGTGAAGACTTTGGAAATCATTCCCTTTGCACAAAATACAGAATTAAGTTTTGTTACAATTCATACCAACATACTGTCCAAACCTTTCCCTGTCCTAAACTCTGACCATTCTAACTGAACAGACAGAAAACCTACTGATGGTGTTCTTCCTGGATGGGATCGAGTGGTAGGCTGTACTGAAACTGCAGTCAATTGGCTCACTGAGGGCTTTAATCATAGCGAAGCTATAGCTAACAATAAAGAGGTAATGGATACCCTGCCTATTGTTGGCCCAGCTTGTTCTACTCCTTCCTGTCCCAATTCATTGCTGCACGCTACGTAGTGTACCCAGGCAGACAAGCACAAGGCAGGGCAATCAGATATGACCTCACTGCACATAAACTACAACAAACACATAGCTAAAATATTTCTACAGCGGCAGTATGATGTTAGGCACCAATGAAGAAAAGCAAGAGTGTTATCATACAATGTCTAAGCTGCATACAGTCTAAAGGTCAGCACATTCATTCAAGTAAACAGATGTGTGAGTACTGTAAGATTTAAATTAACTTGAACATGATGGCTCTCAACATCTGTCTGATGTTGGAAAAGATGTGTTCGGTTTCTGTAAAATCCCAAATGAAAGGATTCCCCTGTATTAGTCGCCTCTCTGCACAGATTTAAAGCCAGCCAGCCAACCAAACATCCAAGCTGCCGCCCTCTTGAGGATAAGGCAACCAGCTTCTGCTCACTGTCAACAACACCCCCAACCCTCCTCCCCCCCCAAAAAAAACCCTCACCGCCTGATGGCTTTAAATGCCTGCTAATTCTGTCTTATTTGAAATGAATGTTTCTGTTTCACAAAGGAGGAGTCTTATGCATGGTTCGCATCTTTGCATTGGCACTCCTTCCCTGCTTTCCTCCCTCCTCATTCCACTACTACAGATCCAGGCCATCTCATCATCATGGTGATGATGGTGGCAGTGTCTCAGTGGGATGAGTGATATTAAGAGATTAGTGGGAGATCCTCTATCAGACTTGAGCTGAGGAGCCCGATCCCAGGATCAAAATATCAGCTCTTTCTATTTCCCTCCTGATCAGTGTCAGTTGATAGGGGTGGAAAAACAGGCCTCTTTGCTGTTATGGCCATTGTAAATACTATAATACACACTAAATGACATGAACCCTGCAACCAAATATATACACATGCACACATTCAAATACAGAATCCCTTGAACATTGCATTTGAAGTACTCATAAAGCCACCCTCAGCCCTAGGCAGAGTGAGCTCTGCATGCTGCACAGTACGTGTAGGTTACACTGTTTTGTTCAACGCAGTGGGTTTATATAAGGGCCATGGTAGCATTAGTGACGTCACAATTATGGTTGCTCTTTATCCTCCCCTATTTATGTCAGCTGGTTGCTTCTGTAATCTACCTACAGTAGCATCCTCATACTGTGCACGTGAAGCAGTGTAATGCTACTGAACATCTAACCTCTTGATGTGAGAGACACAAGCAGTAAAGCAGAAGAAGAAAGGGGGAAAACAGCTTTAGAGAGAATATTTTCTCTGAGAAATTTTAAATAGCATCAAAAGCATCCTGTGAGAAGGACTTGCATGAGAAAATCACTGCATCAGTTTATATAAATCCGACTCCCTGTTTGTGAGGCCTTTAGGAAACAAACAAGTAGTATATGTGTGTGTTTCAGTAAGTATAGGCTACTACACATGGGCGCATGTGGTAGACAAATACAGGATGGCTGCATTTGTTTATAGAAAGCACTTTATGGTTTGAGATTTAGCCCAAACAAAGGCATATGTGAAGGGTTGGCTCAGCAGTACATACGTGGCTGAGTCACTGGCTTGCACCTGCTCCGACCAGCTGAGTCTTGAATGAGGGGAACATGGACAAACACACGGAAAGGAAGGAGAGATTAGAGCACCCTGTGTAAACTACCACTAGTATCAGCCCACACATTGAGAAAACCATGTTGGGTGAGGAGAGTTAACAAGTCAATTGAATAATCTGCTTTTATTTTCTTCTTATCCTTTCAGTATTTAGTTGAGTTAGTTGCAGTTTTCAATGCAGAAATCTAAATGAGATAGAAATTAAGCCAAACTTAATATTTTCAGGGCAAAGAGTGAAAAATGTATACAACAAACATTTCAAAAAGGGGATACAACATGATAACTAGCATAATTCAGCTAACAGGACTTTATTAAAGTTGTCCATATTAAATGTAAAACACTACCTTCTGGGATATGGAGAGTCATCAACTCCTCACTTAATAGGAAAGACATTTATTTATAATGTCATGAAAAGGGTTGGTAGTTTAGCCGTGTGAGCAAGTTAGCTTCCAGCTACACACTGACAGACACTGACACACTTCACTAGCAGAGCTAGCTAAGCTAATGAAAGAAGCTAACTGAAAACAGCTTGAGAGAAAGAGCTTACCAGAGCACTTGTTTTGCCAGAGATTTGATAGGAGGATGGATAAATAACTACTAAATATAAACTTGAGTATTTTGACATTTTGGAAAATATGCACATTTGCTTCTTTGAAGAAAGTGAAATGGTTGGCTCAGCATAAAAAGGTGCTTTGTTGCTTTAAGCATGGTAATTTTGTGTTAAACAGTAGTGGTAGTTTTCTGAAAAGAAAGTTTGAAAACAGCACTAGCCAATTAACCTACAACATATAAATTACAGTCAGAAAACTTATGTACATGTCAGTAACTGATGAAATAATAAATTATTTCAAACATTATGAAGAATGCTCTCGTTTGGTTGGTTGTTATAAAACTGTATAACTTATCAAGAAGTTGTCAAATGTCTTACATAACTGCTTTAACAATGGAAAAAAACAAGAACAAAATAACCTTTAATTGATTCCATCAACCTCTGCTAGACTAGATTTATTCTTCATCCAGGAAGTTCTGTCTTTTAGCTTGATTTAAGCCGTCTGTAAGCTTGTTTGCCTTGCGGTCTGCGTTTCCTGGATGTCTAAGTGACCACAGGTCTTCTGCCTTTTTGGATGCCCACCAGCTTACCAGCAATGGCAGAAAGCTGAGTGTATCCACTATTAATAGCCTCACTAACAGCATGGGGGTTTTCAGTCTTTGAATGAAGCCAGCATGAGATAACCTGGTGCCATGTCTAACCAAATAGTGGCCTCTCCATTTCTTTACCCAATATCCGTGTCTCCTCATCTTTCAGCCACACTTAGTAGACACTATGCCATGAACAAATACACAAGAAAAGAGTTACAAAACAGCTGTGTGCCTATTTCCAAACTTTCTATAAATAGTTTGAGAAATAGTCGAAATTACAGTATGTGTCGATTATTTTGGGAGTAGCAGAGTCTTTAAGCGTGCTTCGTGTAGTGAGAGAGTACCCTGTAGCTTTCATTGATCCTCAGAAGTACGACAACAAGATTCCCTCAAAGTGTCAATTCTGCATATCTTCCTCTAAATTGACTGTAAAGGTGGATGGGTGTTGGAAATAAAAATAGAATAGCTTTATTCTTACATTTTTTATTCTTTTCATTTCCTTTGTTTTCATGTTTCACCACACATTAGTTAAATAGGCTATATCTATCTAAATTGCTTGATGCTCTGCTGCGTAATTTAACAGTTGGGGTAAAGGAATTATCCTGACTTCCTCTAGCTATACATTACAATGTTTTTCTCATGTTTTTTTTTTTCTACTGTCATGATTTCCCAAGGGCATTTCAACTTGCACAGACAGGGGCAGGAAAATCCCTTCAAATTTACATGAGGAATAAGAGCCCAGAAGACAATGAAAAGCCATGCTGACGAATGCAGATGTTATTTAAAACAATGTCCTGGGAGACAATTGAAGTCAGTGCAGTGCTGTTGCAGCACAGGAGAGTAGCAGGCTATGGGAGATGGCAAGCTGATTGCTATGTCAATGGGAACTGAGGCTGTCACATCAGCAGCGAGACCTGATAGGATCACAGACGTCAGTGTCTCTCCTCTCATTTTTCCTTTGATGTTCTCTTCCCCTCTCCTGTTCCCCCCACTCATCTCACCTCCTCATCCCTTCTCATTTCCTCTTCTTTCTCTGATGCAAACCTGTCCTGTAGATTCAAGTCCATCACAGTTTTTTTGTCCGTTACTGTTAGTTTATCAATTGAATATCAACATGTTTATGATAAAAAGGGGTTAAAATGTGGAAATAGTTGCAGAAAAGTGTCACTTGCCCCTAAAATACCCTTCAACACACAGGTTTATTCTCAGGAATCAAAGTTGACTCCTAGCCAGTGAGCACAGTGGTGCATTCAGTGACTAAATACGCTGATATGTTTCTGGGGAGTTGGTGAAAACCAAAACAGAGACAGCAGGAAACATTAGATGAACACTTGAAATCGGCCAAAAACACAACTTCAGAGGCAGCCTGTTTACTGAATTAAGCCACAAGAAACAAAACATTATAAAATCCCATGAGGTGAAATGATCATAGCTTTAAATTTGTAGTACACTACTGGTTCCAAGTGGCAAAAAAAAGCTGATAAAAACAGCTTTTAAAGCGATGCTACATAATTCGAACTTGTATTTGGCAGGACTCATACACACACGTAGGCCCTGTGTAAGCATCATGTCCACTACTCAATGGGCATGCATGATGCTATTAATTTCTCAGTTAGATATGCTACCCGAATAGGAAGCTTGCGTTAATTGGGTGATGTTGTGGTGGCTACATCCATGTTTTAGTTGCAGTCTGTTATTTATTTATTTATTTATTTATTTTATCTGGCTTGGAGACTAAGAAAGAATTGAGGCATGAGCTAAAATACTTCGGTTTTTACGAACCCATTTGTTGACTTGTAGTTAAACATAACTAACATGAACTTTATCCTTTTGCGTGATAAAACAAAAAGCAATTTAGCTCACATAGTATTTCAGCCAAGTAGGAAATACATTATATAAAGCATGTAGGAACAAATGTGTAAAGAAACAATCTGATAATTGCAATCAGTTAACAGCCAATATGAAAATGTAAACAGGTGGAAACAACTGTGCAACAAACAACACAGCCTGCCAAGTTATTTCATACTGTATGCAGTATTTACTGTAAATCATTTTAGTGGTAGCTATTGTGTTCTTGCCATATTTCGCATCCAGCTAAGTAAAAGTACTTGACATCATGTCGACCATCCATAACCAAAGCACACTGTTACTTTAATTAGCTTGATGATGTATTAATTTGCCGTGGGTTCTGCTTTATAGAGTCAAGACAACATCCTCTCTTCCACTTTCTGTTTCTGTCTCTCTCCCTTGGGGAAAGTGATGGGGGATGGGAGACGCTTATGACAGAATCTTCTCTTTGCATAGGATGGTGAATGAGCATGGGTGAGTGAGCCTAGGGAATAAATGAAAGGCAGAGAGAGTGTGTGTATGTGTGTGAGTGTATACTGTATATTGTCCAACAGGAAGCATTCCCTTGCCTCATTTCATAACCATAGATCTCTAATTTTGATATGATAAAGAAGTGTTTGCAGTGTAGGTTATGCAGAGTTCACAATGTGGGGATAAACATTCCTTCTGGAAGTAAACTACACTATAACCCCTGTTGTAGAATAACATAATCAAATGCACTGTAATATTAGTATAAATGACACAACGGTTATATAGAAGCAATAAGATTTATGTGTTATTTCACTGGCTTGCTCACAGCCTGAGACAGGCTGGCTGTCAGGTATTTTTTTATGTCAAAATCTTGTTTTTTCAGACTGTGTCATACTTGTGATACGATTTTTGTTCTATTTTTTATCAAAGAACTTAATCATCCTGTCTTTATACGGGACTGTAATATAGTAGCTGGTGTGTTTGCAGTCCTGACACGCTGTGTTTCTAAGAACTGTCACCAGTTTTAATAGACAGATTGTAGAAACTCAGTTTCAAGTCACTTACGGTGCCCAGACTTTCCACCTCTTGGTCTTGTTTGGTCAGTGCAAAAGAAAAACCATTAATGTGTACATTAGGAGAAGAGTATCAAAGGCTGGAGTCACTGTAACGATTGCACAGCACTCCACAAGTTCTCCACTCTCTGAGTGGCAGAGATCCTTACGGCCTCCAGGGACAGTAGGGCCTCTCTGGAGCACTAACCCCAGCTGGTATGTTGAGCTCTGAAGCACAATCAGATAAATAACCAGGACAGGAAGAGCGAGGTGTGCGAGCATGGATGCATGATGGCAAGAAGAGTGAATGGAAAAAGGAAATGGGATGTGATCGATCACAGCTGATTCTAGGTCAGTGCGCTTCATGTTGAACACCAACCCCACAGTTGCTAACATGTATGCTAACCTGAAGCAGGATACGTACAGTATTTCTGTGAAGTCATCGAGATGTGAGATTAAGGATAGTGGACCAATCCAAGTCAACAGTTTGATATGAACTGATTCCAAATTACAGAGATTTACAGCCCTGGGAGGGGCAGTATGGCTCAAATTAAAGGGACACAGTAGCAATTTTACCTGATGTCCACTGTGTTCGCTGAAGCATTCCTCAGCCCATCGCACACACACACCTGGTCAGGAGTGGGCTGTGCCAATTAGGAATGGAGAGGGTTTGCCAAGCTGGTAAACTTAAGGTTGGCATAGTAACCTTTTAACATCAGCAAATCTGTCAGCACTATTTCTTTTTTTTTATTGTGTATTTTAACACTGAACAATGTTTTCCTAAACTTAACCCCAAAAAAAGTTTTATTCCTGATCTTTACCAAGCTCTTCTTATATCTAACCTTAGCCATTCACTTTAATGTCAACTTTTAACCAAGTTGCTGCAATAAAAGTCATAACAAAAAGGTGAAAAACAACAATTCCACGACTGAACTTTCAGGCAAAAACACAAGCCTTATGCAAGAAAGATGGGTGTCCACACCCCGCTGCCACTCTGACCTCCTTCAGCAATCTGTCATTTGTTTATAAGCACCTCATCTATCACTTTTTACGACACAGGGAACACAGCTATATGCAGCTATAGAGCAGTGCCATGTGCATCCTTAAGTGACAATAAAGGGGTTCCCAATGCATTAAAATTGAGGAATTGCTTCTGGTGAAGCTTCAGTGTGTGCAGAGTTGGGAATGAGAATGTGTTGGTTCTGTGGTTCTGGGAAGAGTTTTGCCACAGGAGCAATTGTGATATCAGGGTTGCCTTGCTTGGATCATGAGAATACAAATGTTGAGGAGCCTTTGACTAGAAGAGTCTGATGTCATCAGGCTGCAATGTGGGAGTCTTTCCATTTTGTGGGAGATTCACAAAATCAAAAATGGAAAATACATTTAAGTGAATTAATTGCTATTGAACAGTTTTTAAAATATCTCTTACAAGAAATCAACAAGAATTTAATATCTGGAATGACCCTTTAATCTATCTCACTGAACATCTTAATTCCTTAGATATTCAGATGACTAATAATAATATTGAGACACTAATGGGACAACAATGATATTCAATGAGGGCTATAAACAAAACACTTAACAGTGATTCAGCATATCTCAAAGCTTTAAATAGGCTGCATTCCTTCACGCAGGAAACACTTGAGAACACAGGGCAATTAAATTGGAGCCCAAGGTAGGCAGAACAGCAGACACCTCACAACCCTGGAATAACTGCATGTCAGTGGAAGACCCCACTACAAGGCAGTCAGTATAATTAGCACTGTTAAAGGAGGTCCCTCAGCAAATGACACAGTCACCCAAATCCATGAGATGAACACTGTCGTTAGGAGGAGGAAGAAGAATATTTATTACCACATAGGCTGTGTTTTTCTTAGTGTGAGCTCAGATATTTTCTTGCAAATGCCACCGATATGAATCTAAGCTGCTATCAGTGACTTTCCATGTTGAGACATTATGGGTGTGTTTGAACAGCTCGTACTCTTAGAACATAAGTAACAGTAAAAGCAAGGAAACTGAAAACACTGCCTTACAGTAGTTATAGAGGGTGAAGGTGTGGCACAAGCTGACGGTTGGGATGGGAAATTTCAGCAGCTGTGTTGACCCCCTCTTGTCCCCTCGCACTTCCAGCCATCAAATACAACCACACACCCCTAGAGGAGTAGGGAATTAGGGAGAAAAGAGAAGTGGAGCCCCAGGCTTTTGATGGGTCACCCCATCATAGGCAGCTGATGCCTGCCTGTAGGATACACAGCATGTGTGTGGACGGGGTGGGGGTCCCATGACCATCATCACTGTAAAACTCAAGGACTCACTGAAGCAGGGAAAGCCAAGCTAACATATAGATTCAAGGTTCTTTATGAAGGAATATATGCAGCTGAAAGCATGTTTAATTTTAGACTAAACTTTGTGTATTTTGATTGCTGACATCAAAATTTGAATCTGACATTTTGAGCAGCACATTTTTGCATGCAGACACACTGTGCAAGCTAAGAGGGAGTAGCTAATTACATGCGAGTCAGCAATGCTGGATTTCCGTCCACGCTCTCTGTTGCACCTCCAGTGAGATGACAGCAAGTTGGCAAGCCCTGCTGCTGGAGGCCTCTCTCTCTCTCTCTCTCTCTCTCTCTCTCTCTCTCTCTCTCTCTCTCTCTCTCTCTCTCTCTCTCTCTCTCTC
>JBBBVU010000006.1:26204069-26233932 GCA_037177055.1 Atherinosoma microstoma | reverse complement strand
CATATTGACATGATAGCATCACACAGTTGCTGCACATCCATGATGAGAATCTCCCGTTCCACCACATCCCGAAGGTGAACTATTATACTGAGATGTGGTGGCCGTGGAGGCCATTAGAGTACAGTGAACTCATTGTCATGTTGGAGATGATCTGATCTTTGTGACATGGTGCATTATCCTGCTAGAAGTAGCTATCAGAAGATGCTCCACTGTGATCCAATAAGGTTCATAGTGTCTATACTTGTCAAGGTTCTTATGTTATCAGACACTTTATTCATACACCTACCTGACATGTTTCCACGGTAGTCTGACGAAGATGGAAGACTTCGGTCGAAACTTGTCAGGTAGGCGTATGAATAAAGTGTCTCATAACATAAGAACCTTGACAAGTATGCTACACTGTGCTCATAAAGGGATGGACATGGTCAGCAACAATTTGTCTACATGACTAAATGCATCGAGCTGCTGACATGTGATTGGCTGTTTAGCCATTTGTGTTCATTGAACAGGTGGACCAGATAAAGTGGTCGATGAGTGCATGTAGCGATCTTCACTGTAGTTCTTGTCATTCTTGCACAGGGATGTACATGACATTTTAAATGCATTATTGAGAACAACACCATGACTTTTATCCAAATAGTGTCATATTGAACTGGGAATGTAGACATGAGGCAGAACTTGGCTATTTTAACAGATTGAGATTATTATTCATCTTTGATTATTGTTGTGCAAACATATTTTTAATTCATTCATGGGACAAAAAAGTATCCACCAATGACCATGCAATATGTGAAACACTGGTTGTTGCAGGAATGATGCAAGCAAATATCCAGACAATGAATGTCCTTTTAAGAATGGACCTATTTTTAACTTTAATTTAAAGAGAAAAAAGAAAAGAATGAAACTTGCACCAAAGCAAAAAGTGTGATCAGCTTCTGATGCAGCATCAAATGACTGTGTAATAACAGCAGAGTGACAAAGTACAACTGATATTTAGCCCAAGTGTCAGTAGGTTGAGTTAAGCTTCATTTACAGAATGAGTTTGTAATTCCGATGCTGTGTCACCAATCACGTTTCCTTTCCATAAACTTTTATTCAATCCTTTGAGAGAGTGGTCTGAATAGCTCTCCACATGGGTGTGATCTTAGTCCCCATCTCCTCATTTATTGGCAGTCTTTGGGTCCTCTAATCTCCTCCCCTGCTGGGTCTATGTCACCACGGTAACAACATGCTTCTCCTTCTCAGACACCACAGGAACGGCTCCCGCTTTGCTGTGCTTGCGGACGTTTATATCCCTGAAACACAAAAAAAAGGTAGAACGGTGAATAACTCAAAATGATGGTGAGAATATTTAGATGAAGAGAAAACCTGAAACACATCCAAGTCTGCTGATGTAAGAGCTGTGTCGCACCGTGCCACAGCTCTCTGAAAATAATGCATAAAAACAGATCGGCTCAAGCACACATCTGACACATGATGAGGCTGCCTCTCATTTTGGGAAAATAAATAAATTAAAAAAAAGCATAGCCTGAGCTGTGATTCAACGGACGGTGGTGCAAACTGGGACGATCAATCCAACACAAGCTGTACATGAGTATGTAATGCCTGGCGGGAGCACGTCATAGTGGGGAGTCCCATCTGTGAGATTTTCCACCAGGCCAGTTCTACGCTGGCACCGATCCAGACCGTATCACCTTTACACGGACACAATGATTTTCTCTTTACGAACAAAGAGCTGAAAACCGAACACGTACTTTCGACGGCGAGCCTCCTTCATGATCCGCAGCTCCTTGCTCTGATGATGGATGTTCTTGGGAAGATGTCGGTGAGAAGCGATGCGCCTGATCTGCGGGTGGTGCTGAAACTTCTCCTTCAGCTTCTCGCTGTAGTTGACGGCTTCCCTCTCTCTGGGGGACAGCTGTATCACAGATAACACACATCTTTATTATTCAGTTAAACAACATAAACTCGCCACTAAGCACATTTTGTAGCTACTTCTGGAGGTTTTTCATCTTTGCCATTGCTCCCCCGACTAGCAGCTGGTTCTTATGTACTGTTCAGACACAAGTGACACATCCATCACATCTTAGTGAGAATTCACATATTTCAATTAATCTCTCTTCTGGGACAGTAGTCACCAGCTGCATGTAAATATGGGTCATTTGAATGAACAGCATAATTTTTCTGGTGAGGACAGCATCTTTCTCCCAGCTACACACAGAGGACGACCCTGGCTGACTCTACGTGGCTGAAATCCTCCTCACAGATGACTTGTTAACTGTTCAACTTATAATTATTCTTGCAGGATTTTGTAGTGGCTCTGGTTGCCATGGTGAAAGCAGTGTCGTCCAAAGGGTCCAGAACTGCGAGCCTGGGGTCTGCTGCTCGAGACAAGTTCTGCAAAATCATCTTCCATCTTCACAAACCCACTTTTCAGCCTCCGAGTTCAACCCGGCTTGTTTCGTCTGACCGCTGGTAGTTCTGGTATGCCATTAAGCATCATAAAATGTTGAATGGTACAATAAGCAGTAAGTTCAGTTTGACAACGTGCTCATTCAAAAACAAATCAATGTCTGTTAAAAGCGAAGACTAGCTCTACAACAACCCCTCCTTTCAGTCTCCATCATAAAAACCAGCTGGCCGGGCTGGTCTTGGCTAGAGCTGCTCTCCTCCAAGGCTTTTATTCTAATTAAAAGCAATGATTGGTCTCAGATTCAATTTGTTGGGGAAGAGTTGTTAGATGCTGATCCTGATGTACTAGACTAATCTCCCTGGACACACACGCACACACACACACACACACTGTTAGCATCCTGCACACAAAATATGAGACAGCAGAAAACGAAGACTTGGATGTTGGCTTTTTTTGGAGTCCAATTTATCAGGACTTTGATCAAAAGATAATCACAGATGCACTGAAGTCCTCTGGTTATGAAAGTGAAACACGATGACAGGTAACTGCTGAGGAAGAACGAGTTTACCAGTTAAAATGCAGCCACACACTGTGTGAAAAATGACTGCTGATAAAACTGAAGAGGAGAATCTACTTTGTCATCTTTCTAAAAGGAAAATGACGGAGCTGCGGGGTTAACTACATTCCCACTGATTGTGATTGGTCCGACTGGGTCAGGAAAACTGCACAGAGCCCACTGCAGGGACAGCAACTGCCAAAAAAATGTCGAAAAACGCTGAAAACCATAACCAGCATGTCTCATCAGCAGTTTTGGGATGAGAGGGGGGGGGAGCTAGAGAAGTACACTTCTGACAAAATAGTGCTACAATGACAAGCAGCTGCATGTAATCACTTTTCCTTTGCCCCTGACATCACAGTAAGGCATGGACTATTAGTGTTGGCAAACCTGATTTAACCAAAGTAGACAAAAACAAACAGTCTTTAGGTCCAGTTGTTGGTAATACAATAACATCACAGCTGAACCAGGCTTACTCCAAATATAAAATCTGAGTTGATGGCAGCCATACAGATACTCATGATGATTAATTTAATTACATAATTTTTTTTCTGCAATGGGCAGATGTGACATGTTCACATCAGACAACAGGGACACAACAAGATGATGTCATTAATAAAAGGGTGTACACGCTATAACTTAGTCAAAGCTAATAAATTGTTCAAAACTATGTGGAAATATGATGATTCTGCTGTCACACAGCTGAGTAGTTCTATAGATATGACCACTGTTAACTGGGAAGAACCTCATACGGTGGAATATTTTAGTCTCTGTTTACCGTTATTTCTTTATTTCTTTCTTGTAAGTGTGAAACCTGTGAGACTGTAACAAGATGTGTGCCTCATGTCTATAAAAAGTCTGCTTGAAGCAGTTTTTTTAATGTCATTAAAAAAAACTAATATCGGTTTTGATTGAGCTTTTTTTTCATTAAATTTTTTTTTTTTTTTTTACATAAACTATGTTACAAAGCCTATTATCAGTTTACACAGTAACTCATTTAATGAGGTGACTGAAGGTCGCCTCATTGCAGGCAAACACACAGCAGTTATCCAGCTGTAAACTTTGTAGGTTTAATACAGAACTGAAGCTGTGGCTGCTTTGCTTTCTGTGACTGCAGTAGTGAAACAAAGATGTTCAAATAACATGCCAAAAAAGGCAATCACATTGTTATACAAAGGATATATCATACATATAATATATCATTTCATTACAAGACTGGTAAATTAGAAAACTGTAAAGAAAAAGCCATGAAAGTTAAAGGTATCACAAGATGTTCACCAACATCCTCAAACTCACCATTCTGTCCATATTCATTTACTTCCATGCATCGCTTATAATATGACTGAAAGAAAATTTGTTGTTAAACTATTTTGCAGCTAGAAGGGACTTATGGGCGATATGGCAAAAAATATGATCACAATATATTTTTTTCATGTTGTCTGATCTCGATTTTTAAAATCATGATTTTATTCTAATACTGCCAGTTTTAAAGCATCTGTACTGAAAACTAAAGAAACTAGAGATTTGTTCAACATTTTATCAACATACAAGTTAAATTTAAAAAAAGCTAATTAAATAAGATGAATATTGAAAAATATGAAAACAACAAATGGAGAAAAATATAAAATAATACAGTGAATAGTTTGTAGTCCTGAGTGTTTTGGGAGGTACACAAGATACAAAATAAACAAATTTAGGGATAATGAAGATACCTTGAAATGTAAACATCATCAGCAAGTTATGGTGCTACACATGCTGTCCACATCTATGCTATTTGCAAATGTGCATCATCTTTAATAACAATACAGATTAGCTTGTTTGGAGTTACAATGAAACAATTATTAAACAGTTATTTCCTTTTATATAAGATGATCCAGTGTTTCTAATGTTAAGGAAATGATAGAGGAGGCATTGAAGCTCTTTTCCATAGCATTTAGAGAATTTAATTAGCAACTCAGATACATTTCATTCATTGAGAAAGGCACTTCTGATTAAAAACAAATAAAACCTATTTAATCTGACCCCTTCTCTGACTTAAACACCTAGGTTAGCACAAGGGTTTAATCCTTTCCAGCATTCAATACTTAGGAGTTAAAGAGGGTCCAAGTTAAACTGGAGAATGCCAATTGAAAAGTTTTTTTGGGAAAAAACAAAGTAAATGAGCAGCTGACAGAAGTCCCCATCAGCCCAGTGTGATGCCTTCAGACGCAGACGAAACCTTGATACAGCATTTCTTGATAATTAAAGACCCTCTCGGTTCAACTTGATTGTTAATGCTTCATTATGTTCAGAGTGGCCTCCGTTTAAGTGATTGGCCCATTCAAACTGCTGATAGGAGCAGCCCCTTGTCTGATCTCTTTAAGTGCAAAGCTCGCGAATAAATCTCTTCTTACACTGTGACGGTAAAACGAGTGCCAAAAGCAAGCAATTTCCACTCTGAGGCTGCATTAAAAGAATAAGGAAGAGTGAATCCGATCAGGAGTGAAAGATGGCTGCTGGAGATGGCACAAAGATGCCACTGATCTTTATGATTCAGCCATAACTGGCATTTGAGGTTTTGGAACACATCCCGGGGTTATAAAAATGAGCTTTATGTGACGGTTGAGAGCGAAATGTAATGCCACCATCTTGGCTGTAACAGCCTGTGTTACTGCATACGATACTGGCACTGCTCACTAATCAGGAGTCAGTCGGAGGAAATCTGATGGAGGTTTTCTTTTCTGTTGTTGACGATTTGTCAAACCACCGCAGGAGTGTTTTGAATCTTTAGGACTTCCCTTGCAACAACAGCGGCTGTGCCAATTGGTACATTGTACTTATTGAGAGTGATTCTACCCTAAGTCAGCATCCATCAGAGTATTTGGCAACAGTAGTGCCGTAACTCCTGGCAGAGTCGCCCACTGTTACAGTGCTGAGGTGGGCGCAGAGCCAAGGCAATGCTAAACAAATGCAGCCGACCCATAAAATTCATCAGGTAATAAACCAGAAGGAAATATAATATATATGACAGCTGAAGAAAATACACTTGTTGATTGGTATTTAGACATAATGATGAGGAATCACTAAAAAAAAAAAGGGGCTAATAAGCAGCAATTTCAAATCAGTATGAAAATGCAAAAGCAGGAATAATGTAGAGAAGACAACTCACCACTCCCAGTTTGTCTGCTGCTTTGGCTTTCCACAGTCGGATATTCATTTCATCAGACCCGCTCAGGATGTAGTTGTTGTCTGCCGACCACTTCACGCAGATCACATGCTGCATGCGCTTGGTGTGGTACACTTCCCTGAATTAAAAAAAAAGAAAAAGATTTTTTTATTTTTTTTTATTTCCGTACTCAGGTGAATGATGGTTTGCTGCTAAATAGGTTGTTAACCTACAAGCTCACATCAAATTTAACAATTTTCTGATATGAAGCAACAGTGAACAAGACTATTTCTTTTGTTTGCTGAAACATAAAGAAATTTACTACACAACTACATTAGATAACACCTCTATGGTTAACCACAGCTTAGTTATATATTGAATAATTGTTAAAAGTGCTTTAGTCAGTGGACTTCAACTGTCTGGTTACATAAACACACGTTACATTAATATAAACCATTGGTCTTCCTCAGGAAATGTGTGTAGTTGTGAGGTACATCTATAGAGATAATTTAGGCAGTGATTGTTCCCTAGCCCTGAAATTTGGGAAGGAATTGTGTGTTTCAATGTATTTTGAGATTTCTGAGTTTTATCCATATCCACTGTATTTTGACAGTGTGAGAGGTTTTTTGTTACGTTGGTACTGTTAACTACAACATTTGTACCATAGACTTCCATTATAAACTGCCTTTTATGACCCCCTACTTCAACTTAAAGAAGAAACATTTTGCCTGTAATTTGTCATTTCTCTACAGGAAGCCCATTTAAATTTTGTAAAAATAGTTAAATCACAAAATGTCCCCCTTTAAGCCCCTCCCCCACTGACATCCATGGATTATAGTGTATATTTTTTAAAACGCTGTTAGCAAAACTGGCACTTAAGGGGTTAATTCCTTACGGTGATTCATTAAATAATGATACAGATTGAAAGAGAACTGTTTCATGATTGATTTTTTTTCAGATAAACTGTGAAAAAAAAATACAAAAATTTCATAACTTTATTGCAGTTTAAACTCTAATCAAAAAATGTGTACTTAACAGTCCCAACACAGGGCATAAGGGTTAAAGTAATGGCTTTAAAAATAAATGCTAGAATAAACAAAGTGGTGACGACTTTCGGTGGGAAAGCCTTGTGTTTTGTAGTGTGAACAACTTTGTGGCTCTTTATCATCACATTAGCTCCTTTGGATTGACATAAGTTAACATATATGCGATTTATAGACGTTTAGTTGGAACACCATTGTAGTTACACACCCTCCTTGTGGCATCACAGAGATATTTAACAGGTGCTTAACAGCTGTTGAATAAATGTTGAGCACAAAATACCTTCCTTTTAGAGGAGCTGCTACCGGAGTCCTGGGACCTCCTTTATTAGTTCACAGGCATGATTAATTAGTACAACTGTTTGCCATCGTTAGACTCATTACTAACACCTGTTCTTCACCTGCTACGGCAAGCCAAAACTACAAGTGGAAAAACACCATCTAATCTTTTAGAACCAACTACAGCTATGACCGATGTAGCATTTTATACTCTGACATAACAACAAAACACATCATTTCATTGACAAATTCACAAAAAGATACAGTCAACCATTACATCACACTCTTACCATTATACCACATAGGTAGCTCCAAAGGCAGTAATAATATGGTGTATAACCAAAATTATAAATGAATTTTTTTTTCAAATTATACCGATTTCATTGTATTTTTTCCCACATGCATGACTGGGTGAAGAATGGCCAAGAATAGCAAATTCCTTGAGGATTGTAAATTGTAGATAAAAAGGCCAAAGACATGTTAGTGTCCACAGTGTCAAACTTTTCCCAGTGAGAGTGTTCAACACCTTAATAAGACTAGTTAGGCTACACATCATGTGACAGCTACGCTCAGCTGTGAAGTCGTGTCGCATTTTCAAACCTCATGAAGGACTCGGTTTCCGTTAACGACTGAAACGCCGAGACAGAAACACAGAGGACAGAAAATAGTCCAACTTCTGAAATGTCCTGATAAAGTGAATAACAACAGATTTTTCAGTTCAGATATCAGATAAATTATTGATATTAATTAAACCTACAAAACATTGGATCATTAGAAGCCGTAATATGACTACAATGACGGTAGATTCAGGTGGTTCAGCTCCGTAATGGACACAAAGTTCTCAGCATAACACGAATGTTTCCATCTTCGCCTCCGGGGAGAGGTTGAACACAATGGGCCTCATTCACCAACGGTTCCTACGAACAAATTTGTTCCTAAATCCTACTTACGAACTTTTTACGAAAATTGTGTAATTCACCAAAATCTTCACATCTTGGATTTGTTCTTAGGTAAGAACTACCAACGCTCAGGAGGACTCTTACGAACATCTGAGTGCAGACACATTTGAACAAAATCAACGTTTGTGATGTTTTCTGCTGTTCAGTTCATTAAATTACAATAACAAAGTTACAGTGATATTTTTGTCAGATTTTTTAATAACGTTTGATAAATTACATGTAGTTATTTTAAGATAAATAGCAAGATTTTGAAGATCACATTCTAATGTTATCCTTTCCATCAGGGGAAAATGTAACAATTTTTCATCCATTTCGTTCATTCAGGAACAAGTGGCAGTCGAGACAGATTTCTGGTCTTCCCAACAGCATCGGTTCAATAGACTGCACACAGGCCAGATCCGTTCCGTTAACCCCAGCATCACTCCATAAATGTCTAAGTCACCCTTAACTTCCAGATCCACCAGCAGAATGTAGTATTTAAAATTCATTACGACTGTGTCTTTTTAATATGATAAGTTTTATTAAGAAATCGAGGTTTTGTCCTGGCCGCCTGGTTAATAAGACCTATCAGACTCACCTGGAAGAAATCTGCTTTACCAACTACAGAAGGTACAGTGGGCTATATAATTATAATTAATTTTATGAAACTACTTTCCTCTTTAGCCCTGACACAACAAGGATGTGCGTCCTGACGCGCTCATGGGACCAGACTGCATGCTGCTGTTCAAGTTCAGTAGGAATTAATGACTGGTTTTAGGAGAAGCTACAACTATGTAACAAAAGTTTTGAAGGACAAATTTCTTTCATACACACTTTTGTATAAGTCAGACACCTTAGCAATCACCAGTAGACCCATCTACTACATCAATAGTAGTAAAAAGAAAAACTTCAGTAGCCTCATTACCAAAAACCACTCAGCAGTGTGATGCAGGTAATTTGACAATTTTTTCTAATGTGTGCCGAAAACAGTGGTGGGGAACCTTGGCCCTTGTCCTCCAAGTTTTAGATGTTTACCCTGCTCCAACACACCAGACTCAAATCAATGATGAGTTGTTGTGCAAAACTTAATTAGCTGTTTGATCTATTTGATTTGAATCACGTGTGTTGGAGCAGGGTAAACATCTAAAGCTTGCAGGCCTGTGGCCTCAGAGGACCAGGGTTCCACATCACTGGCCTAATATCTTGTTTAGGGAATAATTCATAAGATGTACCCTTAATCTAAGACTGGTTTATTAAGAAGTACACCATCATTTAGTTTCCACAAATGAAGAAATCAGAATGGTAAACAAGTCATTAATAAAGTATATAATTCAGTACTTAAAAAAATCTTGGTGGTAATTTCTGACTGGTGTTACTGACCTGCTGCGTCCACCATTCCTGGGAAAGATGCGAATGGTTTTGTCAAAACTGGCAGACACAAACTCCTGCCCAGTCGGAGAATAGTCCACATCTAGTACCGCAGAGACGTGGTCCATGTGTACTATGATGGGCTTCTCCAGGTACCTCATGTCGTATGTGTACAGGCTGGTGAGATAAATGGAAATTAGACCTACTTGGTGACAGTTTCTCAGGACAACTTGTTTTGTAATGTAAAGTATTAATGAAGCTCAACTAAACTAACTGGACATTAACATCAGTGTTAATGGTGGCAAGGTTTATTTGTGTCACAAAAAACTATAAGAATGAGAATATACATAAAATACACTTTTGATGAGTCTGACGTATTCATTAAAATTTCTCTTTGACTCACTTGTAGTCTTCATTTGCACATGTAAAGTAAAAGGCTTCCATGGGGTTCCAGCATAACGTATTTGTCCTCATTGTCATAATAACCTGAAGAAAGAAAATGAAAAACAAACAATAGTCAGTTACTATCATCTTCTTGTGAAGTATGAGACACATAAAAGGCTATGCTCATTCACAAACTACACAGTGTAATGCGAGACATATTTGTCACTAAAATCAACTAAATTACTAATACAGGCTGGAATTTTGTCGAATCTTGACCACTGCCCTGTGGTCTGCTCAAATGCCACAACAGACACAATTAATAAACTTCAGATTGTTCAAAATAGGGCAGCTTGCATTGTCCTTGGTTGTGATTTCAGAACAAATGTTTATAAAATGCATAAAAATCTCAACTAGTTAATGGTTAGAGAAAGATTACTTTATTCATTATTAATATTTATAAGAAATGTATCCATATCAAAAACCCCACAGGTTTTAGACAAAAAAATATGTTATGTTTCTGAAAATCATAGCTACAGCACAAGATATGCTGTCAGGGGTCATTTTTTACTGCCAAAGATAAAGTCAAACTACGGTAAAAAAGAAGGTTATCTACTGAACGATGTCTGCACTGAACGTACTTCCTAAACACTTTAAGCAAACCATTAGCATTAATCAATTCAAACTGCTAGTAAAGAAACATCTCTTAAGTTGATACATATAAAAATCATTTTATTAAATAAATCATATGAATAATACATAATATATAAAATATATTGAAATTGGTTTTTGGCAAAAGTTATAACAATCTTTTAATTTTTGTTACTCTTTTTTTGTTTCTGTTTTAATGTTCTACTTATTATGTGTCGGACCCCAGGAAGAATAGCTGCAGTATTGCTGCAGCTAATGGGGATCCTAATAAAACATAAACATAAATCTACCTTTTTAAGTGGTGCAGACTCTCTCATGTCATACAGGACGATACTTCTGTCAGAGGCACAGCTTCCAAGAAGTTCTGTCTGTGGAAAAGCAAACAGATCAGATGAATATTATCAGGATGGTCACTTTAAATAAGTCTGGTAATAACTTTTTAAGGGGTTGAATCATTTGTAATACAGTGTGTGGCGTCTTACCTCCACAGGGTTGAAGCGGACAGAGCTGAAGCTGTCTACACCCCAGGTAAAGGAGCGTATCGGGGTGCTTCTCTGCTCATCCCAGATGTCCACCTGCTGGCCACACGTTGCAAACACACCTTCTTTTCTGTGATGGTCCAGTCCTGTGAACACAGTCTAGAGGAGACATTTTTGCAACTTAGACACAGTGTAATAATTCACTCATGCATTGTACGATGTAACTGCAACTGTCCCTTACTTTGCCAAGGATTGTGTTAAGTGGCTCCTCTTCCTCTCCGTACCCCGGTGCCTCCATTTTCCACTGCTTGAGTGTTTTGTCATCACCTACCTGTTATGTTCAGAAAGATAAAAATTTAGATAACATGCCAATGATAATAGTGCTAATAATTTTCATAGATGTGGAAGAGCATCACTTACTGTAAAAAAGGAAGTTCCACAGTATCTGACCACCATTCCCCTCACAAAACCTTCATGTGCTTGGAGAGTGCGGACACATTCGTGTCTGCTAAGGTTCCAAACTTTTACCTAAAGATATTTTTTTTTAAAAGAAGAAGAAAATTTTACATTTTAACAAATAGTGCATTATTTTCATTGAAATGACTTAAACAGGAAAAAGGTCCACAGATCATTAACCTCGCCATCACAGGAGCCAGACAGCAGGGTGGAGAGACTCGTTGTGTGCTTGGCCATACAGTTCACCCCATCTCTATGACCATCCAGGGAGGCCAGGAAAGGCTTGGCAAACACTCTCTCTAACTTTGTGGCATTCAAAGCCCGTGTGTACTCTCTGCCGACCTCAAAAGGATGAAGGGTGGGATCATAGTTCCTGGGGACTACAAATCAAGACAAGTCAAGGCATGCCTCGACTATATGATATCATCACAAAGAAAACTCTTGGCATACAGACATGCTAACATTCACATCCTGCACATAATCATGGACGTTTCAGCTCCATATTGACATATCTCAATCATAACAAAAATAGATAATAACAATAATATATCTATAACAAATACGTATTTCAGTAAATAAACAGCAAAAACGCCGGTCAAAATCATGATAATCAATAATATGCTACTAATACGAATATGTTATAGGTCTACTATGATACAAGGATGCGAAAATACAAATTCACAACCAAGTGACTATAAAAAAGGTGCTAGTTTTTGTAGTGGCTGTGGTATAACTTTTAAATAGAACGCAGCATATCATCTACATCTAATGTTTTCACAAAAACTAGCTAGCAAACATTGCAGACTCTTGGAGTTTAAAATCACTCACCGCGCTGAATATCATGTTTAGTCTCCCGAATATAATCATCCGGGTTCCTTGAAAGGACTTTGACTTTCATTTGTAGGCAAAGTGAAAATTAACAAAGACTCGAAGAAGGTTAATTTAAGAGAAGAAAACTAGCAAGTACAGAAAAATATGACCATGTGTGGAGGAAGAAACCTGGGAGGCCGCGTTGCAATATGGGATGTCCGGTCCTCCGGATTGCGTCACTGGACACCACTCATCAAGTTGACAATCTTTTACAGAGAAAACCGGAAATTTCACCCAAAACCTTTTATTGACTGAATGTTATTTTCTCTGCTCAGACATTTCTCCTTATGAAAAAGAAATCCCTTACCGACATAACAAGGCATTCATAGATTAAAAATTGGCACCAATTCGTCAAAATATAGCCACCTTTTCTCTTAAAAATGATAAATGAAGGTACTCGCCATTGTATACTGTGTTTTATCTTGAAAGTAAAAACCGGAAGTACAACTTTAACAACAGTGACTTATTATTTACTTAATAGTAGCAAGGTCGAGCTATGGCGCTGCTACCTGACATTTGAAAAACGATACGCTAGTAATGGAGTATTGCCGCATGTTTAAAACGTGGTTCCTTTGCTGACATGCTTTGAAAATGAGAGGGCTGCAGCGTCTGTGGGCTATATTTAAAATCTCCACCAGCGTCAACCAGTTGTCTCAGTTTTATAGAGTTAGTTAAGATTTTAGCCTTGTTGAACGGTGTGCTCGCGCTGTAGACGCAGCTAGCTGCCAGGAGGTAGCTAAGTTTATTACTTGTCAACATGAGCTCCAGTCCAAATGACGGTAGCGTTACCGGTACAGAGACCGGAGTGTCCCGGAGTCCAGTCGCGTTAGCTGGACGTCTCCAGCAGGTCTTCAGTCATGTGAAAATAGAAAACCTGGTCGCCGGACTCACTGGGGGAGTAGTGTCAACACTGATTCTTCATCCACTAGACCTTGTTAAGATCAGGTTTGCAGGTACGGCCTGACATTGCACTTGTTTTCTGTTGTGAAGATTTACTTTTTCCCATCTGTAATATTTTAGATTGCTAGACCTATTTAGCACATGAGCTCCAAGTAGAGATGTAACATTTAAATGTTATTTTCTTATAAACAGATCTGCTACACTGATGTGATTTTACTGAAATCCTTTTGATAAATTCCTAAAATCTTATCCTGTCTATGATTCCCATGACTTAATTATCTTTTTCTTTTTTTTTTAAATCTACAGTAAGCGATGGACTGGAATTAAGACCTAAGTACAGTGGCATGTTAAACTGTATGAAGAGTGTCTGGCATCATGAGGGGCTGAGAGGTCTCTACCAAGGAGTCACCCCCAATATTTGGGGTGCGGGTGCATCTTGGGGTCTCTACTTTTTCTTGTACGTAAACTATGAACCTGTTGGACTGCACCTGAATGAGGGTGTTTTATAACATCAACAGTGGCATTTAAAATGGTGTGTTGCTATGAAAATTTTTTATTAACCGTGGTATCTTTCTTTACAGCTACAATGCAATCAAAGCGTACACAAAGGAAGGTCGTCAGACTGAACTGAGTGCAGCAGAACATCTGGTGTCAGCGGCTGAGGCGGGTTAGTCCTACACCTGTTTGAACAGCACCGCTCTGCAAGTACATGCTCATAACCAGCTCACAGCCAATTACAACTGGATGATTCTGCTCTGAGCTGGTTGAAAGTGACAGGAAGCAGATACAAATTACTACAAAGTTTTCTCTTTCGTTG
This sequence comes from Atherinosoma microstoma, assembly GCA_037177055.1. Taxonomy (NCBI): domain Eukaryota; kingdom Metazoa; phylum Chordata; class Actinopteri; order Atheriniformes; family Atherinidae; genus Atherinosoma; species Atherinosoma microstoma. The sequence goes on along the minus strand of JBBBVU010000006.1, from coordinate 26,219,639 downwards.
TAGTCTCACAAGGTCACATGGATTTACTTCCTCTGGCTAAAATTAAGTTATGTGCTGAAAATTAAGCCTCTTGCTGGATCTAGAGTAGAACAGGGTTAATATATTTACTTATAACTTCATAAAAAGAAAGAAGATGTTTCAACAGCGATAATCAAATGCATATAGTTGTAGCCAGGAGGTTAAAAAATAAAAATTGAATCCATACATGTGCTAAGGCACAGGATCTAGGAAGTTTCTGATTGAGAGGAGGGGCTGATTCACTGGCACTGTCTAGATTGTAGGAAATAATAATTAACCGACTATAACAACTAAAGTGGTCATCCAATATAAAAACTAAAGCAGAATTTTTAAAAGCAACCAGTTGTATTTTTATTAAGAATGACTTGATCCTGAATGTTACTTGTTACAGTTGTTTACTTTAAGTAAAATGCAGGATCAGCTCAATGATCCTTTAATCACTGCTACATAAACACTTTTATGCTGAATTGAAAACAAGAAAAGCTTACTTTGAGACATTATTACATGTATTGTTAGTGCTTTTTGAGCATTATTGTCTGATTCACAGTCGTCACATCTGCTGGTTTTATGACTTTTACATCCTCTTTATTAAATGTAAACAATTTGGGCAGACAGATAAATGCTGCTTTAGGATCAATAACACTGTAGCACTGTAGAACAACACAAAGAAGTATTACATGCTGCATTCACTTGCACTTGACAATCTGAGGTTTAATCAAGGTCAGTCGACACTTAACTACTAGTCAGGTTTTTGGTGGTGGCCTGTGCCCCCCAAGGTCATCCCTATTTAAAGCACAGCAAGGTTTATTACTATTATGATATCTTTGTTAATGATTAGTTGTCGTGTAAATAGTTGTAGCTAATGGCTATCTGGTGTTTTCCTGGTCCTAGAAGAATGGTGAGTCTTGAATAAGCAAACAAAACAGCCCTTCACAAGCTCTGATAGATATAAGTACTAGAAAAGATTTAGACTTACTGACTTGAAGGTCACATGATCAAATATGAACAAAAATCTTAGAGAAACTATTAAATAGGTGTGTAACAATGTTATATACTTTGGTGTGTGAAGGCTTGTTTTAATGTGTAAAGGTTGTTTTTATAGTGTAAAGCGCTTTGTGTTGCTGGTCGCATGAAAAGCACTTTACAAATAAAGTTTGATTTGAATACATCCATTTAGTGATCAACAATCCAATAGCATCAATCCAAATTAAGAATGTCAGTCAAACATTGATTTAGTAATCATTTTTTAGACACGCTTCAGAAAGAACTCCTTGAATTGTTTCCATTGCTTTTGTTTTTAACAAAGTTAATGTTGTATTTTGATGTGATGAAGAACATGTTGATATCCAGATGTGTGGTGTACCTTTGATAAAGTCAGACTGGACTATCTTGGTCATTATAACTTAAGGCAAGGCAAGTTTATTTGTATAGAACGTTTCATGTGCAAGACAATTCAAGGTGCTTTACATAAAACATTAGATGCGTTGCAGCGGGGTGCAGGTGAAGCATTAAGATGTATTTAAAACAAACTTTAAAACAAATGAAATAAAACAGAAAAAAGAAGAGAGGATAAAATGCAAGAAATAATAGTTAAGTAATCAGTTTTATTAACCCTTTAGAGATCACACCTTTTTTTTTTTTTTTTTACAAATGGTTGAGACAACAGTTAACGGTAAAGGGATAACAAGCATTTAGTTTTGGCATTACTAAAGCCAAGTGATAGAGATGGCTCAGGCAGGCATATTTCCACAAAGTTTCAAAAAGATTTATTAGACGCTGAGAATTTAGATCTACCAAATGGTAGACCAGGCTGTGAAAGGGTGAAGTTAAACAAATATTTGGTTTGAGACTCTAAATAGGAGTCATTTTACACAATATCCTGCTTTAATGTTGATAAATAGAAATGTATTATTTCAGTTTCTTTTACATGGTGTGAAATTTTAAAGCTCCATATACAGAATATGATGCTGGATTTGTTAAAAGAAGAGATTGTTTTTCATTCATGTATCTCATTGAGTTCAGGAAGAAAACCATAGTTTGATATAAATCAGCATGTGGTATTGTCTCATACTGATCAATGGATCCTGAATTGAATCAAATCGAACTTGCATTGTGGTAGAATTTTTCATATCAGAAAATATTGAAGTGATCGGACTTTTGATTTTAGACGCGTAGTGTTAAAACTGTTTCTGAAAGTCTTCGGGCAGAGTTGTGTAAAGCATCTTACAAGTTTTAGTTATTTTTTACTGCAAATGTTTGTATTTACATTCTTTTTCTTTTTATGATATCATTTTTGTACAAAGTCTTGTTCAAAGTGAAATTTCAAATTCAAATTTCAAATTTATTGACTTATAGAGCACTTTTCATACATATAAGCAACACAAAGGGTTTTACATAAGAAGATACAACAATGAACAATTCTAAAAACACCCACCTAATCATACTCTGACTGACATACAAATTAAAAGTAAGGCAAGGTTTATTTGTAAAGCACATTTCATGTACATGACAATTCAAGGGGCTTTAAAAAAAAGAAAAGAAAAGAAATCTTTAAAAGGAATCTGGCTTGCCACTGTAGTGAGGAAACAATATTTTGGGGAACCATTCACACCAGGAGCCAGCCCACCCAAGACCACCAAGGCCGCCGCCACAGGGAAGCGCCAAGATCAGGAAAACTAGAGGTCCACACCACAGTTAGGCTGCGGTGCAGGACCCCCAGCCAACCAGTCAGAGGCAGTCCCACAACAGCGACCCTATGGACTGTGCAGCCATAGCCCCCGGTGTGAAGGATCCCCGTGAGGAAACCCCTGCAGTTTATAATAAACAGTAAGAACAAATGAAAGCAACAGGTATGAAATGTAAATAAAAATAAAATAAAAGCAATGTACTTGAATAAAACAGTACAATAAAAGCAATAAATAAATAGAAATAGTGATAAAATGAATATGAAAGAAAGAAAGTGAAGTAAAAATATAGCTAAAAGCTAAGTCAGAGAGGTGCGGTCTGACCCTCTTCTGAACAACATCAACAGTCTGCGGCCCTGAGGCCCTCTGGCAGGCTGTTCCAGAGTCTAAGATCATAATGATAGAAAGAGGCCTCCCCGAAGGTTTTGGTTCTGACTCTGGGAACAGCTAAGAGGCCGGTACCAGAGGGCCTCAGGGTCCGTGAGGGTTTGTAATCTAAAAGGATGTTGGATAAATAAGAAGGCCCAAGACCATTAAGACATTTATAAACTACTGAAATAATCTTAAAATCAAGTCTGCAACATCATAAATCTGTTGTCCTCCTTTCACTTCTGTCTCATATGATTTCTGTTTTTATAACAAACCCTGTTGGAGTGCTGAGAAAAATGCAGCAATAGATGGACAATGGATTTGGGGAGATTCCAAACATGACCGTACCCGGATCTGTGATGACATGGTTCACCGTTTGAGTTGCCACACCGTAAAACAAAGCTGTTTTCTGAAGAAGTTGTTTTTGAAAAGAATAATTAGCATCTATGTTAACTACTTTAAAGGCGATGTGATCAGCCTCATTGTAACAGTTGTGTGCTTTTTTCCTCCCCAGGTATCCTTACACTGACCATAACCAACCCAATCTGGGTCACCAAGACCCGGTTGGTTCTGCAGTATAATGCTGATCCAACCAGAAAGCAGTACAAAGGAATGGTAGACGCTCTGGCCAAGATCTACCGGAACGAGGGAGTGGCAGGACTGTACAGGGTGAGAAATCGGAACATTTTTGGACTTCATTAAAACGCAGAAATGCATCCTTAGTATTTTAAATGGTAACAAATAAGCTTGTTTTTTGCTCTTTTAGGTCACATCTGCTCTCTTAACCAACTTTTATATTACTTTGCTCAGTGAATACATTTAAGCTGTAGATACCAAGTCCCCACTAGAGGGTGCCACTGGCTTTTATTAGGTCTTCAAAGTGCTGTTCATTAATAATGGTTCTAATATGAATACCAAATGAGCTTAATTTAAATTTGATTTCCCCTGCTGAATCATTATCACTAAATTCCTGAGAAAAATGTAATAAAAAGGTGCTGGAAGCAAACAGGAAGTCTCGGATAAAGTGTAATTGTGAGGCTTTTTCTGCCAGTAGATGATCCGTACTGTGGCAAGCATATGAATGTGTGACTTACAGAGTATCTCTTCAAAAAGGGCTACGTTCCTGGTCTGTTCGGTACGTCTCATGGAGCGCTTCAGTTCATGGCCTACGAAGAGCTCAAAAGAGACTACAACAAATACAAGAAAGTATCTTCAGATGCTAAGCTGGTGAGTCATTACTCATAAGTCACGTAAATGATGGAAACGCTCTCAGTGGTTCATTAAGCTCAGGCGTGAAGGTTTTCACTTTTAGAGCCGACAGTGAGTCATCAGTTTTTCTGCTCCCTCCGTTTGTCTGTGTGTGCAAACAGAACGCGTTGGAATACATTGTGATGGCAGCGCTATCGAAGTTATTCGCTGTGGCCACAACATACCCGTACCAGGTGGTGCGAGCTCGCCTGCAAGACCAGCACAATAGTTACAATGGAGTTCTAGATGTCATCAAACGGACGTGGAGGTAGGATACGGATCTGATCTCCGGTGTCCGGGTGTAAATTTGGCTGCAGCTGATTTTTGTTTTTTCTAAAGGAACGAAGGAGCCGCTGGTTTCTACAAAGGCATCATCCCCAACCTGATCCGCGTCACTCCCGCCTGCTGCATCACATTTTTAGTTTATGAGAATGTGTCTCGCTTCCTTCTTGGGACAAAATAAGTGACAAGGACAGCGTCACAGACTGACATGTTGGTGCCATGTGGAGATACAAAGGAGGCCGTGTTTGACACTGGACTGTCGGTGTTCGGGAAGTGAGAAGCATTCACTTCAGCACATGTCAAACCATTCAATTGAGTCAATAATGATCTAGTTTCTCCTCTTCTGCCTGTTTAAGTTGTTTATTGATGATCTGTCTCTGACTCAAACGCACACTTAAGACACGGGGAAGGTTGGTCCTATGGAGACGCTGCTGCTGTGATAATGGCTTTTTATCATCAGATGTGTATTGTAAGGTAGTTTTATGAGCATATTTCATGAGTTTAAGACGGTATTTATGTTTACACTGTTTTCTAACAGCAGGAAGAAAAAAAACGAAACATTTTTAGCATCAAGATCTCAGGTTTCTCATTGTATGTTTATGGGTTTGTCTCTAAATGCTGTGAAAAGCGACATTAATGGTTTTATTTTAAACACATCAACAGACTCTAAATTCATGCTCTCATGAAACAAACTAGTTGATTAATAACATTTTATTTGAAAATTCAAATTATGCTTCATCTGCTTGATACATGTAAACACATTAAATGTGTTTTTTGGCCTATTTGGAACGAAGTGTGTGGCATTTCAAACTTTTTTAAAACCCTACAAGTAATGTTGTCTTAAGAGTTAAACTCTTTATAAAAAAGATTATTTTTATTAACAGTGATTACGTATAAAAACGTATCACAGAGCTCATATTTTAATCATGAAAACAAATGATGGCACACAAGCAAACAACACTACAGTACAAAGTTTATTTCTCGCAGACACAACAGGATTTCTGTTTACAGGACTGTCAGCCAGTATAGCATTTAAACGTAACAAAAACATTCAAGTTACAATCAGTGATGCTGGGACGCCTCAGCAAATCATACCTGATCATTTTGGAGGGCAATAACATACTCTCAGACTACAGAGACTGGATCCTCCCTTTTATGTTCCTTTTGTTCCTTATTTAGGCAGTTCCTCAACGATAATCCTGGATACAGAATTCCAGCCTGTAGATGCATCACCCCTGGGATAGTCGGCGCAGGTTCCCACCCACACCGCCACGTCCACCAATCCTGCTTTGACGCCCTCGCACAGCCCCTCAACTGCAAAGGAAAAAATAATGGGACAGGCGTAATGAATTTCAGGAACAACCCATACTGACCCGCTGAGAGGGACGGTGTTAATAGATTTGTTTCCTGACGCTGTGATGAAGTTTCTAAAATTAACTGGAAGGCTAGCGCTCCTTTAAACCCTAAAATAACAAGCCTGCTGCACAGCACTTACACAATTTAAGGATTAGCTTTAAAGAAACAGAAGATCACAAGATGGTTTCTTTTCAAGTATAAATCTACACTCAGTAGTTAGCTTAGCAAAGGCGAGGACACCAGCCTGCTTCTGTTTATATTGGTGGGGGGGGCTGTATGATGTAAAGGTGGGATGTTATGCTATTTTGGGGCTTTAGAAGTGCTAGATCCTGTTGTGCTGTTTCCCTAGATTACAGTATTTGTGCTAACCTAAGCTGCTCAGGATAGCTTTATATTCAGGATATTTAAATAAGAGTGGCATTGAACTTTTATTACTATTATGATCAAACCAAATGAGCAGGTTTTGGCTCATTTTCTGGATCAATAGGTCGTAAATCGTGATCTTGATCAAGCTCAAAAGTATCAACAAGCGCCACAAAAACTAAAAACAACCAAATACTGTTGTGAATATCAACCGGATCAAAACCCCTAACCCTGACTTAAGTCACCTCTCCAGCGGACTTTTTTAAAGTCATTCTTCGGTAAATTTACTCAGATGTTTAAAGCCTTGGATCTGTTGGATCATGCAGAGTATACTGAGCTTCTGTTGGCAGACGGGCATCTATTTCTTTTCCCTTTGATGGTGCCGATCTTTCCAGAACTACGATTAGTAAAAGTTTCCCACTTTCCCATTACATGTAATGGATTTGTTTCCGTTACATTCAGTGGTAGCCCACCCCCATGCTTCCACCTTTGTAATGGTGTTTTCATGTTGCACTGCCCCCAGTACACCGCTTTCATCAGTCAACAGAACATTTTTGTGGTAACTATAGAAACTTTCCCACACTTTTTCACTTCATTTGACTTCCTCCCTTTTTTACCTTTGGAGCCTCTGATTTTATGTCTACGATTAGACGATTTTTCCTGCCTACTGTGAATATTTGAGTTACACATGCCATATGGACACAAACGACACAATGACGAGTGTTATTGATAAAATTAGGATTTGTTCGTTATTGTACCTTTAGATGAAGATCTGATCATAGTTTAGGATCCATTTTTATACAAATGCCCATAAATCTCGAGTAAAGACACAAATTCTTTTCTTTTTTTGTATCACATCACATAATGAGATAACTACATAGTTCAGCGTAGTTATTACACAAAAAATAATTTGACTTGAGCGGTACCTGAGGAGGTTCTGTGGATGTTGATGGTTGAGTTGAGCTCAGGACTTCCTTGGTCTAAGTAAATGATGGACTCTATTGGCAGGGGTCCCGTGCACTCCGCTCCATTAAAGGTGAAGTACCACCTCTGGCAGCATGCATTCTTGCATTTGAGTCTCAGGGAACCGCTGAAGAGGACTCTGAGAGCGCTGTCTGAACGCAGCTTGGTGAACGTACAGTCCTGCAACACAGCGTGGAATAGGTTTGTACTTGTCTAACATTTATTTGGCTCCATAATGACTGAAATGTTCATACTCCTTGAAGCTGCAGGAGATACTTACAGCCACTTTGCCCAGGTCGATCCCATAGTTCAGAGAGTTCCAGGCACACTGCTTGTAGTTTGGCCTCCAGGGCTCCTCGAAAATCTCACTAATACATTCTCCCTTCTCACCTTTGAGCCCATCGCGGCCCGGGATACCCGGCGTCCCTGGAATGCCGTTGGTTCCAGGGTTACCTTCTCTACCAGGAGTGCCTGCTGGGCCTTGCATGCAGCTGCCGAACTGGGAAAACACAGAGAAGGGGAAGTAGTGGTGAAAGCTGCCGATGAAACAAAGGCATGCAGGAAAATCAACGGAATCTATTGTTATGAAATTTCCTGTTTTCATTGATTTTTAGTTGGGTTTTTTTCTCCATGAGGGTTAGATCCATGTTTAGGCTGCGAGCACACAGACACCTCAATGCTGCCATCCATCCAACCATCACACACAAGAAGCAAGATTATACCTCATTTATACATCGCATAAACAAATCCAATGCCATTAGGCTGAAGCAAGTGTAAAAACAGATGTGATCCAAAGCAAAGCAACTGAGTCAACAAACAGGAAGCACACAAGGCTAATGAATGATAGAATTTGTGTTAATGAGGAACTCCAGGCTTGGTGGTGGGTAAAATGAGTAGGTATGTGGCCACACATCTCCCAGCGTGACTCACTGTCCTGTTCAATCTGCTATGTTTAAACAGATGCTGCTTCTTACTCAAACTGACTCAGACATGCAGAGACAGGGAAGTTCGCCAAAAGCTACCACAGACAGAGACACACAATGAGAACTCAGTGGGTTTTTGTTTTGTGTTCCTCGAGAAGATATTTTGACCAACAGATTGCAGTACGCAGTAGCCGTTCAAGCTTTTTTTAGTTGCAGATGGGTTTTAATTTTGGTTAGGTGATTTGTAAGTGACTCCCACCACCAGGGCAACAGACAGGGCAATAAACTGACACGTAGAAACGCATCCCTGGGGCAAAAATGAATGCCAAAAGCAGTTGGGTCTGGGTTTTTGTTGGGTCACTGCTGCCCTTTTCCTCAGCATGCAGCTGTGGAGCAGTTATGAGGAGTATGTGGCCAAAAGGCATAAAGGCCATAGAAGAAGGGGGGAAAAAATGGCCTAAAGAGGGAGAGGAGAACAAAGAGCTTTTACTTCAGTTGCAACATCTTGTCCTGACTTAAATCCCTGAGGTGAAGTCAGAATATCTGAAACTAAAAAAAAAATGTCTAAAAGTGGGAGAAGTACAGTATTTTACTGTCAGCTGCTGTGAAACAGATGGGTAAGAGTCTGTTTTAGCCATTAAGCAGCTAACACTGCAGCAAACCTGAAGATGTGAGACCTTACATCATCTGGGAAGGAAGCTGGGAAGTCGATGATGAAACTGGAGAATTAAAGGTTGGTATGCAAGTGCTGAAATAGAGATGGAATTTTTCCTTAGGTAATAAGAGATGAAAGACTCCCATGCATCTTGGCTTATTAGTGACAAAATGTGGAAACGAAGCAAGCGCTGCACGAGCAAGGAAAAGTCGATGTTTTATTAAAAGGTTGGATTTTTTGGAGACTTTTCAAAGCAGACTAATGAATGGAACCTCTGTCCATTTAGCCACACAGATGACTTTTATATTAACTTTCAGTATGCTTTTTTCTATACTGCCTGCCTGCATGAATTATACTCCAGTTAGACTGACTGTTAGTATACAGTCCATTACTGTAACTGGAGGCTTAAAGGCTGTATTTGGCCTGAAGTGCTGAGGACTTCCATGCATTAGTTGACACCAAAAGCAAACCTTGAAGCTTTCCTGGATCATGCAAAGGGTGAATGTACTGTAAAGATCCTGGTAAGATGCAAAAAAAAAAAAAAAAAGTTTTTTTTTATGATTACCATGCTGTTCAAATAAGCAGATCTCCCCTCACCGGAGTGTCTAGTGCAGTTGGGCTTTTCAGCATCATTTCCAGTGCACTAGATACAGATGGTAACAGAATATGCTTTTCATTAAATGCTTCACATGTGGTCACAGATGTGGAAAAATGAAGAGCAACTGGTTGAGCTCAGAGGTTTTAAAATTGGAGGTATGGGCAGACTTCTGGGAGTCCCTGAGGGGCGGTTGAAGGTCTGAATAGCCCCAACAAAATAAACACAAGTTTCACTTTTGATTCCTGACAGTTTAAGGAGAGACATATGCAAACTCTGCTTTTTCATACTCCAATTGTTGATTATTGAGAATGAATCAACTAAAGGACTGTGAGATTAAATAGTTAAAGCCTATTTTAGGAGAGCTTGGCAACATTACATCAAACAGTAAGCAGCCTTAGAAGTAAAGCCAGACTAATATTATTTTTAACTGGAAAAACAGGCATACTGATAAAGACAGACAGTAGGAGCCAGACACCCACTTCCTAACTTCCTGTTTGGGGATTTTTTTTCCACCCAACCCCTACAGATTGTCCACTCAGTCAATTTTACACAGGAAAACCTGGATCATAAGAGAACCAACTGGACAGTGCAAAAACAATAGAAGTATCAAATCAGCTGATGCATCTGAGAAGTCAAATTTTGGAGAGCAATTTGCACACACTCCATTATTATTATCGTCATCATGCCTTGACACATGTGAGGAACTTCAGTGCAAGGATGAGACATGAATATGCAAAATAAGCAGAAATAAATATTACATGAGATGCGCGCTGGAGGACTTTAAGGTCAATGGGTTCAATATATTTCTTATCGCTATGACGTCACGTTAGCGGTAAAAAAAACTACAGATTAATCTCGTGTATCTACTTTTGAAAAGTTTTTAACTTCTTCAAGGTGATCGTACGTCCGTCTTACCTTGTCTGCGTCAGGATCCTTTCGGTATCCTCTATTTCTCACCTTTTCCACGCCGTTAAGTGGCAAAGCCAAGCAGACGAGAACCAGCAGGCGGGTAGCGAGAGGAGACATGATGCCAAAGACACTGAAGCTCTGTGTGAGATGTGAAGCCACAGTTTGGACTCTTAACTGAAGCCAGTTTTGAGTCCAGAGGAGGGCAGGACGAGGGAGGAAGCAGCCAGTCAACTTCCAGAAACTGACGCGCAGGAAAAACATCCCTGTGAGATTTGTGCGGGCACATCGTGTCCACTGTGGACGCGTTGAAGGATGTTGGAAGTTAGGATCACATTAAGGATCCGGACCACACGTTCATTTATTTATTTATTCAAAACTTAAAGTAAAAACATCATGATATAAAATATGACTGAAAAAATACAATAAAAAACAGACATCGCTACAAATTCCCTTTTGTCTTATTGAAATTGTCCTGATTCCCACATATAAAAGTAAATACATTTAAGGGAACAATTAATCCCTTATGCAGCATATCATAAACAATACAGCAGAATGCGTTTACAAATAAACCACGTGACTCATGTTATAAATTATCCAGACACAAAGCTTTAAAAAGGTCTCTTATATTTGTTTGACTACTTAATAATTAGTGGTTTGTGCTTGTAATGACAAATAGTGCAAAATCCACTTGATTTGTTTTCTCAGCTTGAAACAAGATGTATGGATTTACATCATTACACATGGGAGACAACTGTGCTTTTAAAAAAAAAATACAACCATAATTTCAATAAAGTTGGAATGCAGTGTAAAATGTAAATAAAAATTAAATGCAGCATCTCGTTTTCACTTTCAACCTTGTTCCCATGCACAGAGATTCCTCCTGATTCACTCAATCTTTTCATATAATAAACTCTAGATGGTGGGATCTTCAAAGTCTTTGCAATTTTACATAAGATAACATTTTTTAAATGCAGTTTGTTGCAGATTGGTGAACCTCTGTCCATCTTTCCATCAGAGAGGCTCTGCCTCTCTGAAATGCTCCTTCATACCCAGTCATGTTACTGACCTGTTGCCAATTAACCTAATGCCCTCCGAGCTAGTTTTTGGTTAATGCAAATTTACTTTTCTAGCTTTTTGTTATCCCTGTTCTAACTTTCCTGAGATGTGTTGGTGCCATCAAATTCAAAATGAGCTCATATTTTCCATGAAATGGTAATATGTCTCAGTTTCATCATCTGATATGTTATTATTTTATTGGGTTTATGACATTTGCTAATCACTGCATTCTGTTTTTATTTACAATTTACACGTCCTTTTCTTTTTTTTAAATTGAGGTTGCAACAAAGGACCAATGAGTTAGAAAACTACAAAGCTGTACTTTACCCAAATTCAGTGGGATTGTCTTTGAAATCACTGATGCACAAAATGTATATGTGCAACAGAAAATGAAAAGTTAAGATAGTTTTTAAAAAGAAAAACGTTGCAAATTTGATAATTAAAATCAACAATAATAAGGATAAAAAGTGGCACTTAATGCGTATTACAACATGAGGTCTGAAAACAAAGCATCTATCAGGAAAGAATGAGAAGACATTCAATAACAATTTAACACAGGAAGATTTTCTGAGGGTTCAGTGTTTGGCAACGTCATGACCTTTCTAAGACAACTCTCAGTGTTGTGACTATTTCAGTAATGGACTTCATTTCTACAATAAAAAAAAGAATATTTACATAAAAATTGTGTTTATCTGAAAGCAGAATATGTAACTCAAACTCTGACCTATAAAACAGAAGACCTAATGCCGGCTATAGCATTAAATGAGCATTGGTAGTTATATAGTTGGGATACTGCTGTGTTCTTAAAACATCAGTAAAGCTGGAAAACACAATTGTCCCCCAACAGCAGTGACTGGCACCAAATTTCAGACTCTCGTCCAACATATCACATTAGAAATATGGTACATTTTGCTGGTAATTAACATTCACTGGCTACAGTGTAACCTCTTAACATGTGCACAAACCAGCATCGAGTTTGAACGGAGTGTGTCAAGGATGGACAGATGAATGGACAGGGAAAATCTGGAAGGATCAGATGTCCTTTGGGTCTTTGCTCTCCTCAGGAACTGGATGCACCATCTGGTGGGCGGAGTCCTGGGTGTTGCTGGTCTGTGATAAGTTTATAGCCGGATGCTGCTGCAGTTGTCCACCAGCAACCTGCCTGGCCTCTGAGAGCTCGTTCCTCGGAGTCACCCTAAATCAAGACACATTGCCAATTAATGGTGGTTAATTCATTATGGGCACAAATGCACTGCTTTTATGTTAAAGAACTGATATGTACCAACAAAGAAGATTTACAAACATTTAGCTAAAAAGAGCCAAATGTGAGGAAAATATACACATTCAAGTCCATACATGTTTGGAGGCAAACACAATTCTGTTATTGTAAGGGAACATATTTTAGTTAATCAATCAGTTAATCGGTTAGTTAATTAATACTAACTTCAGGTTATCAAGTCTAAATACTTTGGGATCACAACTTTTTTAAATGCAGTACTCATTTTAATACCATGAATAAAATGATAATTCATGCAAATGTCTGGATAATCCTTCACTGTTTCCTTGTAAATTTAGCAGGCAGAAAGTCTGGAGCTGATTCCAAGTATACTCTCTATACTAACAAACAGGGCTTCCCTTATCTGCGGAAATTAAACGTACAATTTTTTCACTTTAACCTAAAATACACAAAAAAATTATCAAATCTTGATTGAAAAAAAAAATTCAAGGGAGTCGCATCAGCTGATTCCACTACTTTTCACCATGATCAAATGATGAAAAATGACAAATAAACCTGCCCATCCTACTTTTCTTCTCAGATGCAGTTACACTTTGCAGTATCTTATCAGTGAAGTTGAGTGAAGTTGACAGCAGGGCCTCAGGTGAACTAGTTTTTTGTTACTGTGCTTTGAAAAGTGAAAGTGATCTGATCATAGAGATCAGAGAGCAGGAACATTTGTGCACAAATCAAACGTTTGGTGTATTCTTTGGAAAAAGGAAACCATCAGTGAGTCCAGTAACATAAAATTACCTGGACATCCAGGTATTGGAGCACAGAATCATTTTCTTGTAAAAGAAAAAAAATCCAACCAAGAGAAACTCACTCTATCCAAGTCACCATAATGATACAAAAAAGGTTCATCACAAACCATTCACATTAGTTTCAACAAGGGATGAGAAGGACTGGAATTTGCCTAAAAACATCTTGAAAAATCAAAGCAGGGTTCTTCTGACAGGAAGAAAAAAAGTTCAGATAAGGCTAAGACTGAACTGAACTACCACAGCTTCATCTGTAAAACACTGAAGGCAGTGTGATGATATGGATGATATGATAGCGTCCATTAAATCCGAATCTTCAGAATTTCATTGTTAACAGAAAAAAAAGCAGATGAAGGAATACTGAAGAATATCGGGTTAAAATATCTGCTAAGATTAATCTGAACACAAACAAGTTCACAGCAGAGATGGATAATGACCCAAACCAGAGAAAAAGCAACCCAAGGGATTTGAGGTGGAATAACTTGGGGTAGCCGAGTCAGTTCATCCTGAGGGGTCTGAGGGTATGGCCATCCGATACAGCTGATATTGTCTTTATATATCACATAAAGAATGTTTACCATACCCATGTTTGGTATCTTTAATCACATCTTCACCCATATGATCTGATCTTATCTTTCCACTTCAACCGACTTTTATATTGGACCCAAAAGTAGACAAAAACTTATTAAATCTGAATTGAAAAAAAGTTTGTGTGGTAGTATCAGCTGATTCCACCACTTTTTACTGCGATGAAATGATGAAAAATGACAACACTTGCCCATCCCATCTTAACACTCAGATACATTTTTGCACTATCAAATCAAATCTACCACATCTCTGGTTTTCTATGGTCCATCAACATCAAACAAAAACTGTGAGGGTGTTTCAAATCTGCACTTTTGAGGGAAGTTCACAGCATCGCCTCGGGTGATCTAGTTTTCTTACAGTGCGTTAAAAAGTAAAAGCAATCTAATCAGATAAGCAGAAGCAAACAGAAAAAAACAACAACCAGGCTTCGGAACAGTCAGAAACCCAGATGCTAGCATTTGGCGATGAATTCATTTTAAATGACAAAGTGCAAGGAGAACAAGTTAGGCATGTCAGTGTCAGGCGAGGGGGTGTTCTCTGAAAAGATGAGATTTCAGAGATTCTTGGAGAGCTCTGTTTGCTTCAATGTGGAACCAGACTGAGACTGCCTTGTGTGCATAGCAGTACTAGACAGTTCCCAAGAGGAGAAAGGGAGTATAAGCCTGTATAATTGTGTTTACACAGCTGGATCCAGACCCTGAGGTCATTCTGTAGATAAGCATTTTGTTAATTGACTTTTATTATGGATCATCACTGTAAGTCAATGAGTAATGGGGTGCACCCTTTTTTGGTAATAATATTTAAGCCCCTAAAAACGAGGGTTCTCCTTACCTCTTCCTCAATGTGGATGTAAATAACCTATAATTAAAGTCTGAGGGTCTGCTTCTTAAACACATATTCACGATATCGCTGAGCTGCTGAAAAAACAAAGCTTGTGCCAGTGTCCAAATATTTCTGGACCTAACTGTATATCACCATAAAGTACAAGGATCAGTAAACTTGGTTGCAGTTTTACACACAGAAATAAAATAAAATAAAATAAAATAAAACAAAATAAAATAAAACAAAATAAAACAAAATGAAATAAAACAAAATGAAAACAAATAAAACGAAATAAAATAAAACAAAATAAAATAAAATAAAACAAAATAAAATACAACAAAATAAAACAAAACAAAACAAAATGAAATAAAACAAAATGAAATAAAATAAAACAAAATAAAATAAAACAAAATAAAATAAAATAAAACAAAATAAAATACAACAAAGTAAAACAAAATAAAACAAAATAAAACAAAACAAAACAAAACAAAACAAAACAAAACAAAATAAAATAAAACAAAATAAAATAAAATAAAACAAACAAAAAAAATAAAACAAAATAAAATAAAATGAAATAAAAGAAAAGAAAAGAAAAGAAAAGAAAAGAAAAGAAAACAAAACAAAACTAGAACTGCAAGCAGTTATACCGGGGTCCAAGCCTTCCCGTGCACCGCGTCCCCTGGCCTCCGCTGCCTCAGC
>JBBBVU010000006.1:26186664-26203969 GCA_037177055.1 Atherinosoma microstoma | reverse complement strand
AAATAAAATAAAATAAAATAAAATAAAATAAAATAAAATAAAATAAAATAAAATAAAATAAAATAAAATAAAATAATCAGATCTCGTTCTCATCTTACCTCCCATCTGCAACTCTGTGCATGCTCTCTGAGCGGCTGCTCATCTTACTGGAGCTCCCCCCTTTGCTGCGTCTTTCTCCCCCCTCCCTCTCCCGCTCCTTCTCCCCCTTCCTGGAGCTTCGGCTTGAGGTGCCTCGGTCCAGGTGCTCCCTGACTGAGGTGTCAGTCAGGGAGCCTTGCACATGGGGCTCATGGTTCCCCAAGGCAGAAGTGGTGCCGCCAGCGTTGGTGGGCGTGACGCAGGTGCTCGTGCCCATCGACTTGGAGATGACCTTGAGCTTGTGGGAGCTGGGCTTGTAGTGCTTCTTCTTGTGCTGGACGCGGCTGTTGTGCTTAAGGAAGAACTCGCAGGACTCCTGGAGCACCCGGCGGCTCTCACTGATGGGACTGTGGATCACAGGACAAATGAAGTAAAGGGAAAAACAGAATGCATGACTGCATTGTTGCTCCATTAGTGGTAAGAGATGCGGTCTTACTCTCTTTTCCTGGTCCTGTTGAAGAAGTAGGCCCACTCAGAACAGGTCTTTTTGCTGGTGACCCAGAACACAGCAGATATTCCAACCACCAGTGTCATCAAGTATTTTACAAGAAACAGGGAGAGGTCAGGACGGTCGAGCTCTGTAGTCTAAAACAAAGACGAAACCAAACGGTAATAAGCTCCTTGTGATTCAGAGAAAGTGTGTAAATTAAGAAATCCAATTTTTTACTTAAAAATTATATGAAGAATTTCACCTTTGAGTCAGACACTGACATCTAACAAGAGGACGAGGTAATTCAGACAATGTACCACGGACACAGTAACACATGTATTACAGTAAGTGCTGCTTTATTGTAAATTAAGGTGTTTTTTGTTTTTTTTTACTTTGAGGTCATGTCATGTTAGAAAAACTATGTTCAGTTGCTTCAAGTTGAGCTTGTAGTCCAAATTTTCCACATTAAAATCTAGACACAGGTTTGATTTTTGTCTTGTGACTGTTATTTTTCTACATTCAGTGTTACGTACTTGCTCTGTCTTACTGTTAGAAGCTTGTCTGAAACCTGAAGAAGGCAATTACATCAAAAAAAGCTAGTGACTAATCTGGAAACCCTGGGATTTACAGGTTTTTCAGGTGGTTTTAAGTCTAATTTCACCCTTTTATAAATATATGGCTGCAAAGTTTCCTGCTTCCTCCCTATTGAAAAATGACAAAACAGCATAGATGGCTATAGATGAAATTTTGAACACCAGTTTGTGTGCTGAATACTCATTCATAGAGCGAGTTCAAAATGTAATACAAGAGCAAAATCTTAAAAGATGAGAAGATGGATGAAATGAAGTGTGAAACTGTTGGGTTTTATGCTGAACATTTGTTACTTGCATTATTAATAATGTGTAATCATTAACAATGTGGGTGTGTAGATATTAGCCAATAACAGTGTGTGGGTGTGAGAACAATGAAAACTAAATTATTAGTCCAAATTTACAATCGTTCCTCCTCTTTGTTTTCAGATGATGTTCTTTGTAATACTCATATTTAACCAGATGATGCAGCTTCTTCCCATGAGGATGTTTGAATGTGTGTGAGGGTTTGGATGTTTATGATTGACCAGTCTTTCTTCCCCTTTTCGAACATTTAGGAAAGCCTTGAATTCATATTATCTTGACATCAAATTGAGGTTTAATGATAACTTGAGTCAAAACCCTGTTTTTGCTTGAACTTTGTGAATGTGTTCTTATCTCTCATGAACAGGTTATAAGCTACAGATACCTTGTGGGAGCAGGGGATGCTGTATTCTTGACACCGGTCATTGATCCAGGTATTCTCCCAGGTGCTCCGGTAACTCTGTTCATAAGTGTAGCAGGCTAACATGGTAACCAGCGGGACAAGGTAGAGGCAGCTGAACACGGCGATGCGTATCATGAATTTCTTCAGCTTCTCCTGGTTTCGCTCGTCGTGCTGGATCACCTGCCGGACGTGGTTAAGAGAAACGATACCGGCCAGGATGAGGAAGAGGCCCACAATAACACCCACGCACAGCGGTGCCAGTACAAAGTACCGCAACGCGTCCAGGTCGTAGAGCCCCACAAAGCAAACCCCACTGATGTTGTCCCCTTCAACCTTGTTCAGAGCCAGCAGCATGACAGTTAACGCCCCAGGGATCCCCCAGGCAGCAGAGTGGAACCACACCTAAAGACAGAGGACAAAGTAACAGCATAAATCATTGTCCTGGATAAAAGTTGCTTGTGGTGACTTCATTTCTGCCTTAAACTTCTGTGCTTTACTCTGACTTGACTTTAACTTACCGCTTTCTTCTCAATGGCTTCACAGCTCCACTTTGGTCCAGCTGCCAGAAACCAGGTGATGGTGAGTATGACCCACCAGACGATACCTGCCATGGTGAAGAAGTAGAGCAGCATAAAAATGAGAGTGCAGCCTTTGCTTTGCGAGCCCAGCACCACAGTGTCCACGCCTGTGGGATCGGATGCTTTGGTGCAGGCAGCGCCGTTCCCCAGCAGGAAACCGATGAAGTACATGAGCGATACGAAGCTGTAACAGACGGCGTAGAAGATTATAGGACGCTCTGGGTATCTGAAGCGCTTTACGTCGATGAGGAAGGTGAGAAAAGTGAAGAGTGTGGCGCCCAGGCAGACGATGGAACACACGCCGATGAAGCTTTTGGCAAATTCAATGTCGTGCGGTTTGAAGTACATGTTGGAGCACGGCGGTGCACAGTCCTGGGCGCCCAGGAACGATGAGTTGAGACCCGGCTTGGTCTTTAGCTGCAGTGGGCACCAGAAGCCCAGGTCTCTCTTAAGTGAGGAGGCGCTCATCGGGGTGGTTGCAGGAAGCACAGAATCACCGAGGTAACATGACTCTAATCTATAAAATAAGAACAGAAACAGGATAAAACGCATGGAATGGGAATCTTTTGGTAAATTTCTTGTGGTGGCTGTTTTCTTACTTGTCACATTGTAGCTCAGTAGGCCAGGTGATGCCAAAGATGCGGATGTTCTCCTCGCAGTCAGACAGAACAGTCTTGCACTGTTGCCTGCATGGACGGATCACCATGCTCTCCCCAAAGCATGCTGGGATAAAAGCTTGGCACAGAAAGTGGTGGACGTCTGGAGAACATTGCAGTTTTGCAAGGGGCATAAATGGCTGGAATGGAAGAGATGAAAGATGATTAATCTAAATAAATCTGCTACTAATGAGAAGCTTTGGTTGATCAAAGTCATCTGAAAATACAATAACTTGCCTTCTGTGCTCTGTGAAGGTTTTTAAGGTCTGATATAAAACATTCAGATACAAACTTTATGACCTGAGTTGTCTGCATAAAACAATAAATCTCAAGGGGTTAGATTACATCTCAACTTTGTTTTTCAGCTGTGGTTTGCAGTTTGAGAAATATTTTTTTTTATTATTTGCAGATAACTACTGTCTGGACTTAGGAATCTGATGTTTATTTGCAGAGTTTAGAAAGCAGCCTCAAAGGTTTGTGGATTTGCTGGCCTGAAAGGTCATGAAAACACCAGCAACATAAACCTGGAAAACATGTGTATAAACTCTGTGACTGAAGATTAAAATAAAGCCATTTTCAAACATGAAATTCATAATCAGGCTTTATCAATCAATCTTTATCAATCTGTTAAAGCAACAGCATTAATCTGTTTAGACATCAGTCTATTTTGCATTAATGTTCTCTGTCTGTGAAAGTGATGGAAGAAGTCACGGCATGCATGAAATGTTTTTCATTTATTCAAGCTCTGACAGTAAATAAAGTAAGGTAATTGGATAAAATATGGTGGGTCATGGAAGCAGCTGGAAACATTAATTATGTGCATGTTTAAGCACAAAGAACAGTAAGTGTTCTGAAAACAAAAATTGGTTCATTGCCATCTCTAACTGAATAACAGTATCAGTGTAGGTGTCATCAAGATCTCTTACTTCAGCTGAGGACCCGTCTCTACTGTCTACTAATGTTTGTCAGACTACAACATCACACAAGTCCTCATAGATGAACTATTTTTCCATCACGATTTGCAAAATGAATAAACAAATTGATAAAATACAGGTAACAGGCAGTGAATGGGAGCAGACATGATATATATATATATATATATATATATATATATACACATTGACATGTCAGGTTGCCACTAGATTAACATAAAGTAGTAACATGTCTGAAAGGAGTTGAAGAACAAATGGTAGGGCTGGGAAATCTGACAATCATATATCAAGGAGTGAGTTATTGGGCATATGATCTGTTCTCAAAAAGAATTTGTACAGAGTCACTGAAATAAATCAAAACTTTACAACTCCGCACCTGAAGTAATTAAAAGCCTGGCTCGCCACCAGCAAAGGGGCTTTTAAGATAATCAAAAAGGGCAGCAACAATCTGCCACATCTGCTCACTCACTTTTCTCTCATCAGTGAATGAATAGATTTATCTCTTATTTTCTTTTATAAATAATATAAGCAGGGAGCAGTGATGAGTTAATGGTCAATGTTGTTTTATGAGAAACCTCTACTATATGCTGCATCTGAAATATAGTTTGTTAAGCTGTGCTATTCTTTTCTGTGCTGCACAAAGCTGCCCATTCACTGGCTGGAAACCATATTCTTCTGTTTCAACACACTGGTCAAAAGCTTGAGGACTGAGAGGAGAGGGGGTGGGAGGCTGTATAGATGGCAGGAAATGAGTGCACGGCCTTTTGGAAACAGTGAAAAGCCAAGACGGCTTGAATGCAAAGAGCTGTTTACAGGAAGGCTGCTGGAGGGCAATATTATTTGGATTTTACAGTGAAGACAACTTCACTCAAATATACTAACTCATAATAAATCACATTATTATCTGTGTGTACTGCAAATTATTTATCTTTAAATACTACTAATAAGTCATGTATCATCCTACAAACATGTTTTAACACAATCTAATCACAAGATTTGGGTTTAACCGTCAACAAGCTGTCATAACTAAACAGGCTGTTGTTGGTCTAAACGTTAATTTTTGTACACAAAACGCACACATATCCCAGAGAACAGTCTATTCAGTGTTTCCCTTGTTTTTCTTGAAATCCAGTCTGCCAGTAGTAAAACAAATTTGAGGCCTAAGATTGCCCCTCTGACAGTAAGCGTCCTTGTTTCTCTCCTGCGGAGGTCCTCAACTCTGAGCCCCTCTCAGCTCAACAATCTGACCTTTATTTGCGTTATGGCCGTTGCTGTAAAAACTCTAATTTTCAGAAACTTTCAGCAAGGATCAGAAGTAAAAGCCGAGCTGATTTGCTCTTAAAGACAAAATGCTTTGAAGAGAATTTCATAACAGAGAACTTCAATGATTAAATCGTTGGAAAAAAAGGCCTAAACTCTCATTTTCTGAAGTTTTTGCTTAAACTTTTAAGACCCTCAAGTGTTCCCTGTCCTATACACTGCATTAATTAGTATTTTTATTCTTTTTATATTCTAACACTTAAAACTTTTCTGTTTCTAAAGTTGACAAACTAGACGAAATGGGTGCCTTCCTCTGGAGAACTGTACTAATACTCTGGTCTGAACCCAGAATAAAGCAGGAGTCTGCCTGAATCCAGCATCTGGGCTTTGTGATAAATCTCTACACATTTTCAAAGACAGTTGAATATAGGCTAAAGAGTGTAAGCTGGTGACCTGGGAGACGGGAGCATGGAAGTTAAACTGTGTACGGGAGGAAATGAGTGAGTTATTAACAGACAGAGAATACTTCTTGTGGTATGTGCAGTAGGCTTTGTGTGGGACTGGGTGTGTCCCTCCCCCTTTTTCCAGGAATCAAAGACCCCTCACAACAAAGTCGACAGAGTAGCCTGTGGCCAACGTTGCTGAGAAATAAGAAGCCTACACCTTTTGCCAGATGACACACAAAAGACTCCTTTAACAGATCTCTGCTCATGCTCAAAACTCTTGACACCACATGTGTGTAACCCAAACCCCAGCCCTCAGGAATGCCAGGACAAAAGATGGAGCTGCTAGAGATACAGTATTCACTGCTGAGGAGACATGAGACAGCACCTGGTTTTAAGATACATCAAGCAAAGCGTCATAGCCATAGAACAATAACACATCGTATAACACAGACTGCTGAAAAAGGACAAAAATAATCCAGAATAAGGTTGAATTTCCATATGAAGAAATGACTGTTAACCTGTACAGAAAGTTGAGCTGATCCTTGAATTTTTGAATGTGATTGGATAGACGCTGTTGTTGGGTGAAGGAACATCGACTTCAGTGGTTTATTATTGACTAGATGATGTCACAGCCCTGAATAACCACTCAAATTAGGCACAACCCTTTTTAATAAACACATTTCACTGAGAACATTTTGTGCAGGGATCAGACGACAATGCTCGTCTACATGTTGATATTAGGTTTATGACCTGAGTTATCAGCCTGCAAACTAGTTCTGGGTGGTAGCAACATGAGTAATTTGCTGCACCACCTTACTCCTCAAACATGCTTTGGAGTATCAAGAATGTATGAGACTAAGATCAGCACCCTCCACATCCTCAGGGTAAAACTGAAAAAGCTGGAGGACACACGAGTCAGATGTCACCACAACCATCACAACCCATAAAGCCACAGGCACGTTTCTGCTAAGGATGGTGGAGAAAGATGGATTCAAGACACTATCCATGTAAGAGGTTTGTTTTTGTACAATGTACATTTCTCATGACAATATAACAGGCTATCCTTAGCCTACTGCAGTAATTCTTCTCTCAATCACTGGAAAATGTGGTTAACACCCAGTCATGCATGGAAAAATATAGCTTTATAAGAACTTTAACAGATCTGATGCCAGAGTATACTCAGAACCATTTCTGGAATAAAAGGGAGGGTTTTTTTGCTTTTTCCCCAGTTTTCTTCTGACTTCGTTGTTTTCAATGTTTCCTCCTCATTTATGGTGAAACATACTGTTTCTCACATCAACTTGTTCAAGCTAACTTTGAACTAATCAGCACATGACATATGCATTGCATCATTGCCGAGAGCAACGCGCTGTGAGATTTTGGAGGATGTCATGCCAGATATCCTTCACTCTGTTAAAGTGACAACAGCACAGATGGATACATATGCGCTACCATGAATCCTACTTAACTGACTCTGATCTGATCTGACCAGTTTGTCACTGGGACACACTTATAACACAAAAAACTGCTCAAAAGCTGTTTTATACTTGGGCACATACAAGGATAGCTGATGCATTTAACATACTTCACAATTATTTAACCACTGCATCGTTCCTCCCGCATCATGACTGGCCTGATAAGATAAATGTTGATATCAATATTTGGACAGATGTGCGTTTGAGCGTGGAAAAATGTGCTTTGTTGACTAATAATGTCAAAGACGCATCAACTAAATGTTTATGTGCGGGTCTGTTATCTACGTTGAGAATTTGGTGACATGATGGCATCATAATTGTACAGGATACAAAACTTTGATGGTGAGGAGCTGAAATTAAATTGAATTAAATATAAAGATCCATTATTTCTTTCCTATTTATCACCCTGCTTCATGTTCTTTTTATTTATAACTCTTCATATATGTCGGTATGGTATGTCCTGAATAAACATACATTTCTACTACACGTTTTTCATTAACATTACTACGGATGTGATCCTATAGAAAATAGTAATGTAGGGTAAACATTCATTACCCTATGAGGAAAAGTTGCTTTTTTAGCTCAGAGTTCAGAACTCCAGTTTTCTGGTTCAAATTTTAAATTGGATAAATCAAGGATCACACTATTACTCCACATTTACAGCTGCTCATTAATAGTGATTACACTGGTGGTTAGGAAATACATTTCAAACACTACAATTTTAGGGTCTAGTTGAAAAGTAAAAAACATTTCCTCCTATTGTCTTCTAAGCTCTTTTCCTTGACCCCGTTGGAAAATGTCATGGGGTTAAGGAGAGGTTGTAGGAGATGTGATGTGGGTCTGCAACTATGAAGATGTTAAATAAATGTTTGATGCTTAATCTAATGGAATCTAAAAAAATACTTTATTATAAAGGTTCATAATTAAGGAAGGAAAGAAAAAGCCACAAAAGTCCCACTCAACCAGTGTTTATGATAAACATCATCCGACGTTGCTATCAAAGTAGCAGACTTGTATTATGTAGTATTAGTAGTATTATGGGATGGAATTAATTTATTTCCCTCATAAAGGATGCTTCAATCTTTCCTACAATGAAGGAGGTAATAAAGGAAGCACTGAAGCGCTTTCCTTTAGAATTTGGAGAATTTGAACAACTCTTAATGGATGCTGTTTGGATATTCCCAGATCATTTCACTCAGTCAAGACCATTCCTATTTAAAAAAAATGACAAAAAAAGACCGATGAGAGCATTGAAAGAAAATGTATCTGACAAATAGGAGACTTTTGTTATCATCCATGATGCTGATAAAATCACATATGTGAAAACCTGACAGGAGTGAAGCTCAGCAGCTTTAATGTTGGCAGTCGTCATTTTGCATTAATGTAACAAATCTGGTACTAATCCAATGTGGGGACTATTTTGAGATGAGGGCAGGATTTAAAAATATAATAATCAGAATGAGCTCACCAGAGCTCTCAGCTCTCGCTGCAGGGACACAACATGTCAATGTTGATTTTTATGACACCACTTACTGTGTGAGGGGCTTCTATGCTTTTAACCCTTTCAGTAAAAAGCTGATGGTTTTGGAACTCATTTCTGTGGGAGCATTATCATCATCATCATCATTACAGCTGCAGTTTGTGGCTGGGATCTTTGTCATGGGGTTAATTATATGGTTTTATATCAGTGAAAATGTTCATACATAAACTATTTTAGCATTGTGGCATTTTGCTTTCTAGCTCCCCTTAAGATGGTGAACGTACCTAGATCACAAACTATTCTCTTTTGCCAACCACCAATCAAGTTCATTACATGTTTCTATGGAAACCAAGACTAATAAAAAAAAAACTTTTCAGCAGGTCTTTGGCTCTGCAACAACATATTTTGGTATTGATTTACTGCATTAGTGCAACAGATATTTAGAAACACCAAATTCAGCCTTATGCATGTAATATGTTCTTTGGACTTTATCTGTAAAGACTTCTGACATCTGCAACATGTTGCTGGATTTATTGTCAAATTAATACACAACTAGAGGCAGGAATAGATTAGTAACACACACTTGACCTTTAAATAAAAAAAGGAATGAAAGAAATAAATGAGCAATAAATGGAACAGACCTTTAAATATCACAGAATATATCTTATTATTGTTGTTGTGAGGACTCACCTCCATTTTACTGGCTGCAATATCCTGATCATAGTGCTCCATCATGTTGGGAAAGAAAGTCATGTTGTAGGGCATCCCTAAGCACCAGTGCACTCTGATAGGCTCGCAGGTAAAAAGGCTGTGGGTACTGCAGCCTCTGACCCATATCAGAGCCAGGCACACCCACAGTGGCCCTGGCATCAGCATTGCAACAGCTGACTGGGAGAAAAAGATGCTTTTTATCTTTACAACAAGTTTCTCTTGGGTCTGAATGGTGACTCCTTCTGGCTCAAACCGTCATCCACAGCTCACTTCTCCAGGAGACATCTCAGTGGACGTTGGAGCGGATCAAGTTTTCTTGTCGTTGGTCAGCATGTGCCTCTGGATTGCAGATAGGAGTTCCACATCCCTGAAAAATAGATCATTGTGAGTTCATCCAAAAGATTAATCTTTTACAAATCCCAACTGGGAAGATATTTCTTTAACTGTTCTTTGCCACAAGCACCACCAAAAGGGATAACAAGAAGTCTAACATAAATGTTTCAATCTCTTTAGACAATTAAATATCATAATTCTGTATTATTGCACTACTTGAGGTCCCTTGAGGTCCTCAAGATCCAGGTGGAGAAGTAGTATTTATTTACAACAGTCAGATAGAATTAATTCACCAAAATCCAGTCGGATCATGTGCAAACTTTGTGTGCATGAGGTAACACAGGGTGGGGAACGCTAAAGATCATAGCTGATTTAGTAGAATAAGTCTCAGCTTGTTGGTGCCATAAACCTCACATTAAAGTGTCAGAGTGCCACATACACACTTATATTACCAGCAGCTTACAGTCTTGAAAGCCCGACAGAAAGAAATGCTTTCCCAATGATATATTGCTTTCCATAACTTTGTAATGATGATTTCACATGGACTCATGCAGAGTGAATAAATTTGATAAATCCACTTGTTACATCTGGTATATGCATAAATGTTTTAAAACTAAAATAAGATGTGTTTTAAGTGTTTGTTTGTTTCTACCAAGTAAGTTTTCCTTGCTGATTAAAGTTCTTGTCACATGGGTGCTTTAAATCCAGATGATGCTGCATATTTGGTAAATATGTCGTTCACTTCTATTTACAGTCATTGGTCGTTCACCAATCACCATACGACTGTAAGCTCGAAAGTTACCAATGATGCACCCAAATAACTAATACTCCAACTTCTATGTCTGATTATAGTTAGAATAAACATTTTAGTTAGCTTAATTGGAAAAACAAAAGACTAAAAAGTTAGCTAAAATTGATAATATTCGCCTCAACGTTACAACTTCGTCAACAGCATGCAGACATGTACTGTTCACTAAAACAAAATAACTAACTTTACACTTTAACTGTTTGGTTTATCCAGGTTTTAAGTAGTTTTAAGAATATTTCCGTCCACCGTGGGAAGAACAAAAGTCGCCCCGTAAAAATAGACACCGACAGCGGGCAGCGAGTACAGTCAACATCCCCGCCTTGGTCGTTGCCACGGGACGGGGGCCCGACTCAACTTCGGTGGAAAAGTAGAAACAAGAAACAAACTGTGGGTCTAAAAATGCTAAACACAAATACTTACCTCCAGCTTCCGAAGAGTTTCCGTCACAGTTGGCTACATGGGTACTTGTCGGAGAGACTCCGTAGGGAATTTGATAGCGTATTTCCTGCGGTAAACTCCGGCTCCGTCCCCACGTCTCTGTCTGGCTGCAACGAACTAAAGGTGCCTTCACGTGCAGTTGGAAATGTGTGTATTATTAAAGGCGAGCCGTAGTTCATTGTTTAGAGTTTCGGGTTACTTTGCTTCCTTGTCAAGTCCTTGTTTATGAATATTGGAAATTATACTTATAAAAGACATCAAAGACGTTAAACAACAGGGAAGGTTTTATTGTGAATTTAAATCTTTAAATGATATCGAATAAAAATGAAAAAAAAAAAAAAAATCTATGTCCCTAGATGAAATCTCTCCTTACTCCCTTTTTTTAAACTTACACAAATCAAACCCTTTAGTTTGGTTTATATCAGCATTTTGAACTTATGGCAGGTTAGGAAAATTGTCATTCATAGCTGGTTTTTTTTTTCTTATTGGATATTTTAATCCAATTCATGGCAAAATTTGTGTTTTATCACTTTTATTTAGCCTATAGGCTAGTTAATCATTAAAAAATTGGTTATACATAATTTTTTATTCATGATATGAAGATACAGACCCCAAACCTCACTGTTGAACTCTTTTGATCTCTGAAGCACTTTTAATGGTCTTATATGTGAAATGTGCGATTCAAATAAACTTGGCTTGCCTTGCCTAATATGAAGGCAAAAGTAAATAAATTTGTTTTCAGCTTGGCTTTTGTTAAGCTTTCATTGTCTGAAGGAATTATATTATTTTCATGTTCAAGAAAACTTCTGAAACAAAACAACTAAATAAATAAATAAATAAAGGATGTTTCATGAATTGTTTATTCTTTCCCATATTCTTATGTAGGGTCTTGCCTTGAATAAATACAGTTGAGACAAGGACTACCCTACGTTTGTTTAACACAGGGGTCACCAACATGATGCCCACGTAGCCCCCAGAGACCATATGAGTTGCCCACAGGCCTGTTCTAAAAATAGCCCAACTCACCAGTGAGCTGAGTTAAAAATCTTGTTTTATTCTGTTGGTAATGTTTTTTTTAATCACTCTTGCTTTTATATAGTTTTGAAAATGACAATATCTTAGAAAATAATTTTAGCTAGTGAAATATTAAATGTAGAAATGGACATCTGGAAATGTAAACTATTGCTAATAATAATAGAAATAAAGTGTTGAATATGTTTCTCATATTTTCAAGCCTTTATTCATAATTATCTTGAGAACTCATGAATGTGATCAGTGTCTTCACATAGATGAGGTTCATTATTCATTAACTTTAATTTTTAACTAAAGGCAACTGAGCAAATTTGTTGTTTCCGAAGAGTCTTTCAAACTGGTAGCCCGTCAGATGACTCGGTACCCATGAAGTAGCTCTCAGTTTTAAAAAGGTTGGTGACCCCTGGTTTAACCTAACAAGAACAGAGTGCTTGTTGTTAGTTTCACATCCAAAACATGTGAATAAGAGTTTAATCTAAATACATTTTCAAAGCAATATTTGCTTTTAGAAACTATTTGTGTATTCTCGGATTAATAATGACCTGAACATAAAGTGTAGGATTACAACCCTATAAGGACGTTTGCTTCAGTTTAGCATAATCTCAAAAACACTTGCTCAACAGTCTTAACATGAGAACTGACAGGAGGTACTTGAACGCAGCATTCTTGCAAATGACAGACAGTAGCCGGACATAAATGATGGAACATTCCCGAACAGACTGGATGAGTGAAATGAGTGAATAACCTATTCAGTCTAGACACAAAAAAAAATCATTGAATTTAAAAAAATGCCTCTAACGCTGTGCATCATTAAATGGCGTTTTAAGTCTTATTGTGTCAGCAGCACAGAGGTTTCATTTTGCCTTTCTTCTAGAAATCATACTAGGGCCCCTGGGGGCCCGCAGCGCGCCCATCATCATCTTCTTCACACAGGCTACAGGCATTCATGCAATTTACCGTGTCCCAATTATCCACTTGGGGGCGCTCTTTCCCGACAAAGTCAATTTCATGTGACCGAGCACCGCGAAGAGGCGGGGTTATAATGTAATGATTTAGGTGCTACTGTACAGTACAACCAATAAAGTATCGCTGATAAGTGGGCGCATCTGCTCGCCGCTGCATCCTTCTTGTTGTCTCGCCGCGGATGTAAAAGAGACAAAACCTCGGACGTCAAATGACATTTGTAACGGAGGCGCCGCTACAGGGGACGGGGCTGACTCATAACACATTCATATCAGGTACGTGAGCTTGTGGTACAATTAGATAAGAGCGAGCTGAATGCAGTAAATTCCCGCAAAGCTGTAAGGTGCCTTTTAGTATCTGCGGTGGACTCGTTGCGCTCTGCTGTAGATGCAACAGGATAATGTGGACGTATACGGAGGAGGCTGATCTCCTCTCCGACCCCGTAGTTTGTGGACCGAGGCGCTGGCCTGTTGCTAGGAGACCTTTTGACAGCTGGAAGCTTTCGAAAAGTGACAATTAATGCTCTAATGGTGTCTGCTTATCTGGCAACCCAAAGCCTTCCTCCTCAACCCAATTATGTATATGTTCATTTGTAAATCCCAAAGAGTCGCGTGCCTAAACGATATTATATTGTGTGTTTGGTTTTCAGGCAGGAGATTAGAGTGTTTCGCGGGGGAACAATGGCCTACTTGTTGTGATTAATCAAATTCTAAATACACCCGCCTTCTAGAAATGTTGAATCTCACCTAAGTTTCACATCTCAAAGATAGATAGTTATTGTTATATGATGTGCTGATGGACTGAGTGATATTTGAAATCAGAACTTCCTTATCTAAACTGCATGCAGGAAGTTTCTGGAAACAATGATATAGATTGCTAAACATGTTGCCCAATGCAATTATTTCCAAACATATTTTCTTATTTTCACATAGCCTACATAAGACATCTGTGCAGCATGTGCAGGTTTGCTACAGTAGCTGCTTCCTGTGGCCATGTGTCTGAAGGTCATTCACGAACAGGTCGATCACTAGATCCCACTGGGGACCACACTGCAGAGCAACCCTGCCTACTTAAGCGCAAACTTCATGAATACACAAGTTTGCTTCGTGAGAAGACCTAGGGCGTGTTTGTTTCAGAGTATCCAAAACAGCTGGTTATTATCATGACAGAGAACATCAGATTCAGGGGTGTAGCACATGATGTCAAGGTTGCAACAGAAGTTACTTGGTGTAATTTGGACTCTCAGATTGTTTCATAGAAGTGCTGAGCTCATTTCTTCCTTTCTTTTAGCCCCAGTAAGTGTCCGCCAGTGTCCTTGCTTTAAAATGGACTTGAAGGGACGGCTGTAAGACTTGTCAAAGTCAACGGCAGCATAGAGGGGAGAAGGGAGAAGTCAGCATTTAGTATGATGTGCGGTAGCATCTCTTCACACGTCGTACTGGAGGCTGTCACAGTGCGGGTGGGTCGAGTGGATGGACTGAGTAAAGGTGACATGCTGTTCTGTCCTATCAGGCTGATGTATGTACCCAGAGAGGAGACTACAGTCCACAGGAGCCGCATCACACCTTCCCTCTGCCTCCGCTATCTCTTCCATCGTGAAGGGGAATGCCTTCTGAACCCGGCCTCAGGTAGGCAGCCCGGTCTGGACACACATACTGTACATTCTCACTGTCCCAGACTGCTTCAACAAATATTGACAAGGAAGGACTGTAGCATATAGAGCTGAGATCACTGTTCTTTATGTCGGCTGCAGGGAATCCGTGCAGGGAATCAATATGTTGTTGGTGTTTCAGGTTTCAGGCTCTCGGTTCTCTAAACAGGAAATCTATTTAACCTTTTTGTTATCCAACGTATTGTTTGGAGGTTGAGAATAGGGAATCTACTTAATATTTTCAGTTTTGGTATTTTGAATACAGCCAGTCTGTGACTCTCATCCTGCAAACCAATATTTAGAATAATGCTAATGCATTTTCATTTAAAAATGGTTGAATAACCTCTAAAATGCCTTAAGTATGCACTTTTTTATTTATATTTCACTCAAATAGGAACATAAAGTGTATTTGTATTTTGTGTTGCTGGAGGCTCATTTCTGTAGCACAACAGTGTATGTGGCATCGGCTCAAACATAATTCCCACATTGTCCAACTGTATAACTGAGGTAGTGTTACTTAAACAGATATTGTTTTAGGATTTGATATAAGCTGGCAAAATATTCAGTTTATTTTACATATATAATTATAATTTCTCTCCACCTTCCATTTTGAGTGTAATTCATGTGCCAAAACTGGAGGCAAAAGGCTCTAAAATCCCAAGATGAATTTGTTTAATGGCATTTTTTAAAAATCTTTCCTCCAAACAAGCTTTTGCTAAAATAATTCCTTACTGGAAGTCTGATAAAGATGACAGCTCTTGCAGTTCCAAGGAATTGAAGGTGCTTCCTGAAGCTTGAAAAGACCATTGTGCCATCTTGCTTTGAGCTTTTGCGCCGTGACTTTTTAACTGAAACCCCCACACAAGCTACCATTTGTTGGCATGATGGTTAAAAAACAGGAGCAGGAGAAGATGAACAGCGTTGCGGGGAATGATGAATGCAGGATTTTGGAATGACCTCCCTTCACTACTGTGACGTTTTTTATTAGTCTGTATTCACCTTTACAGAATTATGCGTTTGTATTTATATTTTTCTGTATTCATTACCGCAACAGGGAGAATTAATCTTTAGATTCTCCATCCCTCTTCTCGCTTTCGTGGTTATTAAATCCTCTACTTCCTTTTCAGTATTCCTCCTCCTCTCCGTTGGCTCTCCTTTAGGCTGTTTCTGACGACAATTCAAACAGCCTGAGTCATCTTTCATCTTACCTAAGGCCCAGAGCGTGCATGCACCCATGCCACACACACACACACACACATATACACGCACACACACCCATTTCCTCAATCTTATACCCCCATCACCGTGAAGGTGACAGAGCAAGCCCCCTGGCAGGCAGCAGCATTTAGAGTGATGGCCGAGACTAAAAGTGGACAGATAGATTTGGACTGACGAGGCTGCATGCTGCTGATTGATGGGTATACGTAGAAGAGTCTCAGAAAAGGTTGGAAAATAGGATGTTTTTACGCTGATGCGCGGGTCTGCAGTATACAGTCTGTTAGACATGTTTTTTGTTTGTTTGTTTATTGGTCTTATCCACACACAGAGAACAGTGAGACACATATCGACATGCTGACTGTGTTTTGTCAGTTATAGCAAAATAAATAAATACATGAAAAATAAGATAAAGTGGGGCAAATCATTTTTAAGTCTCTTGACTGCATTTCAGGTCATTTTGTTGTTAACCACAGAAAAAAAAACATTGTACTTGGCTTTATTTATCTCTTCAGCTATCAGCTTATCAGCTGCTGCCATTAATATCCTAATATTCTGATATTTGACGAATTAAGGCCCAATAATAATAATAATAATAATAAAAAAAAGACAGGACAAAATAAACAAACAGAACATACAAAATGTCAAATTTTACTGGGTCGGAGTTTGTGAGACATTCAATAGATGTGAGACTTTATCTCCTCTATTATTGCTGAGACAAGATAATGTTTACTCATTACATATGAGGTACTGCAGACAGGCATAGCATTAGTTTGATAGAAACTTGATCATAAATAAGATTGAAGGACAATGAAGGAGAATTTCAGCTGAAAAGAGAAACTAAATCTCACCATGGTTGTTTCCGGATTATCTGGATCAAAATCTAATATTAAAATATATTTAGAGCACATAATCTTGTATATTTTCTGACAATCATGCGGTCAATTTCCAAGAAAAAAAGGAAGAGAAAATTAAAAATGATACCATGCCAGTTAATAGTTCAGATACACCTGTTGAATGAGAATACTGGACTACAGATACAGTAAATAACCTCACCTTTCAAACCTCTTCCACCTGCTATGTTGACACAACAATATTCCACTGTGCACATCCTTTAGCTGTGAAAATTGGGACAAAGTAAATATTGTCTGATGCAAAAGTGACCCTGCGTAATATTTGCTTTCTAGAAAGTTTGTTTGAACTCTGAAGTTTTAAAGTTTCGAGTTATTTTACAATGCAGCCACAGCGAGTTGTTAGCGTGACGCCACCGTCAGATGGAAATTTCTTCTCCAAACCGAGAGCGCTCTGATCACTTTCTACTGCAGCAAAGACAGTTACTCCTCATAAGACCTAAAAATATCCCTTTAAGAGAGGGACAAACCACCCACAAAAGAGGAGGGAGGAGGAGAGGGGGGGGGGGGGGGGGGGGGGGGGGGGGGGGGGGGGGGGGGGGGGGGGGGGGG